>CM062817.1:1421967537-1422456483 GCA_031772625.1 Pinus tabuliformis | reverse complement strand
GCACATCGACATGAATTTATTCATTATTTATTTGTTGCATAGTATCTTCAAGAATGTTCATCATTATAAGAAGAGAACATTTACACAAGTTAAGGTACCTAGAGGCAAGAGAGGGGAAAACATGAATGTTATTTGGAGAGAAACAACTTTCAATTCTATAAAAGGAAAAGAGAAAAGATAAATTGAAGTTTTGAATATTTATATGTTAATTTATGATTAGAAATATGTGTTTGAAATAAAATTTAAGTAATGTGCAACTATTCATGAAGATAATTGCATGTGTAATGTATTATGTTCCCTCATTTTTTAAAAGAAAGAAATAAAAAAAATGTGAATAAGGGTATGTACACAATGAAATAATAGATATAATGGAGGATGAATATTTATTTCAATACTGAATAAGAGAATTTTCGGAGAAGGCATACAATGATATCTGGTTTATAATTGTATTTATAATGTAAAATAATACAAATTGCCAAAAAGTGAAAAGTACATGTAATGATATCTATATATGATATCGACATGTTATCGATTCCTCGGAGGATTTTATTGCATTATGTTGTGAATTGCAAGCTTTCTTCTTTCATGATAACACAATTCAACCATGGTATTCCTTAAATGTTTCTGTATTCACTGATAGTGTGAAGATGTGATATGTCCATAGTGCTTTGGAGACAATTTCCTTGATTAGATCTGGATATGAGGATAACAAATAGAAGTCCTTTGCATTAATCCCAAGAATTGTAGATGTTGTGTCTTCGAAAGCAATTGTTGAAGCTAACTCACCAGCATGATCTTGTATGTCAATCTTAAGTAAGTATTTGTAATTACAATTAGTTACCTCAGTGTTTCATTTTTGGAAATACCATATGCTTGTATTTTTTAGAATAAGTTTTTTCATGCATTTTTTCCCATCAACGATAGATAGGAAAGAAAGGTAGTAAAATTGTCCATCCAAATTTTTGTTATTGTGCCCTTTAGTTGGTAGAATGCATGTTTCTCCGAGGATTCGATACTGTAAATATCAACAATTGTTATTTTTTTTGGTTGATGGCTAAAAGAAGGTGAATATATTATTGTTAAGGATGTATAAGTTGTAGTGGAACCTTATTTTTTAAACCATGACTTTAGCACGTGGGCCTCTTCAATGTTAGGATCAAAAAGAATAATGGATCTTGTTGTAGTTCTGCCATTTTTTCCATTAAATTCTCTAACACGGGCATAATTGATTACAATGATGGGGTTATTTCCTGCAACACATAAGGAGGATATTTCTTGTGATATGGCATCAAAATTTCCTCCCCAAAAGATCACATCCATGCTATATCTAGACATGTCTTGGAGGTGTACTATTTATTTCATAACTTCAAAACCGTCTTTTCTACGTATACTGCGCAGATTGGAATTGTAAGTAACAATACCAAGAACATCAACAATCGAATTGACGTTCTGATATCATTGATTGATTTTATAATGAAATGAATTGTTGGGTTTCATGTTCTTTCACTGGAAACATGCTCAATGGTAGATGTTTCATTTAACAAAATTTCCTAGTCATTGTTTAAGTGGTTGTATTGCTTCTTAGCCATTTTCACATTGACTTTTGAGACAATGTAGACATTTCCAAGTTATATTTTCTCAAAAGAATAATCGACAACATTGTTGAAATAAGTAATGTGTATTTATCCACCTTATGTATCAAAGAGGTCAAAGCCAAACACTTTATCGGGTCTGCATTGATTTTGAAATTGTCGAAGATGTGTTTTTCTTTGAACGTAACCTTTTATGCACGAGTTTGAATGGTAAAGGTTTAGTTCCTTGATGGGAATATAGACTGGCATGACAGATGGGGTTGGAGTAGATGGAAGGGGACAATGCCTTTTTGATGAAGGATCTTGTTTCAATGAGGAGGGAGTGTCTTCTTGAGAAGTGATCAGAATACTCAATTTTTTTGGATTATTAATTAAAGGTGCAAATGAAGCAAAAATCTTGAAGTCTAGTAGCATTATAGACCTACAAGGTAAATAATAGTCATAGGAGTAATTGTTAGACTCAGAAATGGTATTGAGAAAATTTGTAAAGTTGAAATAAGAAATTTGTAACAAAATTACATTGGTGGACCAATAGTTGAAGTAGTCCAACTTTTAACATGTATAATAGAAACCTTTTGCAGAAAGCTTGTTGCAACAAGGTCATTGAAATATGTTGGAAGCATAAGGCATTTCATATGTGTGCCATCAGAGATGGCAATGCGATATCGTAGAGTTGAACTTTGCATAAATTGAATGGGGTCTAGTTCAACAATTTGTACCAATGGTTGAATATGAGTTGATCCAAAGAGCATTGAGAAAATAACATTCTCAGTAAGTTTTACTATCCTTTTATGAAAGTAGAGATAACAAAATAAGTACTATAGAGAACAAAATTCATAAAGATAGTTTTTTCTTTAAAATTGTTTATATGTGGTTTTTCTCGTGTTAGATGTTTACCATTCATAAAATTCCTATATCAGTAGATGAAAAGTTATGAACTAAGGGGCAACAAGAATGTTCATATTGTTTGTAATTCAATGGTTATGTACACTTATAAACAGAAAAATGAATAGATTCATTACAAAAAATTCCATATGATCATCCAGTTTCAAACATAGTTAAAACTGTAAATTCAAAATTTCACAAACCTACCCATGATAAAAACAATAAGACAGACACCCTAGCACATGCTAAGAATATTCAATAAACCTATGTTGATTAATAGGCAATGAGAATAATTGAGAATACCCTTTACTTGATTTCCTATGGAGCCTTGGGAGCTTTGGTGGTGAGGCCTACAACTATTTTAAATAAACACAAAGAATGCCAGAATTAGTAATCTATAGTGAAAATAGCACCTTTGAAAACAAAAGGATTCCAAGGCTATCAAGCCTGTAAGATTAATTAGTATTGTACTTGACCACTGGCTATCTAAAATCATGAACCACAGTACGAAGTTTTAGAGGATTTACGAGTCAAGTAATTTTTTTAATGGTTGCAAATTGGGCAAGGTGTGCTACTTGGCACCATCAATGGTTATCATAGGAGGTAATTTGTTTGGGGGCTTTCAAGAAGAGAATGATGAGTAAATATTCAATAGTATATAAGTAAGACAATGTAGGTTTTAGGATGTCTATATCTTAATTTTCATAAACCAATGACTTCTTTGTAGCATCTCCTACAATTCAATCTCTTGAAATAATGAATAATCGTGGAATAATCGGGTACTATTGAGTGAAAATTTGTGCAAAATTTCAAGGCTTGAACCCGCTATTTGTTTATTTGAGAGCCAAATTTGTCAAATATATTACAAGATATGGTTTGTCTATAGGAAAATTTTACACATCAAGTTTTTGCAGGACACAAGGGTACCATCAAAGTTGGTGATCTGCAGGTTGGAAAATTTTCATTCTCTTGTGGTTTTGATGAAATTTCCTTTAAGGTCAACAAGGATTGATTTGAGCACTGAGTATTAGACCTAGGTCATTGGAATTTGTGATAACGTTCTAAGTAAAAATTTATTGGGTTTTGTAGTGGATGACAACTGGAAGAGGTATAGTCCATTGTGAAATGCCAACAAGAAAAGGGGTCCATATTGGCTTCCAACTTTGGGTAAATATTTCATCAAAAGACAAAATGTAAGTACCTTTGTTTCTAACAAGATAATTTATTTAAGATTCTCTATTTCTAATTCAGTTACCAACTTACAAGGCATTGGTTTTCTGTATAGGATTGAACCTGCATATGAAGAATCAAAAGGTAAAGACATACCAAAGGTTGAGAAAGATGGTGTTTCCAGACATGAATTATGTTGAAATGTTTTTGGATCTATTGCATAAAGTTTAGTTTATCTAAATTTCGAAGCAACATATGTGGTTCATTCATCAGGATGAATGAACCACATTTGATGGCTGGAAACGTGGATAAAAAAGTAAAAACCTATATGATGGATCCTAAAGAATTTGAACATTGCAAGCATGATATTGTTCCTGAGATGCTAGATTTTGCTATTCAATATGCTTGCATGATTCTTCATGATAATGTCTTGCACTGTACTTTTACAATATCAAAGTATAGGCTTGATCCTCTAATTTTTTTCTCAAGCCATGGTACGATGTGTATTGAAAACTCTGATATAGTTTTGATGATGCTTCATTTGAGAATGGAAAAGAAAAATAAATCTTGTCATGAGATTGTATGGGGTTACATTCAAGAGAACATAGCTTATGATTCTGTTTTGGAGAAATTGAAACAACTATTTTGGAGAAATTCAAACAAAACCGACTAACTTTACAAACATTAGTTTTAGATTCAACCAATAAATTTTGGAGAAAATAAGCATTTCAACAACTTATCTGGATTGGCTAAAAATTGCACCATGAAAGGGTAGAAATATATAACATAGAATATAAAAACTTCATTCATCATCTAGATTATGTTGCACATAAACCATGTTGAGATCTCCAGTATCATTTTTAATAGAAAAGCCAACAAGTATACCTCTATAGAGAGATTTATCAAGAAATTTGTTGGAAGTTCTAGGCTGCTTTGAAATTGCCAATCGTCAAAGAAAAAAATCATAATGTTATTGATATTTTAATCTATTTCTGTAAGATTGATTGTCTATTGTTTTGAAAAAATATGTGCCAGGTAACCCTGAAAGAGACAAAAAAATTTAACTACATTAGCGAGTTTTGTATTATTCTAGAGATTTTCCATAGTGTAAATATTGTTACAAATGTATTTTAAATAAACATAGTGAATGCCATAATTAGTAAGCTATAGTGAAAATAACACCTTAGAAATCCAAACAATTCCAAGGCTACCATTCATGTAAGATTAATTAGTGTTCATGGTCAAGGTTTCTAGGTGCCTTACATTTATCAATATTTCATTTTTCTATGTTTTCATGTTCAATTTCTATACTCATCTACCGCAGATAGATGTGTTCCACAAGCTGACTTTGAATGATACAGTTAGAAGGCATGTCCAGGACCAATTTTCAATCTATAGATTTTGAAATTTTATCTAACTATGTATCATAAATATTTAAATTCATAACAGGTATCTAGTTTAAAATATAGTAGTGAAATGTGAAATCAGATTATCTCTGTTACATCTCAAGGCAAAACCTTTCTGCATAATCTTGAAACATCAAACCATGTTGGTGATAATTCAGAGGGTGTTAGTATTCACATTATCTGAGACCATGTCAGATGTTTATTAATGAATTTGGTTCCTCTGATCTTAGATTCAAATGACACTGGTGAAAATTTTATTTCAATAAAGTGAAAATGCACAGAGATGATATGAAATGAACTATATATCCATTCAAGCTACAAATTTATATTGCAAGCTGAATCTCATTGATCTCAGATTCAAATCAAAAGCTGAAACTCATTGATCTCAGATTCAAATGACAATAGTAAACCACTCATAAGAAATACTATTTCAATCAAATTATAATGCAAAGAAATCACATAAAATGAACTATATATCCCATTCAAACTACATCTTTATATCACAAACTAAAAGTCATGTTTTATTGTTACTCTTAGTCTTAATAGAAGCTACTCCATGGTATAAGTTAAAATCTATTAAACAATGAAATCTTCCAATTACAATTGCAAACAACACATGTCTAGCCAAATACTAGTGACTTCTATTATCACAAAAACTCAGGGTTTAGAGGGTGGCATGGAGTCTACATCATATACCACTTGCCATAACCATTTAAGATTACCTATGTTTATGACTCCATGCCCAATTATTTTTTCTAAGAATTTCAATGGGTATGTAAAATAAAATACAATATCCAATTCCATAGAGTAGAAACATACCCAGACTCCATAAATGGTAGAATAAAATAAAGAATGGCAAGATTAGTATCTGAAGTAAATATACAACACAACTAATTAATTAATACTTCTTTGACATATTTTGAAAACGAAATAAAAGGAACTACATCTTATAATAAATAAAATAGACCCATCATTCAATAATGATAACCAAAAACACTGCTCTCTTTATTAAATAAAAACTTACATGCATCTTATTAAAAAAAATTACACTATCAGTCAATAACGATAACAAGTAAGAAAAATTAGTAAGAAACATTACAGGAATAAGGTTTGAATCTTGATGGAATTTTGATTCAAGTGACTTCTCATTGTATTATTTTAAGGATTTTATTAAATGTGAGATTTGGACAATTTATAGGCTAAATTGTGTAGTTTTTAAAGTGCTTTATGAAGCTCTATCCATGCAACTGAACCTATTATATTGTGGTGAAACTTTGGTATAATATGATAAAGGGGCCAATGGAATAAGCTAGTATTTGAGTTATAGATTGAGTAATTGATTGAACGTTTGGAAATTTAATTGAGAGACCACATCATGAAGAAAGGAATACTTTACTTTGATTTTCTATAACAAACTTGCGGATGTGAAATCCGAGAGGTTGAGAGCATGTGTAGATTTACACAATGAGATTTTTTTGAAAGAGAATACATTGAATTGATTACCTAGAGTGGTATTGTAAACAAAAACTTGTGGATGTGGAATTAGAAAGGTTGAGAGGTTGTGTAGGTTTACATGACTTTTTTTTTAAGAGAATAATAGAATAAGTTGAGAAAAGGAAGAGTTGACTTTAAGGACCTAGAGCGGTATTGTGAACACAAACCATGGATGTGGAATTATTTTATTGTTCCTCTTAGTCTTAAGAGAAGCTACTCCATGGTATAAGTTGAAGTTTATTAAACAATTAAATCTTCCAATTACAAATGCAAACAACACATGTCCAGCCAAATACTAGTGACTGTTGTTATCACAACAACTTAGGGTTTAGAGGGTGGCATGGAGTCTACATCATAAACCACTTGCCAAAACAATTTAACATTACCTATGTTTATGACTCCATGTCCAATTAATTTTTCTAGGAATTTCAATGGGTAAGTAAAATAAACTCTAATATCCAGTCCCATAGAGTAGAAACATACCCAGACTCCATAAATGGTAGAATAGAATCAAGAATGACAAGATTATATCTAAAGTAAAAATACAACACAACTAATTAATTAATACTTCTTTGAAATCTATTTAAAATGATAGGCAAGGACCTACATCTTATAATAATAAAAACTTACCCATCATTCAATAACGATAAAAAAACAATGATCTCTTAATTAAATAAAAACTCACATGCATCTTATTAAAAATATATACATTATCAGTCAATAATGATAGCAAGTAAGAAACATTACAGGAATAAGGGTTGAATCCCGAGAGAAGTTTAATGCAAGTTACTTCTCATTGTATTATTGTAAGGCTTTTGTTAAGTGTGAGTTTTGGACAATTGTGTAGTTTTTAAATTGCTTTATGAAGCTCGATCCATGCAACTGAACCTGTTATATTGTGGTGAAACTTTGGTCTAATATGATAAAGGGAAAAAATGGAATAAGCTAGTATTTGAGTTAGAGATTGAGTAATTGATTGATTGTTTGGAAAGTAAATTGAGAGATCACAACAAGAAGAAAGGAAGACTTTACTTTGATTTTCTACAACAAACTTGTGGATGTGAAATTCGAGAGGTTGAGAGAATGTGTATATTTACATGATGAGATTTTTTTGAAAGAGAATAACTTGACTTGATTACCTAGAGTGGTATCGCAAACACAAACTTGTGGATGTGGAATCGGAAATGTTGAGAGGCTATGCAGATTTACATGATTTTATTTTTTTAAGAGAATAATAGAATAAGTTGAGAAAAGGAAGAGTTGACTTTGATGACCTAGAGTGGTATTGTGAACAAAAACCATGGATGTGGAATTCTTTTATTGTTCCTCTTAGACTTAAGAGAATCTACTCCATGGTATAAGTTAAAGTCTATTTAACAATGAAATCTTCCAATTACAATTGCAAACAACACATGTCCAGCCAAATACCAGTGACTGATGTTATCACAACAAGGCAGGGTTTAGAGGGTGGCACGGAGTCTACGTCATAAACCACTTGCCAAAGCCATTTAAGATTACCTATGTTTATGACTCCATGCCCAATTATTTTTTCCAATAATTTTAATGGGTAGGTAAAATAAACTGTAATATCCAGTTCCATAGAGTAGAAACATACCCAGACTCCATAAATCATTGAATAGAATCAAGAATGGAAAGATTAGTATCTGAAGTAAATATACACCACAACTAATTAATTGATACTTCTTTGACAACTGTTGAAAATGAAAGAAAAAGACCTACATCTTATAATAGTGAAAATTTACACATCATTCAATAACAATAACCAAAAACACTACTCTCTTAATTAAATAGAAAATTACATGCATCTTATTAAAAACAATACACTATCAGTCAATTATGATAACAAGTAAGAAACATTACAGGAATAAGGGTTGAATCCCAAGGGAAGTTTAATTCAATTGAATTCACATTGTATTATTGTAAAGATTTTGTTAAGTGTGGGTTTTGGACAATTTATAGGCTAAATTATGTAGTTTTTAAAGTGCTTTATGAAGATATATCCATGAAACTAAACATGTTATATTGTGATGAAACTTTGGTCTAATATTATAAAGGGGCCAATGGAATAAGCTAGTATTTGAGTTAGAGATTAAGTAATTGATTGATCGTTTGGAAAGTCAATTGAGAGATCACAATAGGAATAAAGGAAGACTTTACTTTGATTTTCTACAATAAACTTGTGGATGTGAAATTCTAGAGGTTGAGAGCATGTGTAGATTTACATGAAGAGATTTTTTTGAAAGAGAATAAGTTGACTTGATTACCTAGAGTGGTATTGCAAACAAAAACTTGTGAATGTGAAATCCGAAAGGTTGTGAGGCTATGCAAATTTATATGATTATATTTGTTTAAGAGAATAATAGAATAATTCGAGAAAAGGAAGAGTTGACTTTGATGACCTATATTTTTATTGTGAACACAAACCGTGGATGTAGAATCCTATAGGTTATGTAGATTCACGACTATATGCTTTAATTTTCACAAACCATTATGATATTTCACATTAATTCTAGTCCCCATTTCAGTAAAAGTGTGAATGAAACCCAATACATAGATCAATTTCTAAAATAATTAGAAAATATTTCATTGTATTGCTCAAACTATAGAATAATTCTTGGATCTAAGAATTGATAATGACAAGTTTATTCTTATCTAGAATGAGATAAGCACTTATAAAAGAAAAAACTATTAGATTTGTTAATAAATGTGATATTATATGGATACAATCTTCATTGTACATTTCGACCAATTGGATCGTTTCTTTGTGAATCTCTATACGAAGATCTTGTGAATGTATTCCCAAAGAATCTTCCACCATTCTTTCTAACAAGAATAGTTCTTCTATTTTCTTAAATCTTCCCAAAGCATTTTGTTCCCGGAGATAATAATTTTTTTCTAAGATTTACTCATATTCCGCCAATTTGTAACCTAAGGCTCCAAACCAAAGGAACCCTATAATTATTACAATAGATATATCGATGTAAATTCATAACTCTGCAGTTTAAAAGAAGACCTGTTTGTGCAAATTTGAGTGTTCCCATCTAGTTGTGCCTCAAGGTCCTATTGTTAGTCACAGATTAGTTGTCCTCAACTTTATGATAGGAATGCCAGTCAATGATGCATGTACAATTGTAATCCTAGTGGGGAGAAAATGATTAATGAAATTTTAAAAAAACTTGTCATTAACTAATAACCACCAAGTCATCATCATAACACTGCCTTATTCGAATGAACGACACCACTGGGAAATGACGACTCCTTGTAGCTACGCCTACTGCTGCTGCAAAGGTGACTGCTGAATAATTTGTTGTAGTTTCCCCTCCTCCTACTGGAAAGGAATTTATTCAGTTATAACTCCACCTAACGGGAAACTATTTTATTGTTTATGAATGAATAAATAATTAATTCTTTTTTATGTTATGTGTAATGTTTTATTTATTTATTTTTAAAATTATTTTTTTTTAAATTTGATGGCAGACCATTGTTCAATCATTTAAAAATGGATTTGACATTCAACAATAGTAAAGAACAAATTTCTTCCAAGAGGGAAATGCCTTACGACCTAATTATGTTGAAGTTAAATCCCTACCATGTACTTAATAATTATTGATAATTAAATTTAATATTCTACAAGCTTTGGCTTATTGGGGTACACATGTTTATGGTCTATTGGGGTACATTTTCTACTGTGGTGTTCAAATCTCTTAGTACTGGATCTGTTGTCATTTCTATTTTGTTATGCCTTGGCTAAGGTTTCTATCTTGAGTTGGTCTCGGTACATGGTCATGTTTAACCTAACACTTTTGGTTTCTTTGTTTGGATTAGTGTTCTATTTAAGTATTGTATATGGTATGATCCAAGTGGATATTGGTGGCCACCTGCCTATTCCACATAGACCCCCCAGTTAGTTTCATCTATTTCCTTGTTCATTTCAACATTTACTATTTTTAGCAGCTTTTTCGGTCTGCTGAAAACCTTTAACCATAGAAATGGGCTTGCGGGGAAACCTATAGTACTTAGTGTGACCTTTCCAACAAGGTATCGTATGCACCAAACATAGATAATATGACCAAGTTACGACCCTGGGAAGTTGGATGCCAAACTAACCCCAACAGGGCCCACTAACACTTGTTTTTACATCTCCTAGGGTTAGGGTTTTTGTTGTTTAGGCTTTTCTCATGGTTTCCAATAATAAATAGGCCCTTGAGCCTCATTGTAACATATTTCAGAGGCATGTAGCTGCCACATCTCTTCTCAGAGATAAGCTACCATCGCTCGAGCTAACTTATTTCCATTATGTTTGTAAGCATAGTTCAATATTTTTCTATTAATGGAATGAAGTGTTTTTCTACTGCATCTCTATGTTTATGATTATATATGTAAGTTGTTGCATTCTTTATTAAGATCGGATCTGTGGTATCAGAGCAGTATGCTCTTTCTCTATTTCTATTTGCATGTCCCCAATGAGGTCAGGGTATAAGGAATTAGGGATTGATATGGGTTTACCATTGCAAGATTAGCCTCAGAAAACCTAACAACCTCCCATGGAGGAAGCAAAGAAAGACGAGGGAGTAGGAGATCCTTTCAAATTGTTGCTTGAGGAATCCCTCGAGTGACAAGGGGACATGATGATGGATAACTTAGCCTAGATCCTTCGACGACAACCCATAGGTGATGTATCTTTATCTGACAGCCACTCTGGAGGCCACTCCTTTTAAGGTACAATTTAGATTTGATATTCGCATATTCAAAGGCCTAATAGATTCATACGTTGTAGATAAATGGTTAAATTTGTTGGAAGGATATTTTTTATTTTGTGACTTTTCCAATTGTGAAAAGATTACTTTTTCACTTCTCAAAGCCACCCCACACGTCAAGGACTCGTGGGAAACCTACTATGAACAAAAGGATGAGAGTGAACCCTTGCTGTTTTCAGTTGCACCCACTTGGAATTATTTCTGAGATGCCATCAAGGAAAAATAACGTGAAGGACTCATGGGAAACCTACTATGAAAAAAGGATGAGAGTGAACCCTCGCTGTTTTCAGCTCCACCCACTTGGAATTATTTCTGAGATTCCATCAAGGAAAAATATTACCCTGTCGAGAGCTATGAAGACAAATACATAAAGTGAATCACACTACGATAGCGAAGGGACCAAGATGTGCCATATTTCACAAATGTTTTCCATACCCTTCGCATGAAGCTGGGTATCAAGGAAACTGAGTGACATTTGATGCACAAGTACTGCAACTTTCTACACAAGTACATCTAGGATGAGATGGAGTTCTTGGACATTTCCTCACTTGGCACGACATATCGGTATATTATCAAGATTGAGCAAAATTTTAAATAGAAGAAGCGAGACTTTGGATCTGCAAATCCAAAGCAAGGAAAAGGCACCCCCAAACCACAAAACAAAGGACCAAGCCAAGGTGGAGCTACCCATGACAGCCTACAAAAGCTGATTAAAAAACCACGAAGACAAAGAACGACATGGTAAAATGGTGTGAGTTCCATAAGATAACCACTCACAATACAAGTAATTGTCGGACCAAGCAGTCACTCATGACCGAGCTGAAGGCTTCTGAATCAGACGCAAGTTTCGACTCTGAATCAGAATTTGATAAGGGAAATGACAAAGGGAATTAGATTATTGATGTAGAGCCCAGTGCCACCATGGCCACCACCAAGATCTAGAAGATTGATCCTGAATATCTAGAGGAGGGGGAATGCCTCTGCCACTCATAGATGTGCGTGAAGGGTTCTCCATTGTAGTTAATTGTTGACAACGAGAGCTAAAAGAACGTCATTTCAGTAGAGTTCATGAAGCAAATGGGCCTAAAGACTATAACACATCCATAACCATACACCATGTGGTGGCTTCACCAAGGATGAGATCTTCACGTCAGCCAACAGTGCCGCCTTCACTATAGCATCAATCTCTTCACGGATGAGGTATTTTGTGAAATTTCTCCTCTTGTAGTTTGTGATGTATTGTTAGGAAAACCATACTCCTGGAAGACACATGTTGCATAGGATTCTATGCCTCGCTCTATGATTATTACTTTGGCTAATAAGTTGTATAGGATACCGAAGGTAACCCTACCTATCGACATCTTTTTGCTCACTATAAAGCAATGCAATAATATCATTTCCCAAACTAGGAAATTTGTATTCCTTATGATTCACCCCCAGGGAAAGGAGAAGGTTGTGGCCATGACTTCTAGGTAGGGCTCCTCTACACAACAACAATAAATGGAAAAGGTCATGGAGGAGTACAAGGATATTTTTGCCTCACCCACAGGGGTACCTCTGCACTGTCAGGTCAAGCACTCCATTGATCTGACCCCAGTTGTACTGATGCCCAATGGACTGATCTATTGACGCTCTGTTCTAGAGAACGATAAGATCAAGAGGCATATTCAAGAACTATTGCAGAAAGGACACATTAGGACAAGCTCGTCACCTTATGGGAGACCGATTATATTGGTAGAAAATAAGAATGGGACCTAGAGGCTCTGTATTGACTATTGGGTGTTGAACAAGATCACTGTCTACAATAGGTACCCAATCCCGTAGATTGATGACCTTTTGGACCAACTCAAAGGGGAAAAATATTTCAGTAAGATTAACTTGAAGTCAACTTATGAACAGGTGCCTATCGAACCCTTCGATGTGTGGAAGGCTACCTTCAAATATAAGGAGGGACTTTTCGAATGGTTGGTCATGCTGTTTGGATTGACGAACACCCCTAAAACCTTCATGAGACTGATGGATGGCATCTCGTGAGCCTTCACCAATGCATTAGTGGTGGTGTATTTAGATGACATATTGATCTTCAGCTAGAGTTGGGAAGAGCACCTCCACCATATTCAACAGGTCCTTCAAACCTTGCGATAACACAAGATGTCTGCTAAATTGGAGAAACGCACCTTTGGCCTGACCCATGTTTAATATTTGGGATACTTAATTGATGAGTAGGTGTACATGTGGACCCATCCAAGATACAAGTCATTCAAGATTGGTCAGCCCCAACCACTCTAACAAAGCTCCGAAACGTTTCGGGTCTTGTCAATTTCTATTGTAGGTTCGTGTTGGGGTTCTCTCATATCACTTGGCCTTTAAATTAAGTCATCAAGGATGGAGCAAAAGTAATTTTTTTTGGTTGGAAACCCAACAAAAAGCGTTCTCCGAGTTGAAAAATCACCTATGTTCTGCACCAGGGCTCACATTACCATACCTGCAACAACCATTTGAGATTGAGATAGATGCCTCCAACTATGCTATTGCTGTAGTTCTTACTCAGAGTGGGCATCTAATGGCTTGCCACAGTGAGACACTTTCAGACACATTCCAAAAATACCCCACTTACAAAAAATAAATGTGTTCCATTGTGCAGGCTTGGAAGGTCAATGGAAGCATTACATTTTGGGGAAGGAAATGGTCATAGACCACTGACCTCTATAGTTCATACATACATAAGGGAAGTTGTAGAATGATCACCATTAGAAATGATCCACCTATTTGCAACAATTCCATTTGAGCATTAAGTATAAGAAGGGCAGCACCAATAACATTGCTAATCACTGTGGTCGACTTTTGTGGGCACGAGACATTGGGGTGGTTGCATCTTTACAAGAGTGATCCAGAATTCGGTAGCATATACCAGACACTCCTCGAAGGAAAGCAAGTTCCAAATTTTCACCTTCAGGATTTACTATTATGCCACCTAGGACACATCTATGTTCCTTCAAGTGAGCATGCCAAGATGATTTTTGAGGTAGACTATAGTCGGGTCGATGGACATTTCGGAGTAGAGAAAACAATTGCAGTATTGTAGAAGTATTTTTATTGTCCAAAACTTAGTCAGGATGTTGGGAAGTACATTAGATCCTACACCGCCTATGCCATTTACAAACCAACCATTAAGAAGCAAGGCCTATATACTCCTCTAACTACTCCTAGCCAGCCTTAGGAATCTATCTCCATGGATTACATGTTAGGCCTTCCTTCTGCTAAGCATGGTAACGATTGTGTTTTTGTGGTCATCGATAGATTCTCTGAGATGGCCATCATGGTGGCCTACAAGAAGAGTATCACAGCAGAGGTCGTTGCTAATCTATTCTTTGAGAGAGTGCGGGTACACTTTGGGATCCCACAGTCCATTGTCTTAGATCAGGCCAACAGATTTCTGAGTGCATTTTGGTTAAGTCTCTAGTCGATGCTGGATACAAAACTTACTAAGTCCATAGCTTTCCATCCCTAAATTGATGGCCAAACAAAGGTTTTCAACATGATGATTGTACACATTCTATGCATGTACAACTCGAAGCATCCACACATGTGGGATGAAAGTCTCCCCTATGTCCAACACAGCTACAACAGAGCTCTCCGCAGCTCAATAGGCCACAACCCCATTAAGGTAGGGTTTGTATTTTAGCCATTATGCCCCATTGATGTGGTCATACCATTTATAGTCACTCAGGTAGACTCAACTCATGTCAGTCCGAAGTTGAAAGGGCTAATAGCTTCATTGAGCACATTCAACACATTTGTTAATAGGTCCATGATATATTAGATAGAACCAATGCTAAGTACAAGCATCACCATGATTAGCATCGAGTGCCTCACAAGTTCTAGGTGGGCGACCAAGTTTGGCTACATTTGTAGAAGGCGCGCCTTGCTAGACCCCACCGCGAGCTTCACTCACTCTGATACGGGCTATACACTATCACCAAGGCCACTGGTGACAATTCCTTCAAGCTTAGCATCCCACCATTTCTTGGTCTACACCTAGTGTTCAATGTAGATTGCCTTTGGCCATACTTTCCATCATTATTGGACACATCTGACATTACAGAAGATCTCACACCAATAGAGCTCAACCAAGACTGCATGGAATAGACCACAACTAATTAGATCATGGAAACATAGATCAAGAACACTTGCCAATAGAGGATACAATTATATCGAGTTGTCAAAGCAAGCCAACTCCTTCACCAGGGTAAATGGTTCACCAGAGACTAGGTTCAATAGAATTTTCCACACCTCATGGAGGCTCTGCACACAATGGGGACCATTTCTTTCTAAGAGGGCAGGAATGATCTAGGTGGATATTGGTGGCCACCTGCCTATTCCACCTAGACCCCTCAGTCAATTTCATCTGTTCCCTTGTTCATTTCAACATTTACTATTTTTAGTAGTTTTTCGAGTCATAAACTTTCGGAGCAGTTTTGACCCCCTAAATGACGTTTTTTTGGGTCGCGATAGGCTTGTATTTATAGATAAGGGCTTGTGGCGAAACTTATAGTACTTGGCAAGACCTTTCCAACAAGGTATCATATGCGCCAAATAGAGATAATACGACCAAGTTACGACCCCAGGAAGTTGGCTGCCTAACTGACCCCAACAAGGCCCACAAACTCTTGGTGTTACATCTCCTGGGGTTAGGGTTTTGGTTGTTTTAGGTTTTTTCATGTTTTCCAATAATAAATAGGCCCTTGAGCCTCATTGTACCACAGTTCAAAGGCATGTAGCCATCACATCTCTTCTCAGAGATAAGTTACCATTGCCCGAGCTATCTTATTTCCATTCTGTTTGTAAGCATAGTTTAATATTTTTCTATTAATGAAATGAAGTGTTTTTCTACCACATCTCTGTTTTTATGATTGTATATGTAAGTTGTTGCGTTCCTGTTTAAGTTCAGATCATGGTAGTTGCTAAGCGAACCACTTGAGGGACCATTATGAATTACCTATGTAAAACATGTTTTTTTTAATTAATATAAATCCTTTAGTTCACACAAAAAATATATTCTAGAAGCTTTATTCCAAAATAGACATGCATACAACTTACATATTATATAATTAATTAATATATAATAATAACAATCAATATTATAATGATAATATTGTAGTGCTTAATGCAGATAAAGGAGGAGCAACTGTTGTTTTAGATAAAGATGATTACATTCATAAAATGAATGATCATCTCAGTTGTAGTAGTTATAGGAGAATTAACACCAACCCCATACCCAAGGTTATAAAAGAGGTCAAGAAGGCAATCTTGGAGTCCAACATTGATGATAAAATAAAAAAGAAGCTAATGCCTTCCTGTGAGGTTATCTCTAGGATTTATGGGTTACCAAAAATTCACAAAGAAGGGATCCCTCTGAGACCAATAGTTAATACCATTGGATCCCCCACCTATGAATTAGCTAAATATGTTGCTAAGATTCTGAAGCCTCTAGTTGGGAACACAAAGTCTTTTATAAAAGACTAATGATTTCGTAAAACTTATAAAAAATGAGAGGGTTGATAAGGATGACATTTTGGTTAGTTTTGATGTAGTATCCTTATTTACCAAGATCCCCTTGGATGAGGTTGTTCATGTTATAAAAGAAGTCATTAATCCAGAAACAACGAAACTTGCCGAGATCTATTTGTGTTCC
This sequence comes from Pinus tabuliformis, assembly GCA_031772625.1. Classification (NCBI taxonomy): domain Eukaryota; kingdom Viridiplantae; phylum Streptophyta; class Pinopsida; order Pinales; family Pinaceae; genus Pinus; species Pinus tabuliformis. Next base: position 1,422,439,463 of record CM062817.1, on the reverse strand, counting down.
ACTTTCTTTAGTTTCCAGGGTGGTTATTAAGAGAAAATATTTGGGGTTTCAATGGGTTCTCCTCTGTCACCAGTAGTTGCCAATTTATACATGAAGTATTATGAGAAAAAGGATCTTGACTCATACCCCTTGAAACCAGCATGGTGGAAAATATTTGTTGACAACACCAACTTAAAATGGACTCATGGTAGGACTGAGCTTGAGAAGTTATTTAATCATCTTAACTCTATCTCTTCAGAGATTAAGTTTACTATGGAGCTTAAAGAAAAAGGTAAAATTCATTTTTTAGATGTCCTCATGATTAGAAAGGAGGATGGTACTTTGGGACACCAGGTCTTTAGGAAGCAAACCCACACTAAAAGCTATCTTCATGTTGATTTGTACCATCATCCATCCCAAAAATTTTGGCTCCTTAACACGCTTGTTGTTAGAGCGCTTAGAATTTCCGATGCTGATCACCTTGATGAGGAGATTAAGCACTTAACCTCTATCTTTAAGGATATAGGATACAAGGAAAATGATATTACGAAATCTATAAAAAGAGCTGAAGGAAAGGTCCTCCCCAAGGGTCCTAAACAAAATTGTGGGATAGTTTACCTTCCATTCATTCAAGGGGTTATGGATAAGATCACCAAGGTTCTAAGAAAGAAAGACATATTCACTTAATTTATGACATGTGGAACAATTAAGCAAAGAATGAGATCTGTCAAGGATAACATCGATCAACAATAGCTTAAGGGAGTTTATAAGATTGATTATTCTTGCGACAAAAGTTATATTGGAGAGACACGGCGTTCCTTAAAAACCAGACTTAAAGAACATGAAGGAGATATCAAGAATGGGAGATCACGCACTTCAACCCTTGCAGAGCACTCCTCAAAAACCAAGCATCATGTTTGTCTGGAAAGCGCTAAAATTATCGCTAGGGAAAATCATTTTCAAAATAGGAAAATTAGAGTCACTTGAGATTAGGAAATGCCCAAATAATCTCAACAAGGATGGTGGGAATGACATCGGTGGAAATTGGCTTCTCGTGATTAGGCATATCAACACTTCTAGGTCTTCTGAGGTATAATATTCCAGGTATGAGCCCTCTCTCCTGGCCTTAATCTCTAAAACTTTATCAAACATTTTTAACTAAGATCCATTAATAAATTGATTAAATTAATAATTAATAATAACCTCCTAAAAATTTATGATACATTTTTTAACTAACATCTATCAAGAAGTGATTAAATTATTAATTATTAATAAATAACTAATTTATTATTAATAATTATTTATTCATAATAATTATTATTTATCTATTCATGAAAAATAGTTAATTAACTCTTATTAACTAATTAAATAAATAATTATTATTCATAATATAATTTATTTGTAAAATTTAGACTTCTGTGATCCATAGTAACGGCATTTTTGATAAAAATCACCTAACATAAAATATGATTTTTACCGAAAATATTGTTACAATATAGTTTATATTAATATTTATTAGTTAATAAACATTATTAATTATTTTATTTATTTATAGTAAATAATAATAATCATCATTGTTTTGTTAAAAATTAAGTCTTAATCATTTTAGAGAAATTTATAATTTCTCATTATTAATATTAAATATTAATATTAATTTATTAATAATAATAAGCTAATTTTTTTAAATAATTATATATTTCATAAAATAAAGTATAATAAAATATATTTAATTAAGTTTTTCATTGATATTAATAATAATTTATTATTATTTTTATTCTTATTATTCTTATTATTATTATTATTATTATAAAGAAGAAGATCAAAAGTGTCTCTCTGTTTTAACTAGCTCAAAGAGAAAATTAATATAGCCAAGATTAGAACGAACTCTCATGAGCTCCATAGTGAAACGGGTAGTTGGGTAGTTCCTAAAACACCATGGATGGAAAGGTTCTACCATCTCTGTGAGAATACGAACATCAAGGATGAAAATCACTTCCTCTTAGAGTGCACCCCGTACAACCACATTAGATCTCAATTTCAAAATCTTTGTTGCAATACTGATCTTCCTAGCCTTGTATGTTGTCAAAATTAGTGAGCTCAGGAGGCTTCTCTCCAAGCTTTTTGAGCATAGAAATAAAATCTTAAATCAAACTAAATAATTCATTTCTTTAGGTCCGATAAACCAAAATTCTTATTATTAATAATAAGAAATTAATAAAATATTAATATTAATTTACTAATAGTAAAATTAATTTATTAATTTATTTTATAGTAAAATAAAAGATTTTTACTCATTTTATGTTTTAGATTTTTTTTATTTAAAAATCATTTATATTAAAAAAAAAAAAAAAATCTTATTGTTAAAAAGATATTAATATTAATTAATTAATTTATTACATATTAAATAAAAAAGTTTTATTAATTTGATGTTTTATGTTTTTAAATTTTGCTTAAATAAAATAAAAAGTAATTGTTATTAAAATTATTTGATAATAAAATAACTATATATAATTATCAATATAATAGTTTAAATATTTTAATTTATTAATTATCTTTGTTTTGAAATTAGTATGTTTTTTGTTTTTTTGTTTATGCATTAGGTGTTTATATGGTCTAGTATGTAAGTTTTTCTTTCCATTATCACTTACAATTTGTGTCGTGAAGATGGATCTCCCTAGGATTCAAAACTTCAAGAAGAACATAACACTGTGGATGATCCGAATCACAATTTTTTTGTTTATTCATTAGGTGTTTATATGGTCTAGTTTGTAAGCTCCTCCTTCCATCTATCACTCAAAATTTCTATCTTTAAGATGTATCCCGTGGGATTCGAAACTTCCAGAAGAACATAATGCTATGGATGATCTGAATCACAATTTTCCAAAAAACAACGACAAAAGCTTAAGATCTAACAATATTATAACAATATATAAATATAAATATAATAATAATATTCACAATATAATTAATTTAAATACGAAGATTTTAAGTAAAATTAGGTAAAAGAATGCATTGGGTAACTGTTATAAGTTTTGGAAATTTTGGTAAGAATTTTGATACAATTTTTAGCCAAATTGTGATATTTTGTTGTTTAAAATGAGTTTTTGATTCCACATAAAGATTCACATTATGAAAAATTCTCAAAGCACTAAAATTGTGGAGAGCTTACAACTAAAACTCGTAATTCCAAAAAACTAGTATTGGATTTTAGAGAAACTCACCAAAAATATGAAAAACTCCTAAACATAAAAGAATTAGACAACACAATCATAGTGGTAATTGACAAAATTAACTTGTATCAAACTAATAATCGTAATAACTAATTTGATTAAAAATTTAAAAAATATATCAAAATAAAATACATTAAAAAAAACATATAAAACAATAACATTTTTACCACAAGCTCTCTCCACCTTAGTATAGAAAATATACTTTATCCTATCTTATTATTTATATAAACATTTAGACTTAATAAAATTACATAAAAATAAAAAATAAAATTAAATATAAAATTATAATTATAATTATTAATTAAAACCTTTCAAATTACATAGAAATAAAATAAAATTTAAAGCAGCTTAAAAGGTTCTACCAAACATCAACAGACATCAAATCTTTAGATCCAGTTCAGATACATCTAATCTGATATATAATATAATAATAATTTATTGTATAAAAATAAAAATAACTAACGAATATTATTTTTTTCTAGACACATTGATAATAATAAATTAATATACGGTTAAATAATAACTAATTAATATATATTGTGCCTGAATTAGGATTTTCTGGTGTTATTGTTTTGATATACTTCGACACTCTAACTGCAAGCGCTTATAATTATAAATAGCCTGGTATGCAGACCTAAAATGTACCACATCTTCTCAGAAAGAGTGAAGAAGAAGTTGAATTCCTTGTAACGGAAATGCCGATGATAATGGCTGTGAACAATATTCGTGCATGGTTTCAGCTTCTGGTGGTGCTAATGGTGATGAGCAGCAATCAGCAGCAATATTCAGCCACGGGTAAGCGCATGGGATGAATATGATATTTCTTCCTCTACTGTTTGATATGTTATGTTTGAATTAACACTGCCTTCCTGTTTGTTTCTGTTCAGCTGTAGGATCTCCACAATATCCGTATCCGTTCTTGTTTACGAATATGGAAAAAATACATCAAACAAAATTCGATTATATTATAGTTGGAGGAGGAACGGCGGGCTGCCCGCTCGCAACAACCCTCTCTGCTAATTATTCCGTTCTACTACTGGAGAGGGGAGATTCTCCATACGGAGTTCCGGATATCGAGAACGCCGATGCTTTTGGAAAGCTATTGGGCGAGACTGACAATTACACTTCCCCAGCGCAGACGTTTGTTTCAGAGGATGGGGTGTCTCTAGCCAGAGCTAGGGTTCTCGGAGGTGCAACTGCTTTCAATGGCGGCTTCTACAGCAGGGCCAGCGCGTATTATGTTCGCAAGATGCATTGGGACGAGCAACTTGTCAAGGAGTCGTATGAATGGGTGGAGAACCAGACTGTGTTTCGACCAGATCACCTCTCGCCTTGGTCCTCGGCTTTCAAAGATGCACTTCTGGAAGTAGGGGTTCTTCCGTACAATGGATATACGTTGGATCATATGGATGGAACCAAGATCAGCGGCGCCATCTTCGACAACAAAGGCAGAAGACATACGGCAGCAGATCTTCTCAAGTCTGCCAATCCCAACAATATTAAAGTCATCCTCAAGGCTACCGTTAGCAAGATTCTCTTTCATCACCCAACATCTCCAGGTAATATCATACATTTTCTTTCTTATGACAGCGACATTTATTTAATTATTCTATCATTTACGATGGAGATTGGACTAGTATATTTATAGCCAGATCTGTAAATGTAGGATCCTCTGGGAAGCCGAGGGCACGCGGAGTAGAATTCAACATCAGAGGCTTTAATGAATCCTTTCAAGTGTACCTCAATGAACCATCGCCTCCGAGCGAGATAATACTCTCTGCAGGTGCCCTAGGCAGCCCCCAGCTGCTTCTCTTGAGTGGAATCGGTCCAACTAAACAGCTCCGAAAATTCAATATTTCTCCAGTGCTACATTCACCTTTTGTAGGCAAAGGGGTTCAAGACAATCCCCGTGCAACCGCCACCTTGCAGTCCCCCAAACCCCTGGGAATCTCGACCATACAGGCCATCGGAATTATTAACCACTCTCAGACTTATATATTTTCCGGCAGCGTCATCCCGCCGGCAAATAACAGCGCATCCCCACAAGCCAAGAACGTGTCTGCTGGAAGAATATTCGAGAAGCTGGCGTATCCACTGTCGAGAGGACAGCTCTGGCTTCGCACCACGGATCCTCGAGACAATCCGGCTGTTCGATACAATTATTATAAACACCCTCACGACCTGCAAAAATGCGCGCATGGCGTGAGGGTGATGGCTAAAATCTTCGAGACACGGTCTCTGCAGAGGTTCACATATCCAGCAGCTAATAATTCCTCTCGTGAGTTTCATTTCATTGGGCCCGCGTTGCCCAAGAGCACGAGCAACGATGCAGCCATGGTTCAGTTCTGCCATGATACGTTGAACACAATGTGGCATTTCCATGGAGGATGTAATGTTGGATCTGTGGTTAACCATCAATATAAGGTAATTGGCGTTGAAAATGTGAGAGTTGTGGATGGCTCAACGTTCAGAGACGCTCCGGGAACAAACACACAAGCCACCATTCTCATGTTCGGCAGGTAATTATAAAAGTTTTGATATTCCAGTGGCCATCTCAACTCTTCTATGTCATATTTTCTAAATATTTGAACTCTGCAATGAATTAACATATGTCTATCAATTGATGTGTACAAATGTGAACCATAATATTATTAAATGTGAGCCAAATATTATTGTTGTGGATGCAGGTATATGGGAGTGAAGATTCTTCAAGAGCGGAAGAAATGAATTTTACTCATTGGCAAGGGTAGTATTGAGTTGGCTTTTGAACGGCATAACCATTGCCTGGCTCTGTTTTATTTTGTGGTTGCTGTGGGTTGTGAGAAATTTAGATAATAAATACACATATTAAGAACATGTGTTGTTTTTTTTGGAAATTTGTGTTGTTTTTTGGAAATTAATATTGCCAGAAGTGAATAAATATAAATATTAAGAACATGTGTAGTTTTTTTTTAAGAAATTAATATAATTATCTTTTGATTAATATAATATATTAAGAATATATGTAAGTTTCTTGAAAATTATTATATTTAAGTTTATGTTAATATAAATGGTTAAAAGATTTTAATATGTTTGAAAATAAAAAAATTTATATTTTAATTGAAAATTTTGATAAAAATATATTATTATATATTAAAGAAATCAAAATGTTTATAAATGTATATGTAATAAGAGATTAAAATGATGTCCATGGTTAAAACTTAAAAACTTAAATTCAATTCATTCTTTTAAAATTTTGTTAATTAATTAATTTTTAATTTTGTTAATTCATTAATACCAAGTATTTTAATGAAAAATAATAAAGTTAAAGATAAAATAATGTAAATGGTCCAAATTCAAAATTAGTTCTGAAATTTTGTTATAGTTATCTATTTTTTTGTTTGCTATTTTTTTAATAAACATTCCATATTAACATTAGCTAAATATTAAGAAATTTATATATATATATATATATATATATATATATATAATTAAATTTGTTGTATAAAAAATAAATCATTCGATGAGTTGGAATTTAAAAATTAATTGATATAATCTTTGTTTTTTTAATGTAGTAATAAATTTATCAATTTTTATCATTATGTATTTTAGGTGAATTGTAAAAAAGGTGAATTGGTTTTTACAAAGAGATATTTCTTTTATTAAAATATACATAATTTTGTTTTATTACTGGCGGGAATTTGATGTGAGTGGGGATAATAACAATGACTTCTTTTCTAGAGACAATCACTTCTTTTTATAATTGCATACTGTCCCTCTAAATTATGTGGTGATACTTGAAATCAAAACATTACCATGTTCACTACATTAAATTTGATATCTATCATATACACAAATTTTCTTTGATAAGTTGGATATTAGTGACTTTTGAAATTTAGGAATTTAAAATCTAATTGACTAATTAAATAATAAAATTTGATTATGAAGTGAATGATTTTTTTTTAAGTGACATTCTTTTTCTTATCTATCATGATTACACATGATTTTGTTTTATCACTTATGAAAAGCAAGTTTGGGTGGAGAGAATAACAATGTGTCCTTCTAACTACTCAAGATAACCCAATTCACAATTACATATAAATATTATTTTTTCTTATCTATCATGAAGACTGACTATTGTGTTTTATCACTTGTGGAAATAGGATTTGGGTGGAGAAGATAACAAGACTCCTTCCAACTACTCAAAGATAAACCCAATTCATAATTGCATATAAATATATTATCTCTAAGTTTCAACATAATACTTGAATTCATAGTGGAAATATTTTTCATGACTAACGATACAAACCACATCCAAAGATAAAAAAATAAAAATATAATATTTAAGCGCTCTATTTAGAGCTTAACTAGGAATTAATTACATACTTAACTACAAAAATGTTACACTTTAAATCTCAATTAATTATGTAAAGTCTAAACCATAGTAAAAAAATAATAATTCAAGATTATAATCTTTACCATCTATTTAGAATTAACTAAGACAAAAATTAAATATTAAATAAAATCCTACTATATGGTTTTTAGGATGTATACCTTATTTGAAAAACTATACAACATATTTATAGATTTATAACTGTGGCTTTATATTTTCTATAGGATAATATCCTTATAATCAAGAAATATATACATGATATAAATAATAATATGTTAAATTTAAATTAGAAATATATACATGATATAAATAATATAAATAATAATATATTAGATTTAAATTGATTAAGAATTAATGAGATGAATAGTTAACTTAAATATATCTCTCATGTTTAAATTTAGTTAATAAATTATGTTTTATTTTTTTTAATAAAACATTTAATTAATATGTATTATACTATAGATAGTGTTGTTTTGAAAATTAATATTTTTTTAATTAAAAAAATTATAATACATTAACAATATCAACGTAAAACAACAATTATAGGAATCTGTAATACTGGAATCTGTAAAGAATATGCTACGCTGGCTAGGAATTAGCAGTTAATGTGAAAATAAAACAACAATTATAGGAGTCTGTAATACTGGAGTCTAAAGAATATGCTACGCTGGCTAGAAATTGGCAATTTCTTGTGAGGTGGTAGGCATATGCATAGAAAGGCCAGGCGGAAACTTGAAGGAGAAATGTAAGGAGGGCCATCAGTGCACTAATGGGTGTCCATACCTCTCACACATATAATTGGTGGTTGGTGGTAGGCATATGCATAGAGAGGCTAGGTGGAAACTTGAAGAAAAAATGTAACAAGGGGCAATCAGTGCAAATTGATGTCCAATATTTAGACAAATGAAAATGACGTGTGAATACCCCTCACATATATAATTTTAAAAACATATAGATATTTTAAGATGTCAATAATGTTTATTTTGATATTTATTTATATAAAATATATAATATATAATAATAATTAAATAAAATATAAGAGTTTTAATAAGTTATAATTTTATATATTAAAGAAATCAAAATGTTTTTAAATTTATAATTAATTAGCAATTGAAATAGCGTGGATGGTCAAAACTTAAAATCAATTAGTTAATTTAAAATTTTGTTATAATTAATTAATTATTTTTTAATTTATTAATATAAAATATTTTAAAAAGGAAAAAAAATCACTAAAAAATTAAAATCACGTAAATTGTCCAAATTCAAAAATTTGTTATTTTATTGGTTTATTATTTTTTTCAATAAATATACCATATTAATGAAGTAGCTAAATATTAAGAAATGGTTAGTTATATATATATACCTCCTTCACATATAATTTAAAAATAGAGATATTTAAAAATGTAAATAGTGTTTATTTTGATACTTATTTATATAAAAAAATAATATCTAATAATTATTATTAAAATATAAGATTTAAAAATAGAGATATTTAAAAATGTAAATAGTGTTTATTTTGATACTTATTTATATAAAAAAATAATATCTAATAATTATTATTAAAATATAAGAGTAGATATTTTAAGCTGTAAATAGTGTTTATTTTGATATTTATTTATATAAAATAATAAATATCTAATAATTATTATTAAAATATAAGAGTTTGAATGACTCATAATTTTTTGGGTTTTCAAAAAATAAAAATAAAATACCAAGTAATCATTTTTAAAACAATATTCATAATAATATGTTGTTAATTAAATTAAGTATACAAACCATTTTATTTAATATTCATAATAATATGTCATTAATTAGAGTAGTTATGGTTTATATTTTATTTATGATGATATTTTTATAATCAAGAAAAAATATATACATGATATAAATAGCAATATGTTAGATTTAAATTGATTAAGAGTTAATTTAATGAGATGAATCTTTAACTTAAATATATAAGTCTCATGTTTTGCGGAGCATTTCATGGGTTCTTTTTTCCTTGGATGTGGCTAATTTGTTCATGGAGGACTTTGAGTCTAAGGCCTTGTCCTCAGCTCTATTCCAACCTAACCTTTGGAAAATATTTGTCAATGACACTTCCCTCGTTGTTGCTAATTTGTTCATGGAGGATTTTGAGTCTAAGGCCTTGTCCTCAACTCTATTCCAACCTAAGCTTTGGAAAATATTTGTGGATGACACTTGCCTCATCTGGTCTCATGGTCGGGAAAAGTTGGAACTCTTTTTCTAGCATCTTAACAATCAATCTAGTTCCATAAAGTTTGCTATGGAATGTGAAATTGATGGTAGCCTATCTTTCTCCACATTCTAATTTCGAAAAGAGATGATGGTTCTTTTTCCTTCCAAGTTTTTGGAAAGAAAACTCACACTGAGCAATATCTTCATGCTAATTCACATCCCTTAATGTAACATCCTAAAAAAAACTCATTGTAAAATCAATTACGAATAGTAATTTTTAAAAGAGTTACGAATCAGTTCAAAAACTGATTCTTGATTTCCGTGAAAACTAAATATAAAGATGAAGGGAAACACGATCCGAAGGGGAGGGCGTATCTCGTAGTTTTCATTTCTTGCTTGCAGATTAGCAAATTGTGCAAGGTCACGAGCCTGTTATGTTTTTGGGATGATAACCTTTATATTCCAAAGAACTGTGGTTAACATGTTGCTCTGGAAATTACGGTCTTGTTGATTTAAGAATTTCTGGTCTTTTGTAGTGGTGCCTCTCCCCACAGAGGATTGAACTGAAACCTTAATGGAAGTTCAGAATTGTGTTGAATATTTTTTTGTTATATCTTGTAGAAATTGTACACACAGAGTTTATCAAATAATGTTTTCTTGCGCCTATTTTTGTATTCGATATGCTGGGTAAGCCAACGGGATTCGACAGTCACTACAGTGTGAAGGCATGTGTTCAATATAATCCAGGTGAGCGTGAGGTTCCAAGGTTGCCTCCGATGATTCAGCCGCTCAAGGAGCTCCTCAGTCTTGCTCTTGCTTCTTTTCCAGCCCAGGTCTGTTGGTTATCACATGGTCTCGGACCTCAGATTGCTAATTTTTCCATAATGGACAACACTGTTTTATTTTGGACGGCTTGTGGTGGTACAACTGAAAAAGATAAGTTATTTTGTTGAAATATTCTTGGTTTATGTGCATAGAAAGTTATGGTTAATAATGTCCATGTTCTTTAAAGTAAATTCTTTATTTTGATGCACATAGTATAGTTTGGTTATGATTGCTAGGAATGGAAATTTTCGATGTATTAAAATATTGTAGGGATATAAGTCCTCTTGGGAATATTTGTTGCTTAAGTTTATTCACATAGCACAGTAAAATCTAAGTAGTTTTGTGATTTCTTGAGAGTGTTAAAAGCTAAGCAGCTTCATTATTCTTTGGAATAAATTACACAAGGTTCTTGCTAAGTACCCAAAATATCTTCTTGAGAAAAGATGGTGAGACATGTTAACTTCTTGAGGACATAGTATGAAAAATGGCCAAGCTTTCTTTGAATAAAATATGTAGTGTGCTTCTAGGCACATAGATAATCATTACTAACTTTCTTGAAGAAAAAGTATGTTTTATATACGCATAAATAATAGTCATTAAGATAGTTTCTTTTTAGAAAAAGTGTGCATACTTCATGTATGAAAATAATGGCTTTTATGAGAGATCTCTTGAAACAAAAATAGAGATTCTTTTCTTAAAAGACATGTATGAATAGTGTTCATACAAGAACCAGAATCCATACTTGTTTCATGAAAAGATTATGTGCTTTGAAGTAAAAGTAAGGGTAGCCATTGTGACATTGGAAATATGATTTGTGTGTACGTAGAGAAAGTGATTATGTTAACTTTCTTGAAAATAATAATCTCTTGAAAAGATCGTCTTGCTAGATGAGTTGTGTCGATTTTTTGATTTTGGTGCATAAAATGTTAAGTTAACCTTGTTATTGTTTCTTGATTTTTATGCATAAAGATGGGTATCTATAATAATTTCTTGAAAGGGAAGCACGAGAAACCTACATATAGGAAAATAGAGAAATGAGGTTACAATGACTTCATTTTAAGAGAGAAGTATGTAATTGTTTACATGAAAGGAAGGTAGAATTCTAGAGAAGGGAACATGTGTTGCATACATTGAAGAAGGGCTATTATGATAGGCTATTGGATGCACAAATAATAGTCATCGTGTTATAGAGATATGTTCTTTGTATGGATAAAGGAACTATTGAGCCATATTTCTTTAGGAAAATGATATGTGATTTTATGCTAACATAACTATTATCTTAGTTTCTTGTTGAATGAGATGTGTATGCACATGAGATTTGTGTTAGCTTTCATTAGAAAGGATATATATTCACATGCGGGAAGAGACAACAAGTTGTGTTAGATTACTTTACATATTTGCATGCATCAAAAGTAATAGCTAAAGGACTAGTTCCTTTGATAAAGTTTATGTAAATTTTCATGTAAGAAGATTATAATGATGTTTTAGTTAGTTCCTTCAAAGGAATGCCTTAGTCTTTTGTCCTCTAAGAATATGTGCTTATGCGAAGGGAAATATTAGTTAATATGATTATGTATAAATATAATCATGATATCACTATTGTTAATGACAACATTGGCAAGAAAAGTTGGATTACTTACGCAAAGTATAGGTTATATTTAACATTGTGGCAGGTAAAGAATTAATGTTACATGCAGATGAGCACGAGTTGTGGGATCATACATTGATATAAAAATCATGCCACAAGGATGTAGAGAGTGGTTATATGTAAGTAAAGGGTTTCATGGAAAATGTAAAAGCTTCTAGCTAGTTATGTGACATTTTAAGGATACTTCATTGTAATAAGTTATAACAATGGATAAGAGATGGAATCCCTTATAAACCATTGAGTAAGGGGTGAAAACCCTCACGAGCGTTTGATAATAAAATTAAATGTTTGTCGGTTTTCACCCTACGGGGTTTCTAGGGTATATCGGTCTTCAATGATGTGATTTCTTATTGTGTCGGTTTGATGATGTTGAATGCTTGATGATGTTGATTCCTTATTGATGTTGCAGTCATAATGCCAAGTATGTGATTAACTAATATGGTTAAGGAAATCATGGAACAGATGCAAGGTTCATCAGTCAATTTATGTTATTGTACTACAACAGTGGTTGGCAACGGTTATGCGACTTACTTTCCTCTATTGAAATTTACTTTATGTGCTAATGAACATTATATCTAAAGGTTAATGAGGAATGTGGAGTTGTGGTTTGGATAACTACTTGTGGGTAATTTGTGTAAAAATTATAACTCCCTGCTTTTACATGTGAGGTTACCAGGGTATGTTACAAGTGGTATCAGAGTTAAAGGTTGTAGCAGTGGTGCCTTTGGAAATTGGTAAGTGGAAAAGAAATTGAGGTATGCCACCAGTGGGCATTAACTCAGGTATGAGTTTAAAACTCTACATATTGATTTAGTAGTACAATACTTTTCACATGATACGTGTGATTCATGTTTATAACTGCTTTGAGTAGTAAGTAATAAAGTTTGCTGCAAAACTATGTTCTTGACATTGGATTCTTGATGAGGATAAAAGACAATAAAACTCTTATCACACTTATGAACAATATTGAACACTCATTACACCTATGAACAATATTGAGCACTCATTAAGGAAGTGACAATCAACTACCAACTTTTTCTTTGCAAATATGGCAATAATAATGATACATTTAATGAAAATGATTGAAGTTACAATGAACTAATTTAAAGGGGTCAATGCATGAATGTAAAATGCAGGGAATGTCCTTGAATATGATGATATAGTGTTTTAAAAAAGACAATGTAAGAAACCCTTTAGATATTGAAAATATACAATGAGTCAAGTAGTGAGACTTGATTGTAATAACTAATTAAGTTTTGCCATGGTTTCATTAAGATGATTGGCAGTTTGGATTGGTTAGTGTTGTATGACTAACTAATAGCACTTATATACGTGAATTGAATTTGATTTAAGCGTATCACAATTCGCAAACAAGTGATTATGGTAGTTATTTCATGTCTCGGTTTGTTGATGGCAATACATTGTGGGAAATTGGAAATGTTTAGATTGTTACCTCAACTATCATTGGCATTTACACAGTAATGAATATTTGCATATACTTTTATGCATGATAGTATTGTGCCTCAAACCAAAATGATTTGGAAAGTGAATACTTGTTAAATGATGCATATGTATAACTAACGTTGCGGATGGGATTAAGTAGAGGTAGCTTAATGGCAACAAGAAAACTCGTCATGTAAAATGTTGCAATGTGAATTGTGATCATAAATGAGAAATAATAATGTTATATGATATACATGATTGTGTTATTTGGAAAATCAGAATGCATACAACATGTATGTCAGTTGTGTTTCCTATCAATCTAGATGTTGTGGACCCATGTTGAGGGTTAAGTGTAAATGCATGGTGTACATGCATGTTTATTTTGTTAATGATAATGTGCATATGGTTCATTATGTAAATTGCTTTGAGGAAGAGTGATAAAAGAGAAATTTAACATGCCAGACAGTTGCAGATAGTTGTGAAAGGCTATAAGGCCTTGGGTTGATGGCGGTTGCCTGCCCAAAGGGGTTGATGGTACTTGCTTGCCCGGATTTCCTCTCCTTAGAGATAAATGATCTCAATAAGGGAAAAGAGTTTGCCAAGATGGTGAATAGGGTAAAACCCTGAGGCAAATTTATTGAAATGGAGCCTGTTGGAGGAGGCCCAAAATTCCTCATAGACGGGACACTGTCAGAGGAATAGGCAGGACGCTGCCAAGAGGAATCCTATATTGGACCCTATGTGGTCATTGGAATTATTGAGCTGGTTGGCCAGTGGAATTCCATGTTAGACCTGGTAAGGTCTCTATCAAAGAAATTGTCTGGATGTGAAAATGACTCCACCTGGTTGTGGAAACCAGTTCCCATGGGTTAGGAATTCTTTAGCCTATTGTGGTTCTCATAGCTAAAGAAATTAACTAATCAGCTATATGTTATGTTAAAAATGAATTCTATATATAGTTGTGTAAAATATGTTATGCACATTTAACACGAAAGGAGCTTAGTTCTCAGTAAGGAGTTATTGGAATTTTAGTTCCTTTATTGTATTACCAATCTTGTAAACATCTTAGTAGGGGCTAAGACAATTTTCACTTGATGTAGTAATTGACTGTTTTGATGATTAGAGAGATAGGTGCTCTTTTGGTACTTTCAGAAGTACTCTGTGGATGTCTTTAGTGAGAATTAATTCAATGTGCATGTGGAGTAGTGATTTATCATTTTGATGATTAGTGTTAGTGCTCTTTAAGTACTTGTAAAAGTACTGTGATTTAAAAATCATCCAACATTGCACAATTGACTGATAGTTAAAAGTAGTTCATTCTACTCAAAATATTGTGACTAATGCGATTGAATTTATTAGTCATACATTATAGGTTACTTACCATGGAGGGTTGATGGATTGTTCAATCACTATTAAAATTCTTACGTGAAAGTGCTCATGATTTTCAAGAGTAATTCGTAAGTAATGGTAAGTTGATATAGATATTTGTCTGTAGAACTTGCATATTTTTGCAGTTATAAATGCTTATAACTATTGAATTTTCTCACATTATAACATTACTGTTTTTTTTATTGTCATTTCTTGGAATGAAATCTTTGATTTTAAGGAGGAAGGATCGCTTTTTGTGCGGTTTAGATGGTTATATCATGAGTAAAATCTAAAGTTCCAATGAGAGACGAACATTGAGGACAGTGTTCTTGTTAGGGGGGAGTATGTAACA
Source organism: Pinus tabuliformis (assembly GCA_031772625.1). Taxonomy (NCBI): domain Eukaryota; kingdom Viridiplantae; phylum Streptophyta; class Pinopsida; order Pinales; family Pinaceae; genus Pinus; species Pinus tabuliformis. The sequence goes on along the minus strand of CM062817.1, from coordinate 1,422,424,053 downwards.
TCCCTAAAAATAACTCATTGTAAAATCAGTTATGAATAGTATTTTTAAAAGAGTTACGAATCAGTTCAAAAACTGATTCTTGATTTCCATGAAAACTAAATATAAGGATGAAGGAAACCAAGATCCGAGGGGGAGGGCATATCTTGTAGTTTTCATTTCTTGCTTGCAGATTAGCAAATTGTGCAAGGCCGCGAGCCTGTTATGTTTTTGGGATGATAACCTTTATATTCCAAAGAACTGCGGCTAACATTTTTCCCTGGAAATTATAGTCTTGTTGATTTAAGAATTTCCAGTATTTTGTAGTGGCGCCTCTCCCCACAGGGGGTTGAACTGAAACCTTAATGGAATTTTGGAATTGTGTTGAATATTTTATGTTATAGCTTGTAGAAATTGTACACACAGAGTTTATCAAATAATGTTTTCTTGTGCCTATTTTTGTATTCGATATGCTGGGTAAGCCAACGGGATTCGACAGTCACTACAGTGTGAAGGCAGGTGTTCAATATAATCCAGGTGAGCGTGAGGTTTCAAGGTTGCCTCCGATGATTCAGTTGCTCGAGGAGGTCCTCGGTCTTGCTCTTGATTCTTTTCCAGCCCAGGTCTATTGGTTATCACATGGTCTCAGACCTCGGATCTCTAAGTTTTCCATAATGGACAACACTGTTTTATTTTGGATGACTTGTGGTGGTACAACTGAAAAAGATAAGTTCTTTTCTTGAAATATTCTTAGTTTATGTGCACAGGAAGATATGGTTAATAATGTCCATGTTCTTTAAAGTAATTTTTTTATTTTGATGCACATAGTATAGTTTGGTTATGATTGCTAGGAATGGCAAGTTTTCATGTATTAAAATATTGCAGGGATGTAAGTCCTCTTTGGAATATTTGTTGCTTAAGTTTATGCACATAGCACAGTGAAAGCTAAGTAGTTTTGTGATTTCTTGAGAGTGTTAAAAGCTAAGTAGCTTCATTATTCTTTGGAATAAATTACACAAGGTTCTTGCTAAGCACCCAAAATATCTTCTTGAGAAAAGATGGTGAGACATGTAAACTTCTTTAGGACATAGTATGAAAAATGGCCAAGTTTTCTTTGAATAAAATATGTAGTGTGCTTCTAGGCACATAGATAATCATTACCAACTTTCTTGAAGAAAAAGTGTGTTTTATATACACATAAATAATAGTCATTAAGATAGTTTCTTTTTAGAAAAGTGTGCATACTTCATGTGTGAAAATGTTTCTTTTTAGAAAAAGTGTGCATACTTCATGTGTGAAAATAATGGCTTTTTTGAGAGATCTCTTGAAACAAAAATATAGATTCTTTTCTTAAAAGACAGGGATGAATAGTGTTCATACAAGAACTAGAATCCATACTTGTTTCATGAAAAGATTATGTGCTTTGAAGTAAAAGTAAGGGTAGCCATTGTGACATTGGAAATATGATTTTGTGTGTACGTAGAGAAAGTGATTATGTTAACTTTCTTGAAAATAATAATCTCTTGAAAAGATTGTCTTGCTATATGAGTTGTGTTGATTTCTTGATTTTGGTGCATAAAATGTTAAGTTAACCTTGTTATTGTTTCTTGATCTTTATGCATAAAGATGGGTATCTATAATAATTTCTTGAAAGGGAAGCATGAGAAACCTACATATAGGAAGATAGAGAAATGAGGTTATAATGACTTCCTTTTAAGAGAGAAGTATGTAATTGTTTACATGAAAGAATGGTAGAATTCTAGAGAAGGGAACATGTGTTGCATACATTGAAGAAGGGCTATTATGATAGGCTATTGGATGCACAAATAATAGTCATTGTGTTATAGAGATATGTTCTTTGTATGGATAGAGGAACTATTGAGCCATATTTCTTTAGGAAAATGATATGTGATTTTATGCTAACATAACTATTATCTTAGTTTCTTGTTGAATGAGATGTGTATGCACACAAGATTTGTGTTAGCTTTCATTAGAAAGGATATACATTTGCATGCGGGAAGAGACAACAATGTTTGTTAGATTACTTTACATATTTGCATGCATCAAAAGTAATAGCTAAAGGAATAGTTATTTTGTTAAAGTTTATGTAAATTTTCATGTAAGGAGATTATAACTGATGTTTTAGTTAGTTCCTTCAAAGGGATGCCTTAGTGTTTTGTCCTCTAAGAATATGTGCTTATGCGAAGGGAAATATTAGTTAATATGATTATGTATAAATGTAATCATGATATCACTATTGTTAATGAAAACATTGGTAGGAAAAGTTGGATTACTTATGCAAATTATAGGTTATATTTAACACTGTGGCAAGTAAAGATGGTCCATGAAAATGAGCACGAGTTGCGGGATCGGACATTAACAAAACAATTATGCCACAAGGATGTAGAGAGTGGTGATATGTAAGTAAAGGGTTTCATGGAAAATGTAAAAGCTTATAGCTAGTTATGTGACATTTTAAGGATACTTCATTGTAATAATTTATAACAATGGATAAGGGATGGAATCCCTTATAAGCCTTTGAGTGAGGGGTGAAAATCCTCATGAGCGTTTAATAATAAAATTAAACGTTTGTTGGTTTTCACCCTATGGGGCTTCTAGGGTATATCGGTATTCAATGATGTGATTGCTTATTGTGTCGGTTTGATGATGTTGATTCCTTATTGTTGTGATATTCATAATGCCAATTATGTGATTAATTAATATGGTTAAGGAAATCATGGAACAAATGCAAGGTTCATCAGTCAATTTATGTTATTGTACTACAACAGTGGTTGGCAATGGTTATGCAACTTACTTTCCTCTATTGAAATTTACTTTATGTACTAATGAACATTATATCTAATGGTTAATGAGGAATGTGGAGTTGTGGTTTGGATAATTACTTGTGGGTAATTTGTATAAAAATTCTAACTCCCTGCTTTTACATGTGAGGTTACCGGGTACGTTACACTTAAATTTATAATTGATGAGAGATTAAAATGATGTAAATGGTAAAAATTTAAAGTCAATTCATTCATTTCAAATTTTGATAATTAATTATTAATGTTGTTAATTTATTAATATGAAATATTTTAATGAAAAAATAAAAAAGTTAAAGATTAAACTGATGTAATTGGTCCAAATTCAAAATTAGTTCTAAATTTTTATTATAGTTATTGATTCTTTTATTTTTTATTTTTTTAATAAACATATCAAATTAATGTAGTTAAATATTAAGAAATTGTTAATTTTGGATGAACCATATAAAGAGGTGATTTCTTTTTCCTTCCAAATTTTTGGAAAAAAAACTCTCACTAAGTAATATCTTCATGCTAATTCACATCATTTAAATTTATAATTGATGAGGGATTAAAATGATGTGAATGTTAAAATTTAAAGTCAATTCATTCATTTCATTTTTGGTTAATTAATTAATTATTAATTTTTAATTTTTAATATGAAGTATTGTAATGAAAAATTTAAAAAGTTATAGATTAACATGATGTAAATGGTCCAAATTCAAAATTATTTCTAAAATTGTTAGCAATAACTGTGGAAATGAAATATCACCGAAGTCTTGAGTTCAAATCTGATCGACCAACAACTTATGATGTGACATTATCAAAATCAATATAGACCACAAAATTCTAAAGTCGAGTATTAAGAAAATGTTAATTATATATATTTTCATCACATTAAATTGTATAAAAAAATAATTTGACGAGTTGGAATTTAAAATTTAATTGAAATAAATGTTGATTTGTTTTTAATGTAGTGATAAATTTATCAATTTTCATCATTGTGTATTTAATTGAATTGGTTTTTACAAAGGGATATTCATTTGGTTAAAGTATACATAATTTTGTATTACTGATGGGAATTTGATGTAACTCTAAAGAAACCCAATTCATAGTTGCATATGGTCTGACTAAATTAAGTCATGATACTTCAAATCAAAACATTACCATGTTCACTACATTAAATTTGGTATATATCATACACAAAAATTTGCGAGTTGGATATTAGTGACTTGAAATTTAGGAATTTAAAAACTATTCAAGAATTGAACTTGGTGTAATACTAAGTAAGCAAATTTGATTATGAAGTGAATGACTTTCTTTTTAAGGAATTTAAAAACTATTGAAGAATTGAACTTGGTGGATATAATACTAGGTAATCAAATTTGATTATGAAGTGAATGATTTTCTTTTTAAAGTGATATTCTTTTTTTTTATCTAGCATGAAGACACGTGATTTTGTTTTATCACTTATAAAAATTAGATTTTGGTGGAGAGGATAACAATGAGTCTTTCTAACTACTGCGATAAACCCAATCCAAAATTGCATATAAATATTCTTTTTTCTTATCTATCATGAAGTTTTATCACTTATGAACATGAGATTTAGGTGGAGAGGATAACAACTATTTTGTTTTATCACTTATGGAAATAGGATTTGAGTGGAGAGGATAACAAGAGTCCACCCAACTACTCAAAATAATTCCAATTCAAAATTGCATATAAATATATTGTCTCTCTAAATTTTAACATAATACTTGATTTCATAGTAGAAATATTTTTCACAAGGAAAAATACAAACCACGATTAAAAAAATAACAAATCAAAAATATAATCCTTAAACATGTTTAAAACTTAACTAGAAATTAAATTACATAATTACAAAAAAAAATTACACTTTAAATCTCAATTAATTATCTAAAATACAAATCCTAATAAAAAATAATAAATCAAAATTATAATCTTTACCTTCTATTTAGAATTAACTAGGAATTATATTACATTAATTGGTGTCCAATAAATGTAGAAAAATGTAAATGACATGTGAATACCCCTCACACATATAATTTAAAAACATATAGATATTTTAAGAGGTCAATAATGTTTATTCCAATATTTATTTATATAAAATATGAAATATATAATAATAATTAATTAAAATATAAGATTTAGAATGATTAATAATTTTTGTTTTAAATTTATTATTGATGAGGAATTAAAATGATGTGAATAGTAAAAAATTAAAATCAACTAGCTTATTTAAAATTATGTTATAATTAATTAATTAATTTTTAATTTACTAATATGAAATATAATAAAAAAATTAAAAGATTAAAATGATGTAAATGATCAAGATTCAAAATTTAGAAATTTGTTATCTTTATTGATTTTTTTATTTGCTATTTTTTTCAATAAATATATCATATAAATAAAATAATTAAACATTAAAAGAATTATATATATGTGAATTGTAAGCATATGCATAGAAAATCCACTCGTGTACTAAATAGTGTCCAATAAAATTTAAACACATATAAATGACATGTAAATACCCTCACATACATATAATTTAAAAACATAGATATTTTAAGAAATAAATAGTGTTTATTTATATATTTATTTATACAAAATATGAAATATCTAATAATTATTATTAAAATATAAGAGTTTGAATGACTTGTAATTTTTTTGAGTTTTAAAAAAAAAATACCAAATAATTATTTTTAAAACTATATTCATAATAATATACTATTAATTAAAGAACTTATGATTTTATACTTTCTATATTATTATTTATTATTTATATATATATATATATATATATATATATATATATATATATAGATAATAATAATAATAATAATAATATGTTAGATTTAAATTAATTAAGGGTTAATTTAATGAGATGAATTATTAATTTAAATATATAAGTCTCATGTTTTACAGAGTGATTATGGGTTCTTCATTTCTCCTGTTCTGGCTAATCTTTTCATGGAGGACTTTAAATCTAAGGCCTAGTCCTCAACTCTATTCAACCTAAGATTTGCAAAAAAATTGTGGATGGCACTTGCATCATGTGGTCTCATAGTCGGGAACAGTTGGAGATGTTTTTCTAGCATCTTAACAATCAATCTAGTTCCATAAAGTTTACTATGGAATCTGAAATCGATGGTAGGCTATTTTTCCTCCACATTCTTATTTCAAAAGGAGATGATGGTTCTTTTTCCTTTCAAATTTTTCGAAATAAAGATCACACTGAGCAATATCTTCATGCTAATTCACATCATTTCCCTGCTCAAAATTTAGGTGTTCTCAACGCCTTAGCCACTCATGCGTTACGCATTTTTGATGAAAACCACCTCAACGAGGAAAATACCCATATCTTTAATATTTTTAATAAGAATGGTTATAGTAGACACCAATGTCTTAGAGTTTTCCTTAAGGTTAAAAAATGTATGAGAATTAAAAAATGTCTTAAGGTTAGTTTTTCATGGGTGCATCTTCCATTTATCCAAGGGGCCACAGATAAGATTGCAAGAATCCTGAAGAAGCATAACGTTCCTTTGACATTTAGGCCCCTAAAAACTATTTGAAGATCGCAAAGATTGATGAAGGACCCTGTGAACCCTAAAGATTGGAAATGTGTTTACGCCATCCCATGCTCTTGTGGGACTCTGTACATTGGTGAAACTGGTCACTCAATAAATCAGAGGATTATTGAGCATGCCACTGACATCAAACATGGAAGGTCTTGCTCCTTCGCTTTGGTAGAACATGTGCAAAAGACAACATTACATCTGCATTGAGGAGGCTAGGATTATTGCAAGAATTGATAATTTTCATCACCGTAAGTTTAGGGAAGCCTTGGAAATTGAAAAGAAGTCTATTAATTTAAATAGAGACGATGGTTGAGGTATTATGATTTATGCCCTATCTTCTGAAATTTAAACTTTTTATTTATTTATTTATTAGTATTATTATTTATTAATTATATTTATTTAATTATTTATTATTAGTTTTATTCATTAGTTTATTGCAATTAAATTTGTTTTTTAAATAATTATAAAATTAATTTAACTAATGATATTTTAGTTAGTTTTATGTAGGTTTATAGAATTTTTTTTATTTTTTATTTTTTAACAATAAAATAATATATTTAATTCATTTATAAAACTTTTTATTTTCATTCTTAGTGTTATTAATTTATTGGTTTCACAATATTGTTATTCAATTTTAGTTATACCATATTCTTCTTGATAAAAATGGCGTAGTCTAACTTATAGACGAAATAGTCTTTTTCACCAGAATTCACCAAAATTTGGAAATACAATTTCAAGATTTTTTTGTTCTTTAAAATACATTTTTGAATGCTTAAACTGATTTATCACCCAAACCCCTAGGGCACTCGAATTATGTGGATTAAACAATTTAAATTCAAGCTTTTAAAAATCTATATAGGATTTTGATTAAATGAGCCATTTCATTTATAAGTTAGACTACACAAATAAAAATACTAACAATTATAATATTAAAATTAATTTAATTCATTATTTACAACTATTTATCAATTATTACAAAATAATTGTTTATTAATCATAATTATTTACTCAAACTAGTTGATATATTATAATGACTAGAAAACATCTCTCTACATCTATTTATTTGGGTCCATGATTTAGTTCTCCATCTTTTCTTGAAGATAAACCACAACCCATTGTTCCAAATACATTGGTTATTTTATTTAGATTTAATTAATAAATTGTGTTTTGTTCTTTCTTGATATAGCATTTAACTAATATGCATCATATTATAAATAGTATTGTTTTGAAAAATTGATATCTTATTTAAATTCAAAGAAAAATAAATAAATTATAATACATCGACAACATCAACATAAAACAACAATTATAGGGGTCAAAGAATATGCTACGTTTGCTAGGAATAGGCAATTTCTTGTGAGGTGGTAGGCATATGCATAGAAGGGACCAGTGGAAACTTGAAGAATAAATGTAACGGGCGGCCATTAGTGCAATAATGGGTCTCCAATTAGACAAATGTAAATTACATGTGAATACACTCACACATAATTTAAAAACATAGATATTTTAAGATATCAATAATGTTTATTTTTTATATTTATTTATATAAAATATGAAATATATAATAATAATTATTTAAAATAGAAGAGTTTGACTAACTTGTAACTCTAATCATTTTATCAATTTATAATTATGAGGAATTATAATGATGTGAATGGCCACAAATTAAAATCAATTTGTTCATTTAAATTTTGTTATAATTAATTATTTTTTAATTTATTAATATGAAATATTTTAATTAAAAAATTAAAAATGATGTAAATAGTCAAAATATAAAAATAAAAAATTTATTATTGCTATTAATTTTTTTATTAAATTCGTTATTATTATTGATTTTTTTATTTACTATTTTTTTCAATAAACATACCATACGAAATAGCTAAATATTAAAAATTTGTTATATGTATATATATATATGTAATGAGGGGCCACAAATGCACTAATTGGTGTCCAATAAATTTAGACTAATGTAAATGATTGTTTATTTTGATATTTACTTATATAAAATATGAAATATCTGATTATTATTATTAAAATATAAGAGTTTGAATGACTTGTAAATTTTTGGGTTTAAAAAAATAAAATAAAATACCAAATAATTATTTTTAAAGCAATAATCATAATAATAATAGGTTAATAATTAAATTAAGTATATAAATTATTTTATTTAATATTTATAATAATATGTTATTAATTTAAGTAAGTATATAGATTATTTTTTCTTAAGGGGTATCTTTGAAGTGAAGCACATAATGTGACAATTGATCAAGTCAGCTTTAAAGTGAAATTGGACACTCTTGGAAGCTTATAAATACAAGTCAAGTGAAGATCATTTGGATATCATCATCAAACACTTTTTTCTTCTCTCTTTTTATTGGATTGGTTTGCACAAGTCTGAAGTTTGTGGAGTTTGGTTTGTATAAGTCCGAAATTGCAGGGTTCAAAGATCGCACATGTGATCTAGGGTTTTGATTTGTAGTTGCACACTTGCCACAATGAATTTTTGGTTACAACCGTAGGCATGCAAGCCTATTTGTGTGGTTGGAACATTTCAACTGCACACACATACACTCTCTCTGTGTGGTTGGAAACTAAGTTTTCATTTTTATAGTTGACTGAAAGTTGGACAGATACCTATGATCAATATTATTTCTAGGCTCATATTTCTGAACATTGTTGGGTTATTTTTGTTGGATATATTTTTGATTGAAGATATGAATCATTGTACTCTCTGCTGAACATTTTATGATAGTTTGATAGAAGAATAATTTCAAAGGCTTTTCCCCCTTGTGGGGTTTCTCCTTGGTCATTGACCAAATCTGCTGTCTCTTATCAATGTGTTGATTTTTTCCTTTGTCATTTCATTTATTGTTCTGCCTTCAATTACTGTTGATGATTGGAAATATTAATTAGTGTTGAAATATTGCTAATTGAAGAATTGAATTGGGCTAAAGTAATTCAAATAACATGGAGCAGTGTAAAAATTAAAATGGTATTAGAGATTTCTCGGGTCGTAGCATTAGTACCCTTGCTGTCAGAGGTTTCTCGGGTCATAACATTGGCTCCCCTCTAGCAGAGGTTTCCTTGATAGCACCATTGGATTTCCAATGAAAGTGATTCCGCGTGGTAGCAGTGGATTCCTGACAGATATAGGGTGGTAGCTGAAGCTCTCCTATGATTCTTCTTCTTTTGATACAAGAATGTTTCAGCAGATAGAGTTGAGCAGAGATGGGACATGATACGATGATAGGATACTTGTGATGATCACTTGATGTAGTTGGAATTTCTCCCTTGCTGAGAGGGAGTGTTAATACACTTTCCCTTATCCAAATCCAATGTTCCAATGGTAAATATTAGTCCTCTTGAAAAGAGAAATCTAGTCCCATGAATGGAATTTGTCACTGAGCTACCAAAAATTAACACTCCCTCTTAGCTAGGGAGAAATTACAACTGCATAATGTGATCATTGCAAGTATCCTGTCATCATATCATGTACCTTATCTTCTCGAATATGTCTTCTAAAACATTCTTGAATCTAAAGAAGAAGAATCATAAGGGAGCTTCAAATACCACCCTCTATCCATTAGGGAGCCACTACTACCACATTGAATCACTTCTAGCGGGAAGCCAATGGTGTTATTTAGGAAACCCCTGCTAGCGGGGAGCCAATGCTATGAATTGGGAAACCTCTGCTAGCGGGGAGCTAATGCTATGACCTAGGAAACCTCTACCAATGGGGAGCCAATTTTATGACTCGAGAAACCTCTGCGAGTGGGGAGCCAATGCTACGATCTCGGAAACATTAGACAATAGGAGGGACACCACTTACCTTAGGAGGTAAGGATCATGCCTAACTTAGGCAACCAATACCCATTGGCCAGATGGGTGGGAAATACAGATGTCAACTAGGGTATATTCTATTACACCAAGATAGCTGTAAAAACTTAGTGAAAATTCCATGTAATAAAAGTTAGAAAAAACACAGTTTATGGGACACTTATTCCAAGTTGAATGTTGGGCAAGACATCCTAGGGGGTGTTAATTTGGTTGTTTATGGCCAATGAAATTGGAAAAGGAAATGGCTAGGGATTTGGAAAGGAAAATGGAATTTTTGGCAAATTTATTTATGAAAAATAATGGAAATTAAGAGAAAAGGGAGGTGAAAGGTCACAGGTTGCATGTGAGGAGGAAAATGAAGGAAAATAATGGAAAATGAAGAAAATAGAGGCCTCATTCATAAAAATGTTTTGAGGATTAGTTGGTAACCTTTTCTCAATTGATTGTTGGATCTCTCTCATTATTCTCTCTCTCTCTCTCATACTCTTGGAAACTTAGAGTTACCTTGGATCATTTTGGCATTGGAGAAAGAAAGGAAAAGAAGGCAAGAGGAAGCAAAGATCAATTATGGAAAGGCTGGATCAAGTGGCTAGAATAGGCTTCATTTCATGTATCGACTTGCATGTGTATTTTCCTTGCTATATTTTGCATGCATGGTATTCCATGTGGTTCTTTTCTGTCATGGCATGGGTTTTTCCAGATGTAATAGTGTTTTCAGCCTATCCTTGCCATTTCTGGATAGCCATGGTGTGATGGGGTTCTCATGTTTTGGTTGAGATGGATTGCTAGATGGATGCAAAGCTCAGTGGGGTCAATCTATGAATGATAAGGCACATGTCCTAGTGGTCCCTGAATCAGACTATGGATCACAGTAAATCCACTGGTTTAGTGACCCCTAAGCCAGACTGTGGGTTACAATAAAGCCAAGATTGTGTTGCATCGGTAGGCCTAGGAATCCTTATCGGTGAATGGCGGGATATACGGTAAAGCCAAGAGGTGGTTTTCTCTTTGTTGGGCCTAGTAATCTTGGGTTTGGGATATGCGGTAAAGCCTGGAGAGTGGGTCTCAGTTTAGGACCTAGTTATCTGGGTTTGGATTGTGGCAATGCCTGAGAGACTAGGGGATAGGAAAATTCCTCAAGGTGTAGGTGGAGAAATCCGATGGCATCCATGCTTATTTGGCCTAGTGATCAAGTAGAGATCACGGTAAAGCCTATTATGATGTGTTCATTGTGTTGGCCTAGTGATCAGGGATGGATTACAATAAAGTCTGGTTTTTGTTGATGAGGGTGAGGTGGTTTAGCCTTGGTATGCCCTGGTTAGTTCTTTTGGTTTGAGTCCCACATTCATGCTTGGAATATGGCATGGGGTTGAATGGTTGAAGAGAGATTTGGATCAACCATTCTATGGTCAGGTGGAACGTGGTAGTCCCATCTCTAGTTGGTTTGTTGCATTCATTAATGAGAAATTCATTCTCTTGATTTCCATGTGCAAATGTATTGACATATATGTGGATTTTGATGGCTAACATGTTTATGGTAATTTTGTTCCTATTATGCTAGTTATATGTATATTTTATGAAAACAACTATGTATGGCTCTCAGCATGTTTTTACTTGTAAATGAATGGATAATGTATCTATGGCCTAATAGATGATAATGCAACAAATGACATGAGGGAAAAATGGTTCATAGCGATTCTTAGATAAGTATGAGATCCTTGCACTTAATTTTGTTGTTTACACCAATAGGTTACATGTTGAAGATATGTTTGATGAAATGTCTGGCATGGCTAGTAGGGGTCTAATAAAGTTCTTGTTCGACTTAATTCTTTTGCATCATTTTTTCCCTATATTTTTACTAATTTCAAGCTATCACTCCATTCTAGGTAGTGGCCTAGGCTCTGGGCCTAAAAAAGTGGCCTAAATCCCGGGGTGGCTGGAACAGAACTGGAAATTTTGGTCTTTGGTCACTGGAAGACAAGCCTTTGAGAGCAAATTTGGGTTGTTGGTCACTCCCTTACCCATAGCATGAGAGCGACTATGGAAAAATAAATCCATAATAGTAGTGGGGCCCAAGGATAGGCTGTCTGAGTGGCTAACATGTCTCCTAAGGATCCTGAAGCTAATGTTGGATGACTGTGTGTAATGTTTCTATCGATTCCACTTCCTTAAAGTCATATAGGAGGTCGAATATGATCATAGTAGGCTCTCGTCTCATGTTTACCCCGGTTGACATGGTTACATGGGTATATGTCGGAGGAGGGTGTTACAGAGTGGTACCAGAGCATGGTTCAACCCTCAGACTAGATGGGTAGTGTGTGTTGGTCATGCATGCATGTCAGTTTCATGTGTGTCTCTTATATTTTCATTCATGTACTTGTTGCATTTGCTTGATGATTGATTAGGGCTGTAGTATGGTTATCATGGAGAATCTGATATTAATTTTGTAGAATGTATATGTCATGAGTATGTGACTGGCTGCATATGGATTATATGTCACTTATATTTTGATTTTATGTTGCATACTTACATCCTTGTATGTTAGGTTCCATTCTTGAATATGTTGATTACATTTAGCAGTCTTGTAGGTTGATTACAAGAACTGATCACTTATGTTCGACTACATGCATTTATGCGTAGGTGTAGTTGATTATACATTGCTTATGCATGTTGTTGGTTGAATGTGGCAATGTGTGCAATGGAGTAATGGTTGTTGTCATGCATGAGGTCATAACATGCATTTTTTATATGTCCTTACATTGATGATTGGACCCTAGCTAGAGTGATGTTTAAGTGTTAATACATTTATATGTGTATGTTTTTATATGTTGTTATGTTTATTTTATATATGTATTATGTTTATTTGGTGATCTTGCAGACAAGATATCCTCCTCGAGCTATACTAAGGTACGTTGATTTATTGTTATTTGGTTTATCTGACATATTATGCATTGCATGAAAGAGATCAAACAGCTAGCAATATCGTTTACTACAAGACTCTTCTTATGAAACCGAAGAGTAGTATGGTGTTGGGAACTCTTCTGATTCAACAGTTACATTGAGAAGTTTAAAGGAAGATATAAGGAGTTGTAAGGCAAATAATGACTGGATCATACTGGCACAAGAGAAGAAAGCAAAGATTAATGTTATACTTTTTCAGAGTTTTTCAAACTTATAGCGAAAATGGCCACTTTGGATCAACCATGGACATGGGGATGGAACTAATGGGGCATATAGTAGCAGGTCTCCTAGTAGACATAGGTCGAATATTATTGTATTGTTTTCCTCTCAAAGATGTATGAAAAGAAAACACTTAAGAATGTGGATGACAAACAGTCTCAACAATATAAATAGTTGTTAAACATTATAGATCTGTAGCAACTGATAGAAGCAAAACCTGCCAAAGTCATGATCTATGCCACAATCATAGTTAAACAACAAAAAGAAATAGTAATAACTCCAATCATCCAATGGAAACCATATATACAAAGAATAGATTTTATTATAACACATGTGAAGGGAACAAATAAATGTTACCAGTCCCCCTCTATGGGATGGGTTCTTGGTTATCTTCAAACATCTTTATCTTTTTGATAGAGTTTCTCTCCTCTACAATGTGTAAACCCAACAAATAAAATGTTTGAGCTCAATGAGAACTCAAATGGAAGAGAAGTGCGACAATGAGAATAATCACAGTTACAATAGTGAGTGCAACAATGAAAATAATCAAAAGTGAATAATTAATGGAAAACCCTTCTATTTATAACAAAATATTGAGTTATCCTCGAATAATGAGCAATAATAAAATATTATTAACCCCATTCTTATAATAACCACTTGGAATATTTTATTGTATTTGGTTAGGAGGGAAAATGTATTTAAACTTTTATTTCGAAATAATAAATAAATAAATGATTTATTTATCATCTCAAGAAATTGGTTAAGGAATAATAAATAAATAATGATTTATTTAACTATTCCTAAGGGATTTAGTCAAATTTGACAAGGAATAATAATTAAACAATGGTTTAATTAATTATTCCTAGAAGAACATCAAATAAATAGTGATTTATTTAACTATTCTTCTTGGGTTTAATTATAAATTACTTAACAAAGGTGGTTTATTAAGTAATTTCTCATAGTGAAAGCAATTTTACTATGGTAAAATTGGCTTTACATGGTGTACTTTGATCCATCTACTAAATTAGGCTAGATGATCAATTTTTTGGAGATAATAGATTGGCCCCTAACGTATGAGTGTTAGGAGAAAAATGTATGACCGAAGTGTGTTGTAAAGACACAATCACTAGACAACACAGTGGAGACAGAGGGAGAGAGAGAGAGAGACCAATAAAGCTGAAGTGAAAGAGGATAGGGATAGAGGGGACGAGACAAATGCAAGTGTCATTTTATGTTTTGGTACCAGACCTCAATGAGGTGGGGGAGGCATACCCATACCCACCGAGATACCTTAGTAGAAAAATAATGATGCACCTGGAAAAACATGAGCCAGGACTGAATATAATAATATCTTAGTACATGAGATATAATGGCCCTTCCCTTAAAAAATGGGTGGGAGGGAGGGTAGAATAACCAAAGAAGACCTGCTAAATAGGGAGGGGCTTTACAAAAATGAATGGATCATCTGAAGGAGATGTGCATGATATGAACACTACAATCGGTAGGAACATAACCCATCAAATCTGTGAAATTGTACTTGAAGTTGTAGCATAATAGGAATGCATCTGGGCATATAGGGGGCTACCTGAAGAGCCAACCCCCATGAGGTCTGAAACATCTCACACACACCCAAAAATCACTGGTACAATTTGCTGCATCATTGGACCATCAAGTGTATGGATCATGAACATGGATCAACCAAGTCAAAGGGCAATAAAGAGTCCCTCTGCTTGATCCAAGGCACCAAACAAAAATGGAAGCTGGAAATAAGATACACTGCCCTCTAGGCCATTCTTATGGAATAAATGAGCTGATGTCGACAGAATAGGGCCCACAATAGGTGAGGCAATGAGGATCCTCAACTAAGGAACGAGGGAAAATAGTAATGTGACTGATGGAATAACAATAGGGACAATGGAAAATGTGGGATTGAGGGAAAAAGAGTTGAATTCCCTTATCATAGCATAAAGTGCATGGTTGACCTGGCAGCAATTCACTCAACTCCAGAGGGTATAGGGACAGTATGACTGGAGGCCAAAATGGGCAAGACAGGATCAATGGTATGAAAATATGGATGGAATAACGTGACACAATATAATGGGATGTGAAACATACTCCATGGATGCAAAGGTCACTCATCATGGATTCTCTGAACAAGGGTGACTCGATGATGATGCCACACAGAATAGGCCCAGTGGGGACCATAAAAGCACGAGTAGATGATGATTACTCATGACAAAAATTGACACATGGTATGAAAAGTACCAAGGGAAGGTGGTCCCAAAAGAAAAAGCATTGCATATGAAGAAATTCGATTTTGAGAGGCGATGAATGACCCTTCTTGGAAAAAATGGATTCCTCATGAAGTGTCAAATCATCAAAAACTAAGGAAGACCCATTATATTACTCGATGAGATATTTCCAATGGTACTAATGGTTCATCAAACTGAGTTACAGCTTGGTCGCAATGGGCAACATAAAAATTGTGGTTTTTTCTATGAAAGGACTTTTCCCCTCCAATTTGAATTCATTTTCTACGTGAGATGTGGTGAATTTGACGAGGACGAAAAGGCCCTAAATCTTCTGGAGATAGGAGCAGACAAAAATACCTTCGGAATTAGGATCTGTGACTTTCACGTAGGTGGCCTTACTCTTCTCTTCAATATCAGTAGTTTATTTCTTGATTTTTAGCACCCATCAGCTCCCTGGGAGACCCCTGCTCCTCTTCATGGTCGCATCATATTTTTTGGGCCCAAAAGTACGATTTGGCTTGTAGGAAACAAGTGAAAACCTGTGAGCTCACACTTTCTGGGCAGAAAACTGTGATTTGGGGCTGAAAAGAGGGGTGGTCTGCTAGCCTAGTGGGGGTTGTAGGTTGATCAGTGTAGACCAATGTTTTCTTCTCTGAAATGATAAGACATGTGGTGTTTTGTAAGCATGGCAGAGCTAAAAATCAACTAGCATGAGAGATACTTGGATACCCTTCGATCCGAGATTCAGAGGGTTCAAGGGATTCAAGGGGCATTGGCTTGCTATTGGGTTCTCAAGTTGGTAGAGAACCCATTGATGAGGGCAGGTGAGCTCATGCTGGGACACAAGATTGAGCTCACATTACAAGATATTTATTTCTTTACCGGACTCCCTCCCCTAGGAGTGGTGGGTGATATTCATCTGATGTTGCCTCGTGGGAAGAACATTACTAAATTTGTGGAGTGACATTTTCCATGGGACGTGTGTGTCAAGGGCATGATCATCCTGATTAGTGATCTAGACTAGATAGAGACACAGGTTGTTGCCACAAATGTGCTATGGATCTTGGGAAGATAGGTGTTCCACCCCATCATTAGTGGGAAGATGATGGTGGTTGAGAGTGCTTTGGCCGGGACCTACTATGGGTGGGCCCAGATGACGTTGTCACCAGTGAAAGGACAGTTAAGTCTATGCATGAGGTAGGTGAACCGTGACTGTGCTTTTGGTATAGTACTATGTGCATTCTTCTTTGAGAAGATACTCACCATCCATCATAATGTACAGATCCAAGATGGGGGCCCACAAGAGCCCAGGATGCGCCGATGGGGGTAGCTACTATGGAGAGGAGGAGGAGGGGGAGTCAGACATGTGTTCTAACCCAAGTTTTTTGCACATTGGGATCTGATGCCCCTCTACATTGATGATTGTCGTTATAGGGGGATGAACTATTAGGAAGATCATAACTTACCACTTCTGCTCGGGAGAAGCATGGGGACCAGATAGTAAGTGTTAAGTTGTTATTTTTATGGTGCATTTCATATTTTTATCACATGTATATGGTATCGAGTGTAAAATATGTGGTATGCAAACATAACACAAGTAAAATCAGCAGGATATGCAGGACAAGCCGCAGTGCCTGGGGCTACCGATCAAGGAATATTGTCATCACGTCAGGGTCTAGAGGATAGTGAGCTACTCAATGATCTACACTGTAGGTGTGAGGTACTCTTGACCAGAGTTTCAGAGTGCAAATGGCTTGAGTTAGATGATCAATACACAAATGAGTGTACTGACCTTCCCTTAGAGTGACAAGGTATCATGTGGTGCATGGCGATGGTTGGTCAGGTAGTACGTGATCTATGTGCAGGTGGAGTAGAGCCTTTGGCATGGGATCCATAAAAAATTGACTAGATATAGGGACATGTGGGTACCTTTGATTTTTAATTGTGTAACATGCTATGGGAATGTCTGATGTATTTAAAGCTATAGGCTTCAAACACTTATATGATACACAATATGATTATGCATTTTTATATCACGATGATGGTTCACCATGTGCTATGTTTATGGTTGTCTTCTGTGGTATACATGTGATAAATGCCAATATAGAATGTTATTTGCAATGGTATCTACGTAGTTATTTTGGGTTCTAGGAACATGACTAAAAGTGATGATTTCAAATTCACATACCAACAACTTAACTCGTAGATATTTTCTAAATAGGACTTGGTTATGCACATGATACACACCATTCAATTGCATGACAAGTAGTAAGGAATCTAAATGAACATGAAGATGAAGGATGCAATGAGCAAGGGCATCGACTAAAAAACTATCACTGCATCATATTCAGCCTGGATATTGGTGGCAGATCCAATGCACACGCCATTCGAAAGGACTAATGTATTCAAGGGTGTAAAAATGGCTCAAGTTGCTGAGGCTAGATTCCTAGAGAAGCGACTCGCATCATCGGCATGACCGATATATGGCGTGGATGATGGATCCATCTAAAAGCTGAGAAAGACAATAGATGAGATGATGCATCCTACCTAACTTCATGATAGAAGTAAAGACATGTAAATCAAAGGGATATGCTATGAGAAGAATTGCTTGAGGTAGAGTGCATTGGAAGAATTAGGAAGGAGACTGTTATCACTCAGAATTTTCTCAAGGTTAAAGAAAGAAATTTCTGAGGTAACCACAAACCAATCTTTTTGACTCGGGTTCTAGCCAACCTAAGTCAATAGATGGCTCTCTCTTTATAGTTTAACTTTGTTTCGGTGAGATTTTAGGCTAGTTCTTAGTGTTCATAAGGTTTTGATTTTGGTTGGGTGGTGGAATTCTGGGAACAGATGGACGGAGCAAGGCTTTCAAGCCATTGGGCTATGGAGTCAATCAAAGGATGGCTTAACTAGATCAGATCAATCATTAAAGGAGGAGTTCATAGGGTAGGCTAGCAAAGAAAAAGGAAAATCTTTAGGTTCCAATGGATGAGGTAGTCCTAACCAGGGTGAAAGGGCAATGAAGAATCCTTAAATTGGGATCAATATGAATAAACGAAGGAGATCAGTAGCAAAGGGAAACTAAGAATCCTTTACTATGGACCTAGGGGGGGAAACTATGGAAGTAAGGGAGCAATTAAAAATTCCCAGACCAAGATAGTTTAGCAAAAAACAGTGAGAAAGTAAACAGTCGAGATAGAGAGCATTAAAGCGAATTCTGAAATATAATTGCTTGTTTTCCATTCAGATTTCATTAGAGACATATGTGAATATTTATAAACATAAAGAGAAAACAATAATAAACATGAGAGATAATACTTATTTGCTTTCCGTTGTGCACAAGAATCCTGTGAAATGTCTTTAACTTTATTCCATGATCCAACAAACCAATCCAATCTTGATTACAATAGCTCCTTAACTTGATAAGAAATTTCTACAGAATTTTCTTTGAATCCAGCCCAAAATACTTCAAATGAAGAAGTAGTTATACAAATTCTAAACTGAAATATCTTGAAAAAATATCAAGATTGGTTTTACAAATATCTCAAACTGTTTTACATTAATAGAACTTAAATAAAGGAAATTCAAAACTAATGAATCTATTTGGCACTAATTTTATGGATTTATGGTGAAAAATAAGATAAATTCGAATTTTATAGGAACTCTTAATTGATGATGAGGCATCCCAATCACTAACTGCATCCTTTCTCTGTGCATTTCTACTCCAAAAATTCTGCAAGTTTAGTGTCCATTGATACCTTTGTATATCTCAATCTGAGATAGATATGTTAAAAGTGAAAGAGGTTATTGTAGCTAAGTATGTTTTTGAGATAAACCTCTCTCAGTTTCCAAAAATTGAACTTTATCTATTCACAATATTCTCTGCAAAATGATGTCAAAAATAGGACTTTTCATAGTCCAAAACATAGGCTGTGAAGACATGCACTTATCTCACTTTTGGTAATACCTGTTTAAAAAGTGAGATATTTTTTTGTATTTTGGCCTATTAGGAACACAAAACTCCTTAATTTTATCCAAATGCATCTTGGATTGGCCACAATAGTTTCTGCAAAACTATGACTTAAACAAGAAATTTATGAAGAATGTACAATTTCTGCTCTGATTTCATCTTTTAATCTTAAATTTATTTTAACTGTTTTTCACTTTTACTTTAGATAAACCTCATTGTTGCGGGTGAAAGTGTTTTCATCTCTATTTAACCCTTACTGCCTCCATGTTTACTTTTATTGTTTACTTTTACGCTCTGTTTTTTCATCTTAACTATCTTCCTTGCGGTTTGTCTTCATGCTAACTTCTTTACTTGACTTGGTCTTCAATCTGATACTCTTTAACCCTGATACACTTTGACTATTCTTTATTGTGTCCTTTTACCTTCACTATATATTTTAGGTTTTTACTATCTATTTCAATAGTAAATCATTTAATTTCATGTTTCCTCTGCTTGTCTTTTAACTGTGTGTTTTATTTTGCATCTATGTTTGAATAGATTTGATAACAATCTCAGAGTAAACAGGTCTTTTGACTAGTACTAAGACTGTTTATCCAAGGTTGTGGTCTTTTGATCACTTGTAAAACAAAACAAACTATTAGAAAAACATTGGATTGACAGGGAGGGTCATTAATGGCTTTATCAAGCTTTATAGGTCTATGGAGTGAGTCCAAAGCGCTTTCAGGAGGTAAACCATGTTTGAATTGGTTAGCAGAGGCTTCAGGTGGCTCAGAAGGGTTACTTAGGGTTTTACCGCACAAACAGGTGAGAACAAGAAAAATTGGGGTTTTTGGTTTATGCGCCAAAGTCAAATTTTGGTGGGTAAGGTGAACAGTGGTCGTTTTGGCATGTAGTGAACTGGCGATAATCGGTTTAGTTCGTACAACCTTTGGGCACCTGGCGGTAATGGGAGGAGGCCACCCGATTCCATAGACTAAACGACACATAGCACAGGGGCTTGGCCTAAAACCACTCATATCATGCGGGTAACATTCGGACGTCTGGCCTGCCCAATATGGTTAATAACCGTCGGATCAAAGGGGAGGCGATCGCACGGTGATCGAGCTTGGGAGTTGCATGGAAGGTAATAGAGGGACCCAGCGGGCAATTAAGCATGACGGTTTCGGTTTAATGAGGATTAAGGTAGGGATTAAGGTATGGGGTGGGACTTAATTGGGTTTATTAACTAACTTAATTGAGGGTCGATTAGTTAGTGGGTCTGGGGGTGGAAAACCTTAGTTTATTTAATTAAACTGGGGTGGGATTAATTTATAATGCAGGAGTTAATGTATATATGGGAAATGGGTTTTCACTAGGGATTTAATAAAGAAGTTAAGAATTTAGTCAAATGGGCAAAAGGGGCACCATACCCTAAGAATATGATTTTCGTGTTTCTAATGCTTTCCGATAATCACATAAAGACTTACGATATAATGTTTTGTGGGATTTTGATGTGAAAATGAGTTATGTGGGGGGGGGGGGGGGGGGGGGAGACAAATACTTTTCCTAGGTAAAAGTGATTTAACCTTAGGAAAAGGGTATTATTAGGAAAATGAATGAACTAAAGGGGGGAATGAATGTTTATGAGGGGGTTTTAGTACTTATTGGCTATAAGTCATTGAGCTGGGGGTCTAATCCCTCCAGAAGTCAGAGAAATTCTCTAAGCCCCTTTGACTTTAAGATTTTGGGTACTTGAAACTTATTTTGGGAAATTAGTTAAGTAAAAGGTGAAATGAGTGAGGGGAAATTAATCAATTTGACTTTGTGAACTTTATGCCAGTCCAATTTCTCATCCATACTTAGAACTTTCATGATGAGGGTGATAAATATGCTTTTGTCTAACAATCATCACAATTCTGCAACCTTTCTTCTACTTACCCACCTACTCATCCTACCATTTTTTACTTCTCTTTATTAGGGTGCATTTGAGCTAGCAAACCCTTATCAAACATTTTTCTTTCTTTTACAATGGTAATCTAACTAAATCTAACCTTATTACATCCAAGGGCTCAGATTAAACAGTTGAGCTCCTTTATTGACTCTACCTATCTACTTATCTGCCAAGATTACACTGTTTGGTCAGATTTTATTCTCTATCTATAAGCATGAAATAGCCAAGTTTAAACATTTTGACTATCATGGATTGTGGCATAGGTTACAAACTGCACACAATCATTTATTTTGTACAAAAAGTAAATAGTAGTGGCATTTTGACTAGCACACTTTCATGGTTTTTTATTTTCTTGGGGTTCATATTTTCATCTTTTTTGACCTTTTTTATTCTTTTTGTCCTTTGATTTTTCTTTTAGGACATACCCTCTTTACATTTTTTAATTTTTTGAATATGGAAAACATTTACAGAAAGCAAAGGTATGTACATATTACAGGTTTAATCTCAGCCATTCAAAAATTATGACTCCTATTGGTATAGGAACCTAACAGTGGCTCCACTTGGGGATGGCATTTCCTTGTGAAATGTCAAGAACACCGTCGACTAGTAGCTTGATCCATTGGGCCAATCCCACACATGTATATGCTCTATTGTATAATCTTTGTGACTAAAAATTTTGAACTGAAAATACACCCTTTTCTGCAAACTAGAATCTGATCTAACATAAACTTGCTGCTGAAAACTGAATTTATTCAAACTAAAATTCTACCTACTTACTCTAATCAGCTTTTTGACTGCTGGTTAGGTAAAATGAAACAACCAATGCAACCACTCAAGCATTATATACATTGATGGATTTTGCTGCTTGGGCTTGTTTGTGATTAAAATTGAGGTTCTAAAGCCAAATATAACCTTGTCAACCAATGAGAAGATAAGGAAATACTTGCTTTCCTTTGTAGGCTCTAAAAACTGTACAAAAGGATCTTCCAAAATATATACACTATTGTTCAACTAATTTAAGCAACTGCACACTTGTTCTGGATGGCTTCCATGCCATGAAACTAAAATATCACTTTTATCTTTAACACCCTGCAGACTTTCAGATGAGCTTTGTGATGATACTTCTACTGATTGTAATGTTTGTCTGGTGAAACCTTTATCATCTTGATTTTGACTCTCATAGTTTGTTAATGGAGAAAAATTATGATTGCACTCATCATCCAACCTATCAGCTACTAGACTATAAACAACTTGGAAGGATTGCTGCAACTTATTGCATATAGGTTTGAATGAAACTTCATAGGTTTCTACAAGCTGCCTCTCCTTATCTTTATAAATTTTATATCACATTTCCTTTAAAAACTGATATGATTTAAAATAAAGAGGCAAATAAGTTTCACTTGTTTCCAAATTTTCTGCACTTTCTTCCTCACTTTCATAGCTGATATGGATAAAATGATCACTGTTTTCAAGCTACTAAAACTAAATTTCCTTATTCCCCAAACTAGCTTGTGATTGCTCTATAAAGTTAGTTTGGATTTGAGGAATATAATTATCATCACACTAATCATATTTAGGAAAATCATTAAAATAAATAATGTCATCAAACATACACATTAGATCAGTAGATTGCTTCTCCACATATGGCTCTATAAATCTATCTTCTGATCTATGGTAGTTGGAATTAGCAGGAATTTGTTCATGGCTATCAACCTCTTCTTTTGTGAAATAAATGTGTCATGATGATTTTGAGCGAAAAATTTATCTTTCATGGTGATCTTTTGTATCCTTTACTTTGTTTTCTTCATCAAAATGTCCAGTTTTTCCTGTTTTTCTGCTTTCAACTTTTCTCTTCTAATTTGTAGATTAACTTCTACATCTACTGCAATGTTCTGCATCTGTTCCAGTGTTGAGGGGTTTCTTTCTCTTAGCTGAAATTCTATCTCTGGATCAAATGCTCTTGGGTAATGCAAAAGAGCTGAATCAGGGGGAGGTCTTATATTTGATGGCATTGAATAATAGGCTTGATTAAATCTATCTGAAAATTGTTGTATTGTTTCATTTGGCTGTATTTTTAACTGATTATATTCTTCTATGATCACAAGAAGATTGACTTTGATTATCCATCTATCAAGGAAAATTTTGACAAACTGTTGGAAATTTGAGATGCTTGCATTAGGTAAATTCTTGAACCAACTCTTTACTCTACTTTGCAAAGAAAGAGCAAAAAGCCTGATAATAACATCATCTTCATCAATTTCAAATAAGTCTAGATAATTCTCAAAACCTTGAATATGTTTTTGAGCAGTGATACCATTCTCTCCATCAAACCTAGGGAGATACTTGTAATAATTGTTAGGGAAAGCATGGAGTGTAGGAGGTAAGATGAGTGGCTTATATCTATCAGGAACTTTATGAGGTACTGGAATATGTATAGGGATTGTATGGTTATACTTGATTGTTTGATGCTCCTAAATTGGAAAATGATCTTCATAAGAGTTAGAAGACTGTTGTTCAAATGTGTAAGGAGACTTTATATCTACACTTTTCAAAGGGAAATAATAAAAAATTAATCTAAAATCTTCTCTAAAATACAATATACATTGAAAAATATTATCAATGAGAAAGAACATAATGTCCTGGATAACAATCCAAGTTAAAACCTTGATATTTTCACATAGTTCTTTTAGGTTCATTCTTCTAGTGAAGTCTTGATTGTGGAATTGATTTGGATTTGCCAAGTGGATGATTTTAACCTTTATGTATCTGATCACTGTCCACCATCATAGATCAGATCTAAAGTTGTAAAGCAATTCTGAAGAAAATGTTAGTTCTCCCCAATGGAGTCGCCACTATGTTATCACTCAGAATTTTCTCAAGGTTAAAGAAATAAATTTTTGAGGTAACCACAAACCAATCTTTTATACTTGAGTTCTAGCCAACCTAAGTCGAGAGAGGGCTCTCTCTTTATAATTTAACTTTGTTTTGGTGATATTTTAGGCTAGTTCTTAGTGTTCATAAGGTTTTGATTTTGGTTGGGTGGTGGAATTCTGGGAACATATGGAAAGAGAAAGTCCTTCAATCCATTGAGCTATGGAGTCAATCAAAGGATGGCTTAACTGGATCAGATCAATCACTAAAGGAAGAGTTCACAGGGCAAGCTAGCAAAGCAAAAGGCAAATCTTCAGGTTCCAATGGATTAGGTAATCTTAACAAGGGTGAAAGGGCAATGAAGAATCCTTAAACTGGGATCAAGAAGAAGAATAGAAGGAGATCAGTAGCAAAGGGAAAATAAGAATCCTTTACTATGGACCTAGAGGGGGAAACTATCGAAGTAAGGGAGCAATTAAGAATTTCCAGACCAAGATAGTTTACAGAAAATAGTGAGAAAGTAAATAGTCAAGATAGAGAGCATTAATGCTAATTTTGAAATACCATTCCTTATTTCCCATTCATATTTCATAGAGACATATGTGAATACTTATAAACATGAAGAGAAAATAGTAATAAACATGAAAGATAATACTTATTTGCTTTTCGTTGTGCACAAGAATCCTGTGAAATGTCTTTAACTTTATTCCATGATCTAGCAAGCCAATCCAATCTTGATTACAATAGATCCTTAACTTGATAAGAAATGTCTACAGAATTGTCTTTGAATCCACCCCAAAATAATTCAAATGAAGAAGTCTTTCTACAAATTCTAAATTGAAATATCTTGAAAAAATATCAAGGTTGGTTTTACAAATATCTAAAACTATTTTACATTAATAGAACTTAAATAAAGGACATTCAAAACTAATGAATCTATTTGGAACTACTTTTATGGATTTATGGTGACAAAAAAGAGAAAGTTGAATTTGATAGCAACTCTTAATTGATGATGAGGCATCCTAGTCACAAACTGCATCCTTTCTTTGTGCATTTCTGCTCCAACAATTCTACAAGATTAGGGTCCATTGATACCTTTGTATATCTCAATCTGAGATAGATGTGTAAAAAGTGAAAGAATTTATTGCGGATAAGTATGTTTTTGAGATAAACCCCTCTCAATTTCCCAAAATTTAACTCCAGTTGTTCACAATATTCTCTGCAAAAAGATGTCAAAAATAGGACTTTTTACAGTCCGAAAAATAGGCTGTGAAGACATGCACTTATCTCACTTTTGGTAATATATGTTTAAAAAGTGAGATAGGTTTCTGTAGATTGGCCTGTTAGGAACAAAAAACTCCTTCCATTTCTCCAAATGCATCTTGGATTGGCCACAATAGTTTCTGCACAACTTTGACTTAAATAGGAAATTTTTGAAGAATGTACCATTTCTGCTCTGATTTCATCTTTTAACCTTAAATTTATTTTAACTATTTTCCACTTTTACTTTGGATAAATTTCATTGTTGCAGGTGAAATTGTTTTCATCTCTGTTTAACCCTTACTGCCTCCATGTTTACTTTTAATGTTTACTTTTACCGCTCTGTTTTTTCATCTTAACTGTCTTCCCTATTGTTTGTCTTCATACTAACTTCTTTACCTGACTTGGTCTTCAATCTAATACTCTTTAACCCTGATACACTTTGACTATTCTTTATTGTGTCCTTTTACCTTCACTGTATATTTTAGGTTTTTACTTTCTATTTCAATAGTAAATCATTTAATTTCATGTTTCCTCTGCTTGTCTTTTAACTGTGTGTTTTATTTTTCATCTCTGTTTGAATAGATTTGATAACAATCTCGGAGTAAACAGGTCTTATGACTAGTATTAAGACTGTTTATCCAAGGCTGTGGTCTTTTGATTGCCTGTAAAACAAAACAAACTATTAGGAAAACGTTGGAATGACAAGGAGGGTCATAAATGGCTTTATCGAGCTTTATAGGTCTATGGAGTGAGTCCAAAGTGATTTTGGGAGGTAAACCATGCTTGAATTGGTTAGCAACAGCTTCAGGTGGTGCAGAAGGGTTACACAGGGTTTTACCGCATAAACAGGTGAGAACAAGCAAAACTGGGGTTTTTGGTTTATGCGCAAAATTCAACTTTTGGTGGGTTAGATGAACAATGGCCATTTTGGCGTGTAGCAGACTAGCGGTAAGTGGTTTGGTTCACACAGCCTTTGGGCGCCTGGCAGTATTGAGAGGAGGCTGCTCGATTCCATAGATTGAACGACATGTAGCACGAGGGCTCAACTTAAAACCACTCATATTGGGTAGGTAACTTTCGGACGTCAGGCCCGCCCGATATGGTTAATAACTGTCAGATCAAAGGGGAGGCGATCACATAGTGATCAAGCTTGGGAGTTGCACAGAAGGTAAAGAAGGGGCCCGACGGTTTCAGTTTAATGAGGATTAAGACAGGGATTAAGGTATGGGGCGGGATTTAATTGGGTTTATTAAATAACTTAATTGAGGGTCGATTAGTTAGTGGGTCCAGGGGTAGAAAACCTTAGTTTTTATAATTAAACTGGGGTGGGATTAATTTATAATGCGGGAGTTAATATATATACGGGAAATGGGTTTTCATTAGGGATTTAATAAATAAGTTAATAATTTAGTCAAATGGGCAGAAGGGGCACCATACCCTAAGCATATGATTTTCATGTTTTTAATGCTTTCCGATAATCACATAAAGACATACGATATAATGTTTTGTGGGCTTTTGATGTGAAAATGAGTTATGTGGGGGGGACAAATACTTTTCCTAGGTAAAAGTGATTTAACCTTAAGAAAAGGGTATTATTAGGAAAATGAATGAACTGAAGGGGGGAATGAATTTTTATGAGGGGTTTTAGTACTTATTGCCTATAAGTCATTGAGACGAGCATCCGGTCCCTCCAAAAGTCAGAGAAATGCTCTGAGCCCCTTTGAATTTAATATTTTGGGTACTTGAAACTTATTTTGGGAAATTAGTTAAGTAAAAGGTGAAATGAGTGAGGGGAAATTAATCAATTTGACTTTGTGAACTTTATGCCAGTCCAATTTCTCATCCATACTTAGAACTTTCATGATGAGGGTGATAAATATGCTTTTGTTTAACAATCATCACAATTATGCAACCTTTCTTCTACTTACCCACCTACTCACCCTACCATTTTTTACTTCTGTTTATTAGGGTGTATTTGAGCTAGCAAACCCTTATCAAAAAATTTTCTTTCTTTTACAATGGCAATCTAACTAAATCTAACCTTATTACATCCAAGGGCTCAGATTAAATAGTTGAGCTCCTTTATTGACTCTACCTATCTACTTATCTACCAAGATTACACTGTTTGGTCAGATTTTATTCTCTATCTATAAGCATGAAATTGAAAACATGAAATAACCAAGTTTAAACATTTTGACTATGATGGATTGTGGCACAGGTTACAAACTGCACACAATCATTTATTTTCTACAAAAAGTAAATAGTAGTGGCATTTTGACTAGCACACTTTCATGGTTTTCTCTTTTCTTGGGGTTCATATTTTCATCTTTTTTGACCTTTTTTATTCTTTTTGTCCTTTGATTTTTCTTTTAGAACATACCCTCTTTACATTTTTTTAATTTTTTGAATATGGAAAACATTTGCAGAAAGCAAAGGTATGTACATATTACAGGTTTAATCTCAACCATTCAAAAATTATGACTCCTATTGGTATAGGAACCTAACAAAGATGACCTTTAGAATCCTCCAAACAATATACCCCCTTGCCTAAGTGCAAGGGTAATCAGGTGTAGACCTAGCTTCCATGATGTCCTTATCAGAATGGAAGATGGGCAGATGGGAGGAAGACTAATTACATGATGCGGCAGCGGTACCTAGTGCATCAAATTGAGAAAGAAGGTTCACGTACATATCATCTAGAATGGTAGATGATGAGCTGGTAGATGGAGGATATACTGATGTTGAGACTTGGGATTCTATAGAAAGAGATTCGATAGAAGCACACACAGAAACCTCGGAAAGTTTTTCCTGCAAGGAACTCAAGGATGATGATAGGTAAATGATATGGCTTGTGGTGTCCATCATCTTGACATCGGGGGGAGGGATCACGATGGTGGGACCAGAGTCCCCCTGTTCTAGTTTACTGGTGGTACCAGAATCCACGGGTAAAGGAGTAGGTGTTCCACTACCAGTGGCCTCATATTTGCGAAGCACTTCAAGGCAATCACGAAATTCATCGAGATGAGGGCAACAATGGGAATAGTGACCATGATGATTGCACAAGGCACAAGGGTGATTTGTGCATAACGTTCTGAGTTTCCTGGGTGGACCCGACAATTTAATATGGACTTCAGGGATATTTGACTTAGGGAGAATTTCATGAACCAAAGGTTTGAGTTGAGGAAGTTTAGGACAATTATTGGTTGTGTGCCTAACAACTTTACACAAAGCACATAGAGGTGACGAATTTGGGGCCTTGTGGGTTGGAGGAGCTTTGGGAGCCTTGTCCTTTGGATCTTTCCTCTTGGTTTTCCCGCCATGTTCAGATGCTTTCACAACAAGAGTGGGTTCCTGTTGAGGTTGTGATGGAACTAGAGCAGTGGTAGGGGCCATAGGGACTGGTTGAACTGGGATCAAAGCATGATAAGGTCTTAGATGACCAGGCAGAATGCTTGCAGGGGGATCAATGTACCATACTTGGATCCCCAAATTCATGCTAGGAAGGACAAACGAAGCCATGAAAGTGATATAAAATATTCTTGAAGGGGTAAAGAAGAAAGGTATCTAGCCTGTAGAGTAATGTCCTGGCAGAACAACTCCTGGATGGTTGAGACCTGGAGGAACAGTTCCTAGTGGAAACATAGGAGAGGCACACACAAATAGAGGAGGTCTCGGGGGGGTGGATCTGGATGGCTCGGCTGAGATGGAAGCAACAAGGTGTTGTGGAGTTGGCTGTTGATCGGATGTACCAGACTGCTTGAGAACAACCCGTGACACTTGTAACATGCAAACACTCATAGAGTTAGGCTCTAAGATGAGAGGGGGAGGACCAGGGAAGGCACCCAATAATGAGGAATATTTATAGACTCTGGGTGAAACAACGATGAGAGGAGTTGAAGACTGCTTATCTAACATTGACGAGATAATGGACTCAGGGGAGGTCACAGATGTCGACTTGTAGTAAGTCAATTAATCAATGGTAATGATCTTCCCTTCATGGGGGAAGCACATCTTGCGGAAACCTGGAGATGTCGTGACTGACATTACATATTACTAATTATGACCTAAGATAATATTGTAATCTAAAGGGGCATCAATAACCTCAATGTCTACATGGATAGTCTTTCCCACAAGGGTACTGGACAATTGCGGTACATGTCAAGAGGCTGGGGGGAGTGTCTTTCCCAAGCACGCAAAGTGATGGTGGAGGAGGGACAACTCAGGTGACTTAAGTTGTTTCCAAATGACAATGGACATCACACAAGTGGATGAACCTTCGTCAATAATGCATCGCGAGATGATGGCATTACGAACTCAGACTCATATCTGGAATGCAACAGATGAAGGTAATGGGGGATGTTTTGATGTATCAACTGGGAAGACAACCAAATGATCATCATAAGGATCTATTGGGCCCAAAATAGTTAGTAGAGCTTTCTTTTATGATTGGCATGACTGGAGGACTTCCAGCGTCGACATGGCAGCAGGTGATTGCGCCAAGTTGTCTATTATACTGTATGTATGGTCAGCTCGGTTAAAAGCTACATTATGACGTGATGGTCCCTTTGGGATATTAGGAATGGCCTCAACTTTAGGTTGAGGGATCTGCAATGGACCATTTTGTGTCATAAGAGGCTTAATAGATGTTTTGGTTTTGGACTGAGTGGCGGACGAAGTCGATGGCTTGTCATATTGGCGCGACTAAGTTTGAAGGTTTATATCAAAGGGATTAACATCATCGGAATTCATCATAAGGATATGGTAGTCACCAAGACTAGAAGGTTGGGGGGGATGGGATACTTGACTCGATGTTGTAGCGGCTACAACCACCTTCCAAAATTTTGTCCTGCACCTAATTTAGGAGCCTCCCATGCGAGTTTCTCTTGATTACTGCACATCCTCAGGTTCACTCCATGAGCCCTTGGGAGTCTTTTCATTTTCCTTGCTTGTTCATTTCACCCAAGTTTTTGCATGTTGGTGTCTAATTCATGCTTGTGACCATGTTCCAGTTATGCTCAAAGTCTTCACTTCGTGTGTACTTTTTGTGTTTGCTATGAAATCATCTGTCACACTCACACACAAAGTAACATTCACTATCGCACAAGCATCATCATGATCGATCAACGATCAGTCATGAGTGTCGTGCTTGTCACTTGCACTGTTGGTCCATCATGTTGAACATGTGTATCTGGATGTTTTGATTTGCTTCATCGTCGAGTCATACAAGTGTGTGCTTGCATGATCACCTATGAATCTTTCGATTGTCCACACACTTAGTCATTTTATTGAAGTTTTGATGACTGGAATCCCCTCTGACAGCCAAACCATCTCCTCGTCATTGATTCGATCGACTGTCACTTAGAACAATGCAGAAGCACCAGGCATGTCTTTCCAAGCTGCATTGATTGCAAGCAATCTAATCAACTTTCATGCTGACCACCTAGACAGTCGGACTTAGCAACCACCCCGGGACTAACTCCTCTCAAAAATTGCGTAGAGGATATTGACCTTACCTTCTCTGATGACTAAGGAAATTGCATAGACAAGCCGAACAGACACCAAGTGCCTGTCCCTGTCTCCTAGAAAATTGCGTAGTTTTCCCAGTTAGTCCTCCTGACAGCTGACCGTCTGCTCATCCAGGAAACTGCACAATTTTCATGAGAAGGCCTTCTACTAGACAATAATCAGCTCAGCTCAGAAATTGTAGAGAGATGATCAGCAGGTCAACTTGTTAGCCTCAATGCAGTTTTCTTCACCAGAAGCTCCAAGCAGCAGAATGTCAGTTCCCTCTAGGAATTGCGCAGTTTCTACTACCAAGCACCAAGGAGACGACTGCCAGTTCCACTTGGGAATTGCACAATTTTTTCTTCCAGTGACCTAGCAACCAACTGCCAGTTCCCTCTAGGAATTTCCAGTTTTGACTATCAAGCTCCCAGCCAGTTCACCCCAAACAGTGCACAATTTCTGCCTGCTGATCCTCCTTATAGCCCAACCTGTTCCTCTAGAAAATTGAACAAATTTTTCCTTCTAGCCCCTACTGCCAGCTTGTTTTGGAAATTGTGCAGATTTTTCCTACCTTGTCTTCCTACAGCCCAGACCGCCCCTCTCAAAATTTGTGTAATTTTTCCTTCCAGCCGAGCTAGACCTCGCTGACAGTCATTATCGACTTGGATTGACCAACTTCATCACTCAGTGACTCTTGTGCAATTTTCATCAGTAGTGCCCAGAGCCATCATCTCACTTCGCAACCTTGCTGCCTCTCCTGGTCACCTGCATCCAAAATGATCATGTCTCATGGTAGACTAGGAGGTTTTTGGATTTGATTTTGTCTCATCATGAGTGACCGTAGGCATAGGTACACTAACAAACATGGCGTGACAATGAAAGGGATGAACGAAAGGAGCACATCCAGAAGGACAGGTTCACCAAGGGATGAATGAATGATGCATGTGAAGAGATGTTCTCGCGAATGGATAATCATGCAAAGATGTGTTCGTTGACAGATGAATGAGAAAAGATGCAAGATGTGCTCATGGACAAAGGAACAAATGAACATGCACCTTTTACAAACAGATGAGCTTGTCAAGCCTTCCAACATGCAAACATGGAACAAGTTGCCAAAGCATCATCGAGCAAACAAAATACCATCAAAGACTCCATGCACTTTTCCATGCGAAGGTGAAGCTGTGATACACCATGAATATATCCATCACCTAGCAGCACTGTAGCTCGACATGCACTCCAGCAGTAGCATGAATGTACCAACATTGTCATGTCGAGTCATGTTGCCCACATCTCTACTATGGGCTATGTTGTCAATCAATGTAATGTAACGTGGAAGTCCAAGAGACCCACTTGTTGTACTAAGAGTCATGTAAAATTTGAAAATTCATGGAATTCAAACAATCATGAGGGTAGTCGAACAATCATAATGGTCACTTTCACCCTTGGCTATAAATACCCCCTCATTTGTACATGCAAGGGACTTTTCACCTTAGCTCCTCCCACATAGCCAAGAGAGTTTTTAATCTTTTCTTTGAGGAGTAAGTAGTGGCTCCAACGCCTTGCTCATGGGGTTAGTGATGTATGGTGCAACGATGTGTCTTGGAACTTTCACTTAATTTAGAAGCCTGCTAACAGGCCAACGCGTTTTCACACATGTATTGTAATTGTTGTAGGACTAATCTTGAACACTTGTAATGCATGTTGCTTTAACATATGTTGAACACTTGAACTATTTCACTTGTTGTAATACATAATATGTTAATGGAAATGTGTTGTATATGCTATTAACGTTTTCTCGCTCATGGTGGCTAGCTCCCTGGACATCAGACAAACCTTTCACATAAATGTTGTTGTAACAATAGTTTCACTCGTTCAGACTCATCCGTTGTGTTGTACTTGTTATCTTACCTTGTGTATTATGACTGCCACATCCATGTGGACTGCTCCTCCGGAAGATGTACACGTCCTGTTGTGTTGTGTGCTCCTAGCCGATTTGGGACATCATCCCAACCAACGTGGGACTCACTCTAACCCTCTCCCTTTACAGTGAAAGAACCATTGACACAAGTACATTAGCATTCACCAGGCACATGAACCTCACTTCTCGAAGGCAAAGCAGACAATTCTCCTGTGATAACAAGAAAGAGTCAAGGCAAATCCTTAAGACAATGGTAATGGGGCCATCATACCGGATGGGACTCCCACATCAAATGGTGTGAGGTCTAGTTTGGACTTCATACAAGTGTGACCCCCTGAATGTTGGTGGGTCCAACACCATCAACATTTCTGGCACTAGAAGGAGGGCATCCAGTTGTATATGGATGAACATCCCCTCACACTCATTCATCAACCATTTTTTCAAGGCAGTAACTCACTCTCCCTCTCACCTACATGTGACTCTGCAGTTGGTTACTCCTCACCTCCCAGGATAGAACATGAGATTCTATATCATCAACCTTCACTCCATATTTCCCATCACTCGCTAGTTCATGAAAGTAGTCAGAATAATCCTAGGCATACAACATCTTCCATATGCACCAAGGAAGCTAAAAGGCACTCCCACAAGAGTTGTTGTATCATCGGTGGAAGAAGCAGTCCTTGCCACACTTGAAGGTTTGGCAGAATATATTGAAGATGGAGAGGAACCTTTGGTCTTCCGGCAAGGTAAACAAGGCACTCTTGTGATCTTCGAATTGAAAATATGGTATAGGAGGTGGAGCGGAAGGTAGTGGAGGAGGTGGAGACAAACCGACAGACTGAGAGCCAGAACCATTAGACTTTGAAAGAGAGGAAGAGGATGAAGAAGAAGAAGAGATGGCTGACCCAAATCGTGAATGGATGACTTAGGGACCATTGGCTCTCCTGACCATTCTGCACAGGATGTCGAAGCGAGCAGTGAGAATGAACATCAAGTTCAACCCTAATAGTATGGTGAAGGCGGAAGACCACTTAGACAAATTCTACCTACCGCAAACCCTTGAGGTATGATATGACGATGTAGCATGTAGATTTTCTCCATGTACCTTGGATGGTCACGCAGCTGCATGGTATCACAACCTCCCACCTGTTGGATACCTATAGTAATAGGTTTCATATTTCATGATTGATTATTGAAAATCCAAATATGCTCTGCTTTGTTGGCACAAAGAGCCCATATTTCCAGGTAATCAGAGGTGTGTGAAATTACTTCAGATATTGAGGACCTTATTACATTTTTTGTGGATGATTCAACAGTCTAATCTGGATCATGCTATGTTTCATTTTTGAGTTGTAGAATAGAGAAAGAAGTCTGTCCAAACAGCTTAATCTTGGCAGACAAGTAGTTCAGGTGGAGAAACAAAGGTTCCCAAAAGCCTAATCTGGGACCTTGGAAGAGATAAGGATAGAAGCAGATAGAGTAAAAAAGGAAAAAGCCAAAGAAAAGAAAAGGCAATTGAGGGTTGCAAGTCTAAGTGCCCCTCCAAGAAGAAACTAAAAAATGTTAGGTGAAATAGTTGGGTAAGCAGTTGTGGTTGCAGAAAGGACAGGTTCACCATTACATAGTTGTCAAAGATATTTTGCCAAGGCAATGGACATATCAGCAAAAAAGGTGGTGAATTTCATGGATTCACAGCAGAAAACATCACTAACTTCACTTTTTCCCCCTTACTCCATCATTAACATCCCCTTTCTCAAAGATTCCCCTCCTTCACTTTACTAACTCCTAATTCTACTATTTAACTCCCTTATTCTACCCCTTGCCCTAATAGTAATAACACTAAGGTGTATAAAGCCCTAAATGTTATATATTCCCTCCCCTAGGCATAATAGCCGAGAAATCTGCAAAGAGGGATCATGGTGGCATCTGGCCACCATGGTGAACCTATCTCCGATACTCTCCCTTTGCTGCAGATCATTTCCCCTCAAAAAATACCTTTGCATGGGTAAAAACCCCTCTCTAAACCCCTCTAGCCCACAAAACCCTCTGCAAACCTTACAAAAATCAAATCCCGCTTTCGGCACATTCCCAAAGGCAAGCGCGGGTGGGCAGAAAAAACATTTGAAAAACTATGCCAAAACCCATAAACGTTAATATTTTCCGCCGCACTATCCGCCGTGCACCTTACACCTCCGCCAGCCGTCGGATCAAGCCCTCCAGATCCGACGGCCCACCACAATATCGGAACGCCGTCCACGTCCGCGCGTTAACTCCCGAGAACATGACATTGCGCCTCGTCATGCCTCTGCCACGCGTCGCCCGTTAGACCGTCTCGGAGCTCCCTCTGACACCCTGGGCGCCGTACTCTAACCGCCCCGAGAGACCGTGACGGTTAGAGCCTTAACCGTAACCTTCACGGCTTAACCTCCGCCCGTCCGCTATTGACCGTTCTGCCACGTCCAGCTCACCGCTGACTGGACTGCCACCTCACCGTCCTTTGACCAGTCGTCTGCTGCCACGTCTACCCCGATGACGTCAGCTGACGTCACATCACCGTGACCCACCAATGACGTCATGCTGACGTCATCCTATAAAAGCGCCAAATGGGTAAAAATCTCATATTAACCAAATTTCACGCATTTTTTACCATTTCACTGTTATTGTCTGCTGAACTCTCTGTTTAACCGTTTCTGCCCGGATTTCCGCCAACCTGTAAATTCAACAAAGGCGACCACTCCAGCAACTGCAGTACACCTTATCACGACTTCTGCACGTCAAGTTACAGGTATTTACCCTACCCTGCCCTCCATTCGACCTGCATTCGGCTCTAAACTGCTCACAGGCATAATAGGACCGCAAAACAGATTTTTTCACCGCTAGAACCGGGTTATACCTCCACCATTGTCTCTGTGAAGTCCAAAAATTCCCTGCAGAGCCATAATAAGCTGCAATTCACCTAAAAACCCTCAGCTCTGCGTTTCCCCGGCAAATTCATTGCTAAAATACCTCCGAACTACTACCAGAAGCTCACTTGGGCCCCAAAAGAGTCTCTGTAACCAATTACCAGCAGTATTTCAATTTCTAGCTGGTAAATTCCCCTCTGACAGTTCAGAAAATCAAGTTTTTACCACAGAGGGCAATCTGCAGTCTGTCTTTGCCAACTCACTTGTCAAATTGCATTAGTTTATCCCTTCACAAGCTATGGAAACTCCCATTGCTCTCAATATTAAGCCTATCAATGCCCCCACCAAGAATTAGCATGGAAACCCCTGGGAGACATGGATTACCAGATGTTGGACTGGTTTCCTATGGGAACTAAGTATAATATCCAGATGTTAAATGAACTAAGAGCCCAGCACATGAGTGGAGCAGATATCCTGGGAATTTGGGAATCAAATTTGCCCATATACAACCTTCCCCATGTCAATCCAATGCCAGAGCTCATCTACAGTTGCCAAGAGCGCTATGACCCCAGCCAAAGGGCAGTCATTAGCCCCACAGGCCTAGTCCTGTTTCAGATCACTCCAGAGAGTATAAATCAGATGCTGCATTTTCATACAGCCAAGAAATTGACCCCTCTTTCCATGCAAGATTTGATAAAGAGAGGAAACAACCTGTCTAATGACCAGATTGTGAAGATTAACCAGCTATTTGTTACACCTAGCTCTGAAGCAGTCAGAACCCCTCCCATTGGTTACCAATACCTGAATGAGTTGGGCAGGATGATGGTGGACTTGATTAGCTATGTCCTAGGATTCAGAGGACTAGAAGATGTAGATGACTGCATATTGGCAATGCTGTCCATATTTGCCCCGGGAAAGCCTCCAGCTATCCACTATGATTATGCAACTTATATAGCTGAGAAGATTCATGACCAGTTCATGAACCTGAAGAGGGAGAGGCTGTTCAGATATACCTCCTACATATATCATCTGTTCTTGTTCAACCAGCCAGCTGCCTTCTCTGTCCCTTTGAGGTCACTCAACGCCCAAGGAACCCCAAGATCAGTTGTTTTTTGGACCCCTGTGTTCCATCGTACCTCACTATCACCTTATACATACTGTGAGTTTATTGATTTATTTGTTCATCCAGCCCTAACAGTGCTGCAAGGTGCCCCTCCTCCTAGACTGACCGATGATATGAAAAGAATTCTTCATTTGAACAAGCTTTACAACATCGGAAACTGGTACTTCTACCAGAATCACACAGTCATTAGGGTGTATGGATGTGAATTAAATCCATTTAGGCTGCCAAGGTACGTTCCCATGAGACTGTTTGCCTTAGAATATTTCAGGCAATTTGGGAACTCAGATTACCTACACTTTCAGAGTAAAAACAAGAAATCACAGTTGAAAGTGAGAAATCAGCTAGGTCCTTTCTTATACAACAGAAAGGAGGAAGGCTGGAAAGAGGCAGACAGGATTCTGGAAGGACTCCAGTTGAAAACTAGTTTTGAGTGGATTCCATATGACCCTAACCACTCTATTTCCCTCAGGAGGATCAGGTATAAGTTAGGCAACTATGCACATGCAAGATTACCTGAAATTGAAAAATATGCAAATGCACCAGATTGGGAAGAGGGCACATTAGTAGAGCAAATGACTAATGAAGAAATACTTGAGCAAGAGGCTAGAAATGTCCAAAAACAAGCTGACTTGGAAACTTGTGGACAGGTGCCTATTTCCTACAGGAGGCAAATTGGGGCAGCCACCACAACACCAGCAACACAACAGCGAACTGCAGAGCAGACAACCCAAGCAGCAAGCAAGGACAAAGGCAAACAGGTGGAACAACCACCTATATTAACAGAAGAACAGGTTGACACCTTGCTACAGCAGCAAGAAGAAATGGAAGAACGGGAGTTGGGGCAGCAACAAGATAAACCACAAACTAGTGGGCAGCAGCCATTACAGCAAAATAAAGAGACAGATTTGCCCGGATCTACAGAACAGCAGCCCCAAACAGAGTTGTCTCCAAGAACAGACATCAATGTGGACAGCTCAGTCCTCCAAACACCTCAGAAGGAGGACTTAACCAGAAAGAGAGAAAGAGAGACTCCCCAGACTTCATCCTTTATCAGAGGAGAGAAGAGACAAAGATTGAATGACTCCCAAGAGGAGGACATAGCAGTAAGGCAGGCCATGGGCATGGGCCCACCCAGTGGAGAACTCTCGGCCAGCTCATCTCAAAGAGGACCAGATATGACAATGGGAGGAGAGGTCAGCTCTTCTGGCCAGCATAGAGAGGGGCACTCAAGTATAAAGCAGCAGTTCATAGAAATCAAGAGAAGGAGTGATCCCATAAAAGTGCAACTCTATGATCACTTGTTAAAACTAGCTCCCAGCAACCAGCAGAGACTAATGTCTGCTTTTGATGTGAGTGAGGGAAAAATGATAATGAGCCATTTTATGCCCACAACTCTACATCCTCAGTCCACCTCAGACTATTTAAGAACCAACATGGAGGTTCTGGCTAAAGATATTCACCCCATGGATAAGATAGAGTTACACAAACAAACGGGTGAAATGGTGTATGCCTCCCTGGCAGATGAGACACTGGAAAATTACAAGTTAAAGAGCAGCCTAGACAATACATCATCCCAGCTAGAATTGGAACGAGCATCCTCACAAGCCAAGGACAACAGGATCAAATCCTTGGAGGAGGTAATCATAGAGATAGGACATGATCCCAAGGATGTCAAAGGCATCCAAGAACTGCTGAAAATAAGGGATGCAGACATGGCAGCCCTAAGAAAGAAAATCAAACTCCCGGCCACCATCCATCCACAAACAGATGAAGTTGCCCAGCAACGGCAAGAAAAAGATACCACAGACCTGCTGGTATCCTTATACAAAGAGCTGGTTAGGACTCAAGACCAGCTAGGACAAACTGAAGCTGCAAAGGCAGCACTACAAGAAGCCATGAAACAGAAAGGGGAAGGTCAATCCTCCCAGCCTCCTCCATTAATAATAAATCTTGAGGAAGCACCTCCGATCATCACTCCTCCTCCTCAGCAAACAGGAGCTACAGCACCATCCACAGCCCCCACAACAACATCAGAGCAAGCTGCTAGCTTAGATATGCAGAAGCTACAAGCAGAGATCCGAGCTATGGAAGCTCAAATG
Source organism: Pinus tabuliformis (assembly GCA_031772625.1). Taxonomy (NCBI): domain Eukaryota; kingdom Viridiplantae; phylum Streptophyta; class Pinopsida; order Pinales; family Pinaceae; genus Pinus; species Pinus tabuliformis. Next base: position 1,422,384,829 of record CM062817.1, on the reverse strand, counting down.
AAAGAGCTGGATGGGCTCAAACAGAACTTGGCTAATGTTAATGAGAAATTTGATAAAAGCAAACAAAATGAGGCAGCCAAGGAGAGAGAGGTGAAAACCCTTAAGAGAAGGATTGCTGAGCTGGAAAAAGAGCTTGCACTGGAAAGGGTGACAGCTGATATGAAAGCAGTGTTGTGGAGCAACATTGGGAGATCCATTGCCAAACAGTGGCAATACATTGAAACCATGGATGAACAAATGGTGCTCATCACCAAAGCAAACAAGGAAATACAGAGAGCAAGGGCAAGCCTTGGGCACATGCCAGAAGCAGCTACCAGGATGATCAATATCCTGAATTACAAAACCAGCACTCAATTGGCTAGCATGGGAATCAACAACAGGACAGAAACGATTGCCATAGCCAAGAGAGTTGTTACATTGAGAAACTTGATTGGAACCTTGGAAGAAGGACACAGGACATGCAGACAGAAATTAACAGGTTCCTGGAGAAGTTTGTAACACTGCAGAACAGAGGCCTCCCCAACATTTTGAGCAGCGTGGGAAGACTGCTCACCCTGGACAACTATAACAAGAGAATTGATGCACATGCAGTAGCAGAGATTGCAAAACCTCCCAGCACTTCAAAGGACACAGGGCCAGCCACAGGGCAAATGATGTATGACAGAGTGGAGAACCTGTTTTTTCTCATGAATGAGATAGAGCATCTGTTTGATACACCACCCAATTTCTTCAAGTTCACAGAAGCAGATGAGACTCTAGGGGCAATTTTGGCACATCAACTGCCCACACAGGATGTCTGGAGGCATTTGACCCAGACAATTTTGACAGGCCAGAACCAATAGCGCAGAAGGAAAAAGGCAGATACATGCAGTGGCAATTTTGGGAATTAAAATTTACAGGAAAAAGCAGAGGCTGAGCCAACTCAGCCAGACCAGTCAAAGATACAGCTGACAGGTCCGAGACATAGTGTACCAGCCTACAGTCGGGTTTTCTATGCATTAACTCCAAATATTCAGACCGACTTAGCTATTCTTATAAAGCTAAATATCTTCTGACAGAGCATTAAAATGCCTGTACTGTGTATTAAATGTGTAATAAATTTTCGACATAATATCTTAAAGAGTTGGTGAGAATGTAAAGACTGAGATAACGCAGAACTCAGATATTTCTGTAGACCACCGCTAGTATATATAGACCCTTCACAGATGCTGAAGGGGTTGCTGGAATTTTCTCTTGGATAACTTCCATCTGCTGTAATATTTTCAGAGAATTAATACAAAGGAGGAATGGAACTTCCAGAAGTTTGGTGTATTTGATGTCTTGTGGTGAAGGATGCATGTTACAGGATTCCATGGGTGTTGCATAAAACTATAAGTATTCTCAAATCTCTTGTTGTGTCGTTTTGAGTCTTTTGTTCTCTTTGTCGTTCTAATGTTGTACACTTGATAGCAAGGTGAAAGGATAGTACCAGGATTTAACCATGTTTACCCTGGACTCAAACTGAGCTATTATATATGTTTTCCTCATATACAGTAACAGAATTGTAATTCTTAATTGCTGCAATTCAAAACTGTGTTTTTATTGTAACAGTCATTCTCAGGGATTCAACTTTTGCCCCTAAGACTTCTGTTTTCTCTTCTTAAAGCTATCTGTTGGGAACATATAGATAAATAGTGAAAATTCTTAAATGCTTTCACTGTTTGTGCTACCTGTTACCAGTCTTTTAATCAAAAATCTGTTCTATTAAACACCCAAATGGCCCTGTAAGTTCCATCTTTCATCTCACAGATTCAAACACATTAAGCCACAGACTCCATTGCCCAATGATATTCAACATATCTAAAAAACTACATCACTGAAGTCTAAGGGAATTTCATCAACCGAAACACAAACATGACCTGTACTCAATACCTAGCCTAAAACACCATCACTGTAGATTTAAATCATAAAGAGAGAGCCCTCTCTGATCACTGTTTGGCTAGAAGCAGTGATCCAAAGATTGGTTAGTGGTTACCCCGGCCGTATTCCCTTGGGAGTCATAGGGAACAACCTGGGTGTTAACATAATTGGCGACTCCGCTGGGGAGAAAGACTATTCAATCACTATCTATCTTCCAAAGCTTTCATCAAGCCTGAAGCTAGCCAAGACATCTTAGGACTGTTTCTCAGTCTTGAGGAAGAGCTAACTAGGGAAACTTATCCTAGCCTTGAAACATATATAGTCATTCCAGAGTTCTTATTTTGCCCTTGTAAATACAAAACTTCTGTATAAAATTCTGAAAGAACACTTAGAAGCTGGCTCCTAAAAGAAACCCAAGGCACACTAGGGCACACCCTGACCCTGATCAACCCATCATTGTTGATAACCCAAATATCATCCCAAAGAACATAAGGAAACAGCACAAGCAGGATAAACCTGCTGATTCAGATATAAGGTCAGACCAACCCATCCTCATTCCCACTCCTTGCAAAGTCCTTTTTCGTTCCACACCCAATTCCCCTAGTTCATCTTCAACCCCTCAAAGTCCTACCTTTCCATCTTCACCATCTGCACATACTCACTCAACCAGTTCTCCACTTGTTACCCATCCTATTAACCCCAGTACACCTGTTATCCCAGTTGTCCCATTTGTTCCTATCAACCCTATTAACCCTATAAACATGGCTAACAGATATGCACCATTGCAGATTCCAGCCAATGCGCCAGCCCTACCCCAAGATTATCAAACCAGACTCTCATTTTTTGATTCCCATGGCCCTTTGACAGCCATCCAGCATGCTAAAAAGATGCAAGACCACTTTGAGACCTATGAAATTGATGATGATAGTGTCAGGATGAGAATTTTTGTCCAAAGCCTAACTGGGGATGTCAGAACTTGGTTTAGATCCTTGAATGCAAATTCCATTGCAACCTCTGAAGTTCTATACCAGGAATTTACCAACAGATGGGAGAAAAAGAGAGATCCACACCATATACTGGGTGAATATAACACTATTAAAAGAGGTCCCCAAGAAACGGTGTTGGAATATTGTGCTAGGTTTAACAACATATACAATGCTATTCCCCAGAACTTAAGGCCCCCTCCTGATTTGGCCCTTTATAACTTCCCTGATGGTTTTGACTCTGATATGGCCTATCAGTTGAGAGAAAGAGACCCTCCAACCCTTGCAGAAGCCCAAAGAGTTGCAGTCACTGTAGAGGCCAACCTAATTGCCAAAAGAAACAGGGCAAAGCTGGAAAAGAAGGTTGGTTTCAAGGAAGAGCCCTCGGGCTTTGATCAGAAGTTGGATGCAATACTAAACAGCATGAAAAGACTAGGTGAGAGAGTGGAATCAGTAGAAAGAAAGTCATCATGGGAAGCACCACAAAACAATACTCCTAGAAACCCAAATTTTAGGAGAACACAGAACCCCAATATAGGAAAAACAGGTGCTGACCAAGATATCAGACCACCTTTTCAAGAAAATTATGCAGAAACTTCCTCGGCTAATCAGCTCAATGAAGATCCAGAGATCAATTTAATAGGTCTGGATGGTAAAAGCCATGTTTTCCTAACACAAGAAGACCATGATGAGGATGAGAACAAAACATTCCAAACACAATCAGGAGAATCCTTTGACTTTAAGCAAGGATATGATACTGCTGTCTATGAAGTCCATAAGCAGTACAAACTAAGAAGTCGGACTATAAATGCAAATCAGCCTGAAAAGGTAAAGGAGAAACAGCAATCTAAAGAAGCCTCAGTCACTGAACCTAATGACAAAACAAACTTGCCTGCAAAGGAAGTAGTGGTTGAGGAGGTCACTGAATTTCTGTCCACACCACAAGAGCCCACAGCAACATCATCCTCTCACCCAAATCCGAACATCACCCCTCAAGACATGGACATGGGGGGCAGGTTCCAAAATCAAGATGAAATCCAACAAGGAGATTCATTGAACAAGGAAAGGACTGCTGTCCGTGACCCTAAAATTCAGGTGGATAAACCCTTTGACCTAGGAACAGAGATTGGCAAGTTAAAGATAGCAATTCCCCTTTTAGAGCTAGCCAAGCATGACATATATAAGCAACAGATCAAGAAATCCCTTCAGCTCACCAACAACAAAGATGATGTAAATGTGCTAGATGACACTCCAGAATTACTGTTTGGTCCAGAGGTAGATGGAAAAACAGTAGTCACAGGGGTTTTACCTTTTTATGTCAGCTTACACGTTCATGATAAAATACTGCACAATGCAATGTTTGACTCAGGTGCATCTCATAACCTCATGCCAAAAGCAGTCATGGAAAGATTAAATTTGGATATAACAAGACCATACAAAGACCTGTTTTCTTTTGATTCTAGTCAAGTAAAATGCTTGGGCCTGATTAAGGATTTATGTGTGTCCCTGGTCCAATTCCCCAACAAGACCATTTTGATGGATGTTGTTGTTGCTGATATCCCACCCAAGTATGGGATGCTACTATCAAGATCATGGGGAGCAAAGCTTCAAGGCTCCCTGCAGTTAGACATGTCATATGCAACCATCTCTGTCTTTGGACAACCAAAAAGACTTTATAGGGAAACCCTCATGAAGTATATGGTCAGCAGTGAAGAGAAACCCCAAAATTTCCCAATATATGCTGTCCATTCGGACATAGACTCCTTCATCCTTTTCAATGACAGCACAAATTTCTTAAGCAATGACATCAAGACCGAGACACCCATACAAAAACAAAACATCCATCAAACAAGTGGCACCTGCCAAAATTTAATCAGCCCAACAATACCCATTCACCCTCCTTCAGTTGTAAAAAATTGTCAAACAAATGATGAAATTATCCTAGGAGACAAATGGGAAAAGAAACCTCAACTCATGCTCACATGGCCATCCCATGAGAAGAATTTAAGATTCCCTGACCAGCAAGATAGTCTGTGGGTCCTAGAGTTTGATGGCTCAGTTAACAAGTTAGGGGCAGGAGCTGGAGTATGGATACATAACAAAGAGAAAGCCTGTGCACAAGGCAGAGCATATAGACTGAACTTTAAATGCACTAACAACATGGCAGAATATGAAGCTCTGCTACTAGGTCTCAAGATTGCTAAATCATTACAAGCACATAGCCTCTCAATCATGGGGGACTCTGATCTAGTAATTCAACAAGTAAAAGGGGATTTTGTCACCAATGACAAAAGATTAAGGTCCTACAGGTCTGCTGTAATTGAAATACTAGAAACTTTCTCCGAGTTTGTTCTCACAAAGATTCCAAGGGGCCACAATCTCCATGCTCACAGCTTGGCAACATTTGCCAGCACCTTCAAATTCCCACTACAACCCAACAATTGTTTCACAGCAGAAGTCAAATATAGGCCTTCTATTCCAAACAATGTCAAAGAATGGCAAGTATTTGAGAATGATAGGCAAATAAACAACTTTTTAACTTTGCAACAAGAGTTTACAGGATTAAATATTGACCTTGAGACAGCAAGTCAATCTCAAATTGTTGATGGAGCAAGTCAATCACAATTACAGTTTCAACAATCTGCTCACCCAATGTCACTTAGGACAGCAAAACAACTACTCAGCCCAACCATTTTCAACAATGAAAACATTCAACAAATTAAACAAATGGACTGTGAAGAGATGAGTAACATTGAAACTGAAATCATACAACTCAAAGACAACTTCCTCCCAGCAGGCCTTACCCCACTAGAGGACATTTTTGACTCAAATGATGTCCCCAGGAAACCAAAGATGCAGCCATTAGATGCAAGAGTTGAAGAATGTAATATTGGCACTATGGAAAAGCCTAAGATAGTCAAGCTGTCCGCCTCTTTGCCCCCTGATCAAAAGCCCAAATATGTTGATCTCTTTAAAGAATTCCAAGATGTCTTTGCCTGGGGTTATGAAGACTTGAAGTCTTATGATACCTCTGTTATACAGCACACCATTCCCCTCAAGCCTAATCAAAAACCATTCAAACAAAAATTGAGAAGAATCAATCCTGTGCTTCTTCCTTCCATTGAAAAGGAATTACAAAAAATGTTCAAAGCTGGGATCATAGCACCAATCAGGTTTTCTGAGTGGATTTCAAATTTGGTCCCTACAAGAAAGAAAACTGGTGAGATTAGACTTTGTGTAGACTTAAGGAATTTGAACCTAGTATCACTCAAAGACAACTATCCCTTACCCAAAATGGACCACATCCTTCAAAGAGTAGTGGGAGCCTCAAGAATATCATTGTTGGATGGCTTCTCAGGTTTCAATCAAATCCTGGTACACCCTGACGATCAAGACAAAACTGCATTTACTACCCCATGGGGTACTTTCAAGTATGTGAAAATGCCCTTTGGATTGAAGAATGCAGGGGCAACATTTCAAAGAGCAATGGACATTGCTTTTGCAAAAGAAATTCATGATTTCTTGGTCATTTACTTAGATGATCTTACACCCTTCTCAAAATCTGACCAAGAACATTTGAAACATTTAAGACAGATTTTCATAACATGCAGAAAATATGGCATTTCCTTAAACCCCAAGAAGTCTTTATTTGGTTTGGAAGAAGGGAAACTTTTAGGACACATCATTTCAAAAGATGGCATAAGAATTGATCCAGATAGGATACAAGCGATCCTACAAATGCCTCACCCTAGGAATGTCAAAGAGTTGCAAGGATTCTTAGGAAAACTCAATTTTTTAAGAAGGTTCATCCCAAATTTAGCAGAATTGATCAGACTGCTAAACAATATGCTAAAGAAAGATTCAAAGGTTAAGTGGTCTGTGGAAGCAAAGCAAGCCTTTGAAAGCATAAAACTGGCTTTAACCCAAACCCCGGTATTAACTAATCCTCAGTTTGACAAAGACTTTATTATTTTTTCTTTTGCCTCCCAGCATACTATTGCTGCTGTTTTATTGCAGAAAGATGATCAAGGGAATGAAAAGCCCATTGCCTTCTTCAGCAGAGCTCTTAGAGATGCTCCTTTGAAATACCAAATAATGGAAAAACAAGCCTATGCATTAATCAAAGCTATCAAAGATTTTAGGATCTATATCCTTTACTCTCATGTTGTGGCTTATGTACCAAGTCCTATTGTCAAAGACATTCTCACCCAAGAAAACTTAGAGGGTAGAAGAGGAAAATGGATTGCAAACATACTTGAATTTGACATTGAAATAAAGCCTACAAAGTTAATAAAAGGGCAAGGTTTGGCTAAGTTAATGACAGAATCAAATTTCCAAGCCTTAGATATAAACCAACTGGACAGTGAAACAGAGCTGGCGACTCCAAAGATCAACGTAGCCTTTGAACAATCTCCATGGTACTCTGATATCTGTTATGTGTTACAAAACCTGTGTGCTCCCCCAGGACTGTCCAGAACTAAGTCTAGGTTCCTAAAAATGAAAACATCCAAATTTTGTGTGTTAGATGAGAATCTACTCTGGAAAAACCATGAAGGTATTTTGCTGCACTGTCTTCTTGAGAATGAAACTGATAAAATTATGCAAGAATTCCATGCTGGAGACTGTGGTGGACATTTGTACTGGAAGTCCACTGTGGACAAAATATTAAGGGCCGGTTATTACTGGCCCACCATGTTCTCAGATGTGAAGAAATTCACAACATCATGCCACAAGTGCCAGCTGTTTGAAGGCAAAAGACAGCTGCTGCCACTTCCTTTGAGGCCCATTGCAACAGAGAGACCTTTTCAACAATGGGGCTTAGATTTCATTGGAGAAATTCACCCCTCATCTTCAGGACAACACAGATGGATTCTAACAGCAACAGACTACTTTACCAAGTGGATTGAAGCTGCCCCATGCAGACAAGCAAATGACTCAGTGATCATTCAATTCTTAGAGAACAATATACTGGCCAGATTTGGCTGCCCAGACAAGATAATAACAGACAATGCTGCTGCCTTCAGATCCAAGAAAATGGTAAACTTTTGCCATAAATTTCATATTACTTTGGGCCATTCTACAGCTTACTATCCTCAGGGAAATGGTCTTGCTGAATCATCAAACAAAAGCCTGATAAACATCATTAAGAAAGTGCTGGAAGAGAACAAAAAGAACTGGCACAAGAAACTAGTAAATGCTTTATGGGCAGACAGATTAACCACCAAAAGATCAATTGGGACCAGCCCATATGAGTTAGTCTACGGATTAGAGGCCAGATTTCCTTCATCACTAGGGGTGCCAGTTATGAAACTTCTACAAGAAAGTCAAGCAGAGCCAAATGACATGCAAAGAAGGATCAACCAGATAATCTGTTTACAGCAAACCAGAGAACAAGTTTTCAGCAGAGTGCAGATACTACAGGAAAAACTTAAAAAGGCCTTTGACAGAAGAACCAAAGCAGAAGATTTCAATATGGGAGACAAAGTTCTAAAGTGGGATGCAAGAAGAGAAGAGAAAGGGAAACATGGGAAATTTGATTCTTTGTGGAAAGGACCATTTGCTGTCCAAGCAGTGCAAGGTAATAACACTTATTTCCTTAAAAGTTTGACTGTAACTGAACTGGATGAAGGTCCTGTCAATGGCAGGATGCTGAAGCACTATTATGATGGTCCACTATGATAAGGATCCAAAGGTTCATTGTATATATTCAGGCCTATATATGTTTTCTATTTTTAGTTTGTAAGAAGAGGTTTTCCAAGTGCTGCACCTAGCAGCAACAGGCACATAGAACCAGAGGTTCCCATCAAAAAGCACACAATTTTGACAGGTTACATGTATCAGAGCTCAAAGATTAAGATGGACAATCGAGCAACAAGGCAATCTGACCTGCTGTTCTTGGTCTTTCAAAAGAAAAACCATCCCCATGTGGAGCCACTGTTGGATACCTATAGTAATAGGTTTCATATTTCATGATTGATTATTGAAAATCCAAATATGCTCTGCTTTGTTAGCACAAAGAGCCCATATTTCCAGGTAATCAGAGGTGTGTGAAATTACTTCAGATATTGAGGACCTTATTACATTTTTTGTGGATGATTCAACAGTCTAATCTGGATCATGCCATGTTTCAATTTTGAGTTGTAGAATAGAGAAAGAAGTCTGTCCAAACAGCTTAATCTTGGCAGACAAGTAGTTCAGGTAGAGAAACAAAGGTTCCCAAAAGCCTAATCTGGGACCTTGGAAGAGATAAGGGTAGAAGCAGATAGAGTAAAAAAGGAAAAAGCCAAAGAAAAGAAAAGGCAATTGAGGGTTGCAAGTCTAAGTGCCCCTCCAAGAAGAAACTAAAAAATGTTAGGTGAAATAGTTGGGTAAGCAGTTGTGGTTGCAGAAAGGACAGGTTCACCATTACATAGTTGTCAAAGATATTTTGCCAAGGCAATGGACATATCAGCAAAAAAGGTGGTGAATTTCATGGATTCACAGCAGAAAGCATCACTAACTTCACTTTTTCCCCCTTACTCCATCATTAACATCCCCTTTCTCAAAGATTCCCCTCCTTCACTTTACTAACTCCTAATTCTACTATTTAACTCCCTTATTCTACCCCTTGCCCTAATAGTAATAACACTAAGGTGTATAAAGCCCTAAATGTTATATATTCCCTCCCCTAGGCATAATAGCCGAGAAATCTGCAAAGAGGGATCATAGTGGCATCTGGCCACCATGGTGAACCTATCTCCGATACTCTCCCTTTGCTGCAGATCATTTCCCCTCAAAAAATACCTTTGCATGGGTAAAAACCCCTCTCTAAACCCCTCTAGCCCACAAAACCCTCTGCAAACCTTACAAAAATCAAATCCCGCTTTCGGCACATTCCCAAAGGCAAGCGCGGGTGGGCAGAAAAAACATTTGAAAAACTATGCCAAAACCCATAAACGTTAATATTTTCCGCCGCACTATCCGCCGTGCACCTTACACCTCCGCCAGCCGTCGGATCAAGCCCTCCAGATCCGACGGCCCACCACAATATCGGAACGCCGTCCACGTCCGCGCGTTAACTCCCGAGAACATGACGTTGCGCCTCGTCATGCCTCTGCCACGCGTCGCCCGTTAGACCGTCTCGGAGCTCCCTCTGACACCCTGGGCGCCGTACTCTAACCGCCCCGAGAGACCGTGACGGTTAGAGCCTTAACCGTAACCTTCACGGCTTAACCTCCGCCCGTCCGCTATTGACCGTTCTGCCACGTCCAGCTCACCGCTGACTGGACTGCCACCTCACCGTCCTTTGACCGGTCGTCTGCTGCCACGTCTACCCCGATGACGTCAGCTGACGTCACATCACCGTGACCCACCAATGACGTCATGCTGACGTCATCCTATAAAAGCGCCAAATGGGTAAAAATCTCATATTAACCAAATTTCACGCATTTTTTACCATTTCACTGTTATTGTCTGCTGAACTCTCTGTTTAACCGTTTCTGCCCGGATTTCCGCCAACCTGTAAATTCAACAAAGGCGACCACTCCAGCAACTGCAGTACACCTTATCACGACTTCTGCACGTCAAGTTACAGGTATTTACCCTACCCTGCCCTCCATTCGACCTGCATTCTGCTCTAAACTGCTCACAGGCATAATAGGACCGTAAAACAGATTTTTTCACCGCTAGAACCGGGTTATACCTCCACCATTGTCTCTGTGAAGTCCAAAAATTCCCTGCAGAGCCATAATAAGCTGCAATTCACCTAAAAACCCCTCAGCTCTGCGTTTCCCCGGCAAATTCATTGCTAAAATACCTCCGAACTACTACCAGAAGCTCACTTGGGCCCCAAAAGAGTCTCTGTAACCAATTACCAGCAGTATTTCAATTTCTAGCTGGTAAATTCCCCTCTGACAGTTCAGAAAATCAAGTTTTTACCACAGAGGGCAATCTGCAGTCTGTCTTTGCCAACTCACTTGTCAAATTGCATTAGTTTATCCCTTCACAAGCTATGGAAACTCCCATTGCTCTCAATATTAAGCCTATCAATGCCCCCCACCAAGAATTAGCATGGAAACCCCTGGGAGACATGGATTACCAGATGTTGGACTGGTTTCCTATGGGAACTAAGTATAATATCCAGATGTTAAATGAACTAAGAGCCCAGCACATGAGTGGAGCAGATATCCTGGGAATTTGGGAATCAAATTTGCCCATATACAACCTTCCCCAAGTCAATCCAATGCCAGAGCTCATCTACAGTTGCCAAGAGCGCTATGACCCCAGCCAAAGGGCAGTCATTAGCCCCACAGGCCTAGTCCTGTTTCAGATCACTCCAGAGAGTATAAATCAGATGCTGCATTTTCATACAGCCAAGAAATTGACCCCTCTTTCCATGCAAGATTTGATAAAGAGAGGAAACAACCTGTCTAATGACCAGATTGTGAAGATTAACCAGCTATTTGTTACACCTAGCTCTGAAGCAGTCAGAACCCCTCCCATTGGTTACCAATACCTGAATGAGTTGGGCAGGATGATGGTGGACTTGATTGGCTATGTCCTAGGATTCAGAGGACTAGAAGATGTAGATGACTGCATATTGGCAATGCTGTCCATATTTGCCCCGGGTAAGCCTCCAGCTATCCACTATGATTATGCAACTTATATAGCTGAGAAGATTCATGACCAGTTCATGAACTTGAAGAGGGAGAGGCTGTTCAGATATACCTCCTACATATATCATCTGTTCTTGTTCAACCAGCCAGCTGCCTTCTCTGTCCCTTTGAGGTCACTCAACGCCCAAGGAACCCCAAGATCAGTTGTTTTTTGGACCCCTGTGTTCCATCGTACCTCACTATCACCTTATACATACTGTGAGTTTATTGATTTATTTGTTCATCCAGCCCTAACAGTGCTGCAAGGTGCCCCTCCTCCTAGACTGACCGATGACATGAAAAGAATTCTTCATTTGAACAAGCTTTACAACATCGGAAACTGGTACTTCTACCAGAATCACACAGTCATTAGGGTGTATGGATGTGAATTAAATCCATTTAGGCTGCCAAGGTACGTTCCCATGAGACTGTTTGCCTTAGAATATTTCAGGCAATTTGGGAACTCAGATTACCTACACTTTCAGAGTAAACACAAGAAATCACAGTTGAAAGTGAGAAATCAGCTAGGTCCTTTCTTATACAACAGAAAGGAGGAAGGCTGGAAAGAGGCAGACAGGATTCTGGAAGGACTCCAGTTGAAAACTAGTTTTGAGTGGATTCCATATGACCCTAACCACTCTATTTCCCTCAGGAGGATCAGGTATAAGTTAGGCAACTATGCACATGCAAGATTACCTGAAATTGAAAAATATGCAAATGCACCAGATTGGGAAGAGGGCACATTAGTAGAGCAAATGACTAATGAAGAAATACTTGAGCAAGAGGCTAGAAATGTCCAAAAACAAGCTGACTTGGAAACTTGTGGACAGGTGCCTATTTCCTACAGGAGGCAAATTGGGGCAGCCACCACAACACCAGCAACACAACAGCGAACTGCAGAGCAGACAACCCAAGCAGCAAGCAAGGACAAAGGCAAACAGGTGGAACAACCACCTATATTAACAGAAGAACAGGTTGACACCTTGCTACAGCAGCAAGAAGAAATGGAAGAACGGGAGTTGGGGCAGCAACAAGATAAACCACAAACTAGTGGGCAGCAGCCATTACAGCAAAATAAAGAGACAGATTTGCCCGGATCTACAGAACAGCAGCCCCAAACAGAGTTGTCTCCAAGAACAGACATCAATGTGGACAGCTCAGTCCTCCAAACACCTCAGAAGGAGGACTTAACCAGAAAGAGAGAAAGAGAGACTCCCCAGACTTCATCCTTTATCAGAGGAGAGAAGAGACAAAGATTGAATGACTCCCAAGAGGAGGACATAGCAGTAAGGCAGGCCATGGGCATGGGCCCACCCAGTGGAGAACTCTCGGCCAGCTCATCTCAAAGAGGACCAGATATGACAATGGGAGGAGAGGTCAGCTCTTCTGGCCAGCATAGAGAGGGGCACTCAAGTATAAAGCAGCAGTTCATAGAAATCAAGAGAAGGAGTGATCCCATAAAAGTGCAACTCTATGATCACTTGTTAAAACTAGCTCCCAGCAACCAGCAGAGACTAATGTCTGCTTTTGATGTGAGTGAGGGAAAAATGATAATGAGCCATTTTATGCCCACAACTCTACATCCTCAGTCCACCTCAGACTATTTAAGAACCAACATGGAGGTTCTGGCTAAAGATATTCACCCCATGGATAAGATAGAGTTACACAAACAAACGGGTGAAATGGTGTATGCCTCCCTGGCAGATGAGACACTGGAAAATTACAAGTTCAAGAGCAGCCTAGACAATACATCATCCCAGCTAGAATTGGAACGAGCATCCTCACAAGCCAAGGACAACAGGATCAAATCCTTGGAGGAGGTAATCATAGAGATAGGACATGATCCCAAGGATGTCAAAGGCATCCAAGAACTGCTGAAAATAAGGGATGCAGACATGGCAGCCCTAAGAAAGAAAATCAAACTCCCGGCCACCATCCATCCACAAACAGATGAAGTTGCCCAGCAACGGCAAGAAAAAGATACCACAGACCTGCTGGTATCCTTATACAAAGAGCTGGTTAGGACTCAAGACCAGCTAGGACAAACTGAAGCTGCAAAGGCAGCACTACAAGAAGCCATGAAACAGAAAGGGGAAGGTCAATCCTCCCAGCCTCCTCCATTAATAATAAATCTTGAGGAAGCACCTCCGATCATCACTCCTCCTCCTCAGCAAACAGGAGCTACAGCACCATCCACAGCCCCCACAACAACATCAGAGCAAGCTGCTAGCTTAGATATGCAGAAGCTACAAGCAGAGATCCGAGCTATGGAAGCTCAAATAAAAGAGCTGGATGGGCTCAAACAGAACTTGGCTAATGTTAATGAGAAATTTGATAAAAGCAAACAAAATGAGGCAGCCAAGGAAAGAGAGGTGAAAACCCTTAAGAGAAGGATTGCTGAGCTGGAAAAAGAGCTTGCACTGGAAAGGGTGACAGCTGATATGAAAGCAGTGTTGTGGAGCAACATTGGGAGATCCATTGCCAAACAGTGGCAATACATTGAAACCATGGATGAACAAATGGTGCTCATCACCAAAGCAAACAAGGAAATACAGAGAGCAAGGGCAAGCCTTGGGCACATGCCAGAAGCAGCTACCAGGATGATTAATATCCTGAATTACAAAACCAGCACTCAATTGGCTAGCATGGGAATCAACAACAGGACAGAAACGATTGCCATAGCCAAGAGAGTTGTTACATTGAGAAACTTGATTGGAACCTTGGAACGAAGGACACAGGACATGCAGACAGAAATTAACAGGTTCCTGGAGAAGTTTGTAACACTACAGAACAGAGGCCTCCCCAACATTTTGAGCAGCGTGGGAAGACTGCTCACCCTGGACAACTATAACAAGAGAATTGATGCACATGCAGTAGCAGAGATTGCAAAACCTCCCAGCACTTCAAAGGACACAGGGCCAGCCACAGGGCAAATGATGTATGACAGAGTGGAGAACCTGTTTTTTCTCATGAATGAGATAGAGCATCTGTTTGATATACCACCCAATTTCTTCAAGTTCACAGAAGCAGATGAGACTCTAGGGGCAATTTTGGCACATCAACTGCCCACACAGGATGTCTGGAGGCATTTGACCCAGACAATTTTGACAGGCCAGAACCAATAGCGCAGAAGGAAAAAGGTAGATACATGCAGTGGCAATTTTGGGAATTAAAATTTACAGGAAAAAGCAGAGGCTGAGCCAACTCAGCCAGACCAGTCAAAGATACAGCTGACAGGTCCGAGACATAGTGTACCAGCCTACAGTCGGGTTTTCTATGCATTAACTCCAAATATTCAGACCGACTTAGCCATTCTTGTAAAGCTAAATATCTTCTGACAGAGCATTAAAATGCCTGTACTGTGCATTAAATGTGTAATAAATTTTCGACATAATATCTTAAAGAGTTGGTGAGAATGTAAAGACTGAGATAACGCAGAACTCAGATATTTCTGTAGACCACCGCTAGTATATATAGACCCTTCACAGATGCTGAAGGGGTTGCTGGAATTTTCTCTTGGATAACTTCCATCTGCTGTAATATTTTCAGAGAATTAATACAAAGGAGGAATGGAACTTCCAGAAGTTTGGTGTATTTGATCTCTTGTGGTGAAGGATGCATGTTACAGGATTCCATGGGTGTTGCATAGAACTATAAGTATTCTCAAATCTCTTGTTGTGTCCGTTGTGAGTCTTTTGTTCTCTTTGTCGTTCTAATGTTGTACACTTGATAGCAAGGTGAAAGGATAGTACCAGGATTTAACCATGTTTACCCTGGACTCAAACTGAGCTATTATATATGTTTTCCTCATATACAGTAACAGAATTGTAATTCTTAATTGCTGCAATTCAAAACTGTGTTTTTATTGTAACAGTCATTCTCAGGGATTCAACTTTTGCCCCTAAGACTTCTGTTTTCTCTTCTTAAAGCTATCTGTTGGGAACATATAGATAAATAGTGAAAATTCTTAAATGCTTTCACTGTTTGTGCTACCTGTTACCAGTCTTTTAATCAAAAATCTGTTCTATTAAACACCCAAATGGCCCTGTAAGTTCCATCTTTCATCTCACAGATTCAAACACATTAAGCCACAGACTCCATTGCCCAATGATATTCAACATATCTAAAAAACTACATCACTGAAGTCTAAGGGAATTTCATCAACCGAAACACAAACATGACCTGTACTCAATACCTAGCCTAAAACACCATCACTGTAGATTTAAATCATAAAGAGAGAGCCCTCTCTGATCACTGTTTGGCTAGAAGCAGTGATCCAAAGATTGGTTAGTGGTTACCCCGGCCGTATTCCCTTGGGAGTCATAGGGAACAACCTGGGTGTTAACACCACCAAACTCTATACATAACTGGGGTGCATTCAAACACATGTTCCTTGAGACGTTTGCTGATGAAAAGACCCCAGCCATGCTACTCAAAGATTTTGGAAGCCTCAAGATGGAGGGAAAAGAGAAAGTAAAAGATTTCAATCAGAGGTTTACACGCATATTGAACAAGTTTGCAGTGGACACTAAACCTCATGAATCCATCACTATTAACTACTACACATTCGAACTGCCAACCAGCATTGCACAGTTCATCAAGTGAGTTGTGAAACCAACACTCTTGGAAAGTTGCAAAGAGGCTATTGCTGTCGAGAAAGACCTACACACAATTGGAGTCATTAAGGATGATGAATCAACAAAGGACTCCAAGGATGTGAGCAGGAAGCCCCAAGAAATGGTGAGCAAGGGTAGAGACAAGGAAGTAATGATATTGAGACCCTCACTCGCCTTGTCAAGAACTTGACCATGGAAGTGTCCGAGCTCAAGCAATGGAAAACAAACATATTTGCAAAAAAACATTAGCCCAACTAAAGACAAGAAAACAACTCATCGAGCGCCTCATCAAGCAACAACTAGTTCGCTTCAAAACCTGCGTAGAAGCTTGTGTTCCAACTCGAATAGTGCACAAATCCTAAGTTTTGTTCCTTCCACGAAGAAAATGATCCCGATGAATCTTTCTTGGATTGGAAACTAGCCGTTAGCTATGTCTGTAGTCATACACTCGATGCAGAAAGAAATATGTAGGAGCAGCCTGAAGACACTGACGATAACAAGGAGGTTGCACTTGATTAAACATCAAGTTCTGGGCATGTGGTGAACGCATATCAATGCTCACTGGTAATGTCAAAGATGAATACTAAGAAGAAGCCCCAAAAACAAAATGATTGCTACAATCTTAGGAGTAAATGGGCTTCCCCTACACTTGGGGAAATGCAAGAGAAGGTGAGACGGCTGATGAATAAGGTCGATCCATTGTCCAGCCCAAAGTAGAAAACACAAAGCAAGTCTGGGAAGATAGTGGTGGATAAGAGTACATCCCTGAGCAACAAGTTACAAAACACTCCATTGGACAACATGAACATCCATTCCACCTCAGACACCTCGGTAAGTCTACCACCTATGGACTACAACATTATTGAAGACATGAAGAAAAATCGAGCAAACATTAGTTTGTTCGAGTGAGCTAAGGTCCATAGTTAGCGAGATATCCTGCTATGCACAATGGGATAGAAAACAACGGACATTGCATCCTCCACTAGCAAAGGGGAAAGCACACCTCTCGGATCACTTTCCACTGTGCTCAACACACTCTGAATGGAAGAAGAAAACTTAGGTTGCCCTCCATTCCTACTTTCTTTCGAAATTTTTAACTACAATGTTCACAACTGCTTGGTTGATTCTGGTGTTGTAGCCAACATCATGCCACTCTCCATTGCTAAGAATATCAATGCACAATGGAGCGATACATTTGTGCGAATCATCCAACTTGATCAAACGTCAGTACCAGCCATTGGTGAACTATGAGACATGATCATCCGACTATCTCATGATAGTCGAGTACACCAATGCATCAACATATTTGTTGTGTACATACCGAAAGAATATGGTATATTACTTAGTAGAGACTGGTCCAACAAGCTAGATGGATATTTTGCTATAGTTTGGTCTCACATGTGGCTTCTATAAAAGGGAAAATGCAACCAAATTCAGGTGTTATTTGAGAGGTATATGAAACACAATGTCACTCCCCTTAATGACGAGAATGAATTGTTGGCCTTCACAGAACTCATGTTTGGAAACTGCCTCCTTGAAACAACATTGGAGTGTTATCCTGCACGGCCAGCTCCAATCTCATTAGACACACAGTTGGGACTCCTTCCTTGCTCAACTGATGGTAATGAAACCTATAAAGTTCATTGTACCAATATTAGCAGTAGTAGCAGTAGCAGTAGTAGCAACAATACAAGTATGTCAAACGGTCTGTGTATAAAAAAAAATTGGGCCATGGATTTTGACGAATCAAAGACACGTGATGGCTCAAGGACCGGGTATAGCTTAGTCACCCAAAAAAACAGAAAATGCATGATTTCAAGCTGCTTGAAGTTTAAATGCACAAACAACATCGCTGAGCACAAAGCACTCATGTTGGGATCACCAAGAACCCTCAGCCTCAACATGGTTGCACTCAAAGTAGTACTACACTCTGCGAACAGTGTTGATACATTCAAGAACATAACAATTGATGAAGGTAAGCATGAGAAATCTCTGAAAATTGTAGCTGAGGGCAAGAAAGGTGAACCCATCCCCGAGGGGTTGGGTTATATGAAGAAGCTCTACAATTTTCATAACTTTGGTCAAGGACCAAGAAACAACAGAACCCACAATCCCACCAATACAAATGAACAAAGCAACGTGGGGACCATTCACAATTTGAAGATGGTCAGTCTAAGTACAAACTATGTCCCGTAACAGTGGTCAGCTTTTGAATGCTTGATCAGACAGTACCAGGATGTGTCCATGAGGGTAGATGATGGCTTGAGTACATATGACACGTGAATAACCCAACATGAGATTCCAGGTAAAGGAGGAGCCAAAAAATTATAGCAAAAGTTAGGTGAGACACATATATCGTTTGAACTCCTTACACAGAAAGAATTGACTGAATTGTTGGATGTTTGGGTTACTTGCAAATTTTGTTGTCATATGTGGGTTTTTAATTTAAATTCCACACATAAGAAATCCAGGAAAATCCTCTTATGCATTGATTTCAGGAACTTGAACTGTTCCCGAAATAAAAACTACTACCCCGTGCCATCATCCGAACCTATGTTGCACGCGATACCTGAAGCAGTGGTGTTATCTTCACTTAAAGATTTTTTTGAATGCCACTAGGTTCTAGTAGCGGAGCTCGGTGGAATTTCACTAGTCCACGAGAGCCTTGGCCCATAGACATATCATCTGAAATCACTTGATGGGAGGGTTGACAACCTTCCCGTCATTGGCCAAGATCTCAAGCATTAATTTCAGTAGGACGGGCCATGCCTTGTACATAGTCTGCTTGCTGCTTGTTGTTTTCATCTTGTTTGCTTTGCATATGTTTGTTTTGTTTGCTTGGTATATTACTATTTTTGTTTCCAGAAATAAGTGTTGCCAACTACTACGTTATGGCTTTTGAATAGAGTATGTGGCTGAAATTTGAAGAGACTTGTGACACTGCAACACTTGGCCAGTCTTGTGTCCATCTTCTCTATGCTTGGTTATAACCTTCATCCGATGAAGTCTTGATGGAAAATACGAGCTTTCTGCAAGGGAATTTTTGGTCCAACCATGAACTTGTGTCCACACTAGGAAGCCCCATGCCTATATTCAGCCTTCTGCCCTGTGTGTTCAAGCTCATCTAACTAGTAGAAACAATGAAGGGGAAAATCCAAAAGCGAAAACCTGCATCAGAGGTTTTACATGCTTCTCTGAAGGAACAACCTCTTCTACTCTAAATAAGTCAGGATCCCTCTTTTGCCCCAAAAATAAATAAGTGCCTATGCACAACCTTCTTGAAAAATACAAAGGTGAAAGAAGAGAAAGGCTTCCTGCGTAGAGAGGTGAGGCATGCAACTACACCAGGGTAATGACCATGCTCACTAGCAGTGGAGCGATGTGTGTGATCCTGCGTGACTTCGCCGAGGTACTATCTAGGCCTATGGCAGTGGAGCAACACCAAAGATGAAAACTTATACTATGAAAATCTTCAACTCGCGAGCTAAACTACTCATCCTAGATTCAAAAAACTGAGATCTAAGCTAAAATTTTGATTGTGTTTGACTAAGTTGGCAAAGGGTGAACCATGTATGTCCATTGGGTAAGTGGGGAAGCTGAAGTTACAACGCAGTGATTCAATAGTCCCCAAAAGACCAAGGCCCTGTGCTAGCAATGAACCAAAATAGAGAAGTTGGAGTTCTACCAGTGTGTCACCAAGTGTTGTATCAGCTACAACCACCCTCCAAAATTTTGGTGTGCACCTAATTTTGGAGCTTCCCTTGGGAGTTTCACTTGATGACTGCACACCCTCAGGTTCACTCTGTGAGCCCTTGGGAGTCTTTGCATCCACCTTGCTTGTTCATTTCACCCAAGTTTCTACATGCTGGTGTCTAAGTCATGCTTGCAACCATGTTCTGGTTATGTTCAAACTCTTCTCTTCGTGTTTACTTGTTTTCACAATGAAAGCATTTGTTGCACTCAAACACAAAGTCACATTCACTATCGCACAAGCATCATCACAGTCGATCAACGATCAGTCACGAGTGTCGCGCTTGTCGCTTGCACCATCGGTCTGTCATGTTGAACATGTGTGTCTAGATGTTTTTTGTCACTTCGTCGTTGAGTAATATGAGTGTGTGTTTGCATGATTACCTATGCATCTTTTGATCATTCACAAACTTAGTCATTTGGCTGAAGTTTTAATGACCAAAATCCCATCTGACAGTTGGACCATCACCTCTTCATCAAGTCGATTGACTATCACCCAAAACAATGCAAAAGAACCATGCAAGTCTTTCCAAGTTGCACTAATCACAAGAAATCCAATCAACTTTCATGCTGACCACTCAGACAGTCGAACCCGATAACCACCCTGGGACTGACTCCCCTCAAAAATTGCATAGAGGCTACTGAACTTGCATGCTCTAATGACTGAGGAAATTGTGCAGACAGGCTAGATATAGACCAAGTGCTCATCCCTGTTGTTACCAGGAATAGTGTCTATACAGAGCTGCTAATCCCACTAAGGCTGGTAGCTACCTTAGAAACACAAACTTAAGACTACTTTCATTTTCCTTTATGAGAGATAGATGAGAGAAGAATAAAGGAGACCAACCTCTGTCTTGCACTTGGTTCCTTGCTCGATTCCTCTCTCTTCTGATAGTCCTTTGCTACTTGATTTCTTGTGTACCCAGCTTTACAGAGTACCTGTAGAATCAAAGCAGCATAACACTATACGAGAACATAGATCTATTATCATAAGTAATATAGGATCAGATGTATATTAACCATACAAATGCATAAAACATCAATCACACAAGTGTATGGAGGAAAACTTGAATAGCTTTATTGATAATCAAGAAAGAGCCAAGAGAATTACAACCAATTGTGTTGACCCAACATCATCCTCTCAGAAAGAAGCCCTTCTTCACCTCATGAAAAGCTTAGATCACCCAACACTATGATATTGCACCAAGAAACTAGCAGCACTTCCTTACAAGATACAAAATTCCAGCCCCCGGATCTCTGGGATGAGGGATCCATATATAGATGTCTGCAAGGGAGGTGAGTCAGCTTTTGAGATTTGATTAGTGTCTCCCCTCTGATAGTTCTTGATTCCACTTGGAGATTGATGATCTCTTACTCATCCCTGGTCGAATTCAGAGAGGCAAGTGTCACAGGAGAAGTTTCTGGAAGATTCCATGCTTCTCCACCTTGCGGATTGACCCTGCCATTTGTCCCTTCTCGCCCATCGCACCCCATAGAAGGGATTTTTGACATGCAACACACCTACTGTGTTTATTCAGGTGGGATGCAATGCGCTTTGCCTATGGAGCAGGTGAAATGGTCCAGTTTTGACCAGTTCTAAGTGGTTTTTCATGGAGAACTTCTGGGAGATGCTGTAATCAGTTGACCTTGTTCTTTTAGGGGTTGGAACAACACCTTTAGGGACTTAGGAGCCCTTGGTCTATGGAAATTTATGCTTGGGGTTGCAATGCCCAAAAATGTCTATAGCAGTTGCCCCCTAAAGCATGAGGTCGTTAATCTTTTTGATATCGGGTGAAATGATTTATCATGAGGATCCGAAGTTCTTTCAAGCTGGAAGGAGACCTGTAATAAGATACAATACAATACATTATCTTCATAATATTTTCATGATCTAGCTGAGGTGGGCATTCCCATGCTCAGCTTTATAAATTCATTTTCATGTACATAGGACAGACAATCGTCTGAGTGTAGACTGATGATTCTGGTAGAGCCATCATCCCTTAGATTGGATGATTATCTGTCCAGCAACGATGTACATTTGATGTCTTTATTTTCCTGAATATATATCACATCCCGGATGGATGAAACTAGATTCAGGGTCTTCAATCTCGTTCGATCTTCACTCAAAGTACAAGTCGATCCATGTGAGAGATGTTTTGGAGTCGAACATGGAAAGACATCGCCTGATTACCAGCCAATGATGTAAGTCGTTAACAGGCGCGAGAGGAATCACCGATAATGATGATGACCCTCAAGGTACTACAGTACAATTAACATGGTGTGTTAAAGGGCTTGGCGTCGAACACCATGCAAAATCTTTTGGTCGAAGGCCATTGATGTAAACCTGTTGCCGGAAGTGAGAAATTTGCCATTGAGGCATGCAAGCTTCAAAGTACTGAAAGGGTTGTTCCTAGATCGACTTCCTGGATAATGAGCTGATGTCGACAAGAAGCGATCTGTCATAGGAGGGCCTTAATGAATCCCACATCAATGACACGGAATGGAGAAAATTATTTTAATGGAGGTGAAAACGATCTGGTGATATAAGGTTCAGGGTGGCGGTCATGAAAGAATGGAGCGTAAATGTATTGCAGTGGGTGAGACACAGGTGAATTCTCTGAGCGACTTCTCTTGAACATATTGGCGACACTGACATGATGGATCGGTAGAATTAACCCCAAAAGTGGATGGTGTGATGGAACCATGGTGATATGACCAGTGAATGGAACAACCCAACCCATCTTGGATGTGGAGTGAAAGTGTCATGTTCAAGAGCGACTTGCTACCAACAAAGTTTCTTCAAGTTTTCTTCCCAATTTCTCCCCAGTCATTGCTGACCAGTACCTCTTTATTTTTGTCAAGCTTGAGGAGGATAACATATGCTTGTTCTATAATTTTCCCTTCGGGCAAACCCATCGCTATGTTTTAACGAGCCTAGCGATAGTGAAACTCGTTCTTGTCTGTTATGGACAAGTTTGTCGCTATTAGGTTTTAACGAGTTTAACGACAAAGATAACTCGGTCCTTTTCAATTTTAGAGAGTCTGAAAAGGGACGTAAAGGAAACTCCAAAAAATCCTTTTTCGTCATCTAATCCCTTAAGTCCGAAAAAGTATAAAATAATACAGAAGGGATGAATTTTCGGTACTTTTAATGAGATGAACAAAACAAGCGCTCGATCTTTTTGTGTAATAATCCCTCAAGTCCAAAAAGATTAAAATCTAAAGGAGGGATAACACTTCCAGTCACTTTAACAAGCTGGAGAGGCCAATAGCTCGGCAATCTTTTCATATTTTATGAGTCAGTTGAAAAGAGCTTAAAGGAGACTCGTCTTTGAGGAACGAGTGATAAATTCGGGTAGCAGCTGATTCCAGGTAAGGTTTGAAATTTTCCAATCACGGCAGTGTCACAAGGATGGCTAACAAGATCACCCTTCGCAGTTGTTCCTCAAAAGGGGTAAAAAATCAAGTGGAGGTGAATGATCGACCAATACAAAGTGGAGGTGATGATGAGAACACGACCAAGGATTCAAAGGCTGAAGTAATACATTCACGATGGTTATTTACCAAAAATTGATTCATTTTTTAATGAGCTTAAATGCTGGGGGAAACACTTGCTCATTGCTTATGTTTATTTTTTAACGAGCTTGAATTCCGCGTTAAAACTGCTCGATCTAGTCGTATAATAAGGATGTCTCATCTAAGATGCCATTTTTGTGGAGCTTGCACCTTATAAAGCTTTGCTCCGGATCCTTTCTTTATGCAAGTTAGGAAACGACCAATCCTACGAGTTTAAAGGGTTAGAGGACCTACAAATTTAAAAAATAAATGGTCATACTTCGCTTGCATGCCAAAAGGTTTGCATGCCCCTAGGTATAGTGAAATAGAGTTTCGAGGTTACCCCTCAATTTGCAGAAAAAAATTTGTTTTATCGGGAAAGGCCTACCTTTTCAGGTTACCCCTCAATTTGCAGACAAAACATTTCTTTATCGGGAAAGGCCTACCTCTTTCAGGTTACCAAAGATTGTTCTATCTGTGCCACAAACAAAACACTTCTTCGGCGATGTCTACTGAAATAGACAAAGGTGAGTGGCGCAGACGCCTCCACTCACATAACTTTGACGAGGGAATCTTATTCTAGTCTAATCCCCATTTTCCTAAACGGACGGGTGTGTCAGACTAGTCATATATCCTTCACGGAAACCTACCCTATACCTGAAGTTTTCCTGCTGAAGCAAACCAGGGTGCGTGCCCCCTGGGTTTCAGTCATGTCCCCCGAATCACTCGCGCTCATCAGGTGGATGGACTGGGGATTGATGAGACATTCCTTGCGTGAAAAGACCATTCAGGGATGGTATATGACTATTTGCTATGCGTGAACCGGGGAATGAAAGTTGGTCTATGAGCTTGACCACTCTTCTTTCATGCGGAAAACACATTACTCTAAAGAGTGAAGAGACAATGGCTCCCATGCAATAAATATAGTCTCATCCAAGGAGTAGATTATAATCCAGGGGTCCTTGGACTACCATTACATTCATGTGAACGGTTTTCCCTCTCAATGTAATGGGCACATTGGGAAGGATCCCTAATGGTCGACTGGTTCCTTTGTCAAAGCCTGTTAGATTTCTCATCTCAGGAAAAAGCGATGGTGAACTAAGCGCTTTCCAAGCAGTTGAGGAAAGGATACTCACAGAAGCCCCTTCATCTATGATGGTACTGGCCATGACCATTCTATATACTTGAGCAATGATTCGGAATGGTACACTAGCCCGTAAACGGGGTCTGCCTAGTAGATTCCAGTCAAAGGAAACAACTAGGTTGCTTGGAGGTGGGACCGAATAGAACTTCCTTCCTGCGGTAAAAGAATGGGTAGCTTGCCCCCATGTTCATCGAAGTCTGTGCTTACGAAAGGAATTTGGACGGTGTCATCCTTGTTCTCTTCGGTGACTGTATCATCTGAAGATGGAACCTCTGAAGGCAAGACCGGGTCAACTGCCGCCTCGACCTTTTGACTTTCGTTTGGTGTGGATTCAGATGGTTTATCTTCAATGATAGATGCTTCGGCCGACCACAAGGGCATGTCAGCCAGATTTTCAACTAGTGACAGACTTGGCAAGAGTTTCTTATATCCAGGAGGAAGCCGTAACGGTGAAACTGGATAGTCGTCCAAAACTCTTTTAGCCTCATCTAAGAAGGGACAACAGTGTACAGCATGATCACCTTCACACAGTTTACAAGGAAATTTACATTTTCCTTTTTGTCCAGGGGTTTCACTTTCACTAGTTGATGGTGTGTTTTCAACATGATCATCAGAGGTTGACGACACCGGGTTGTGCAAACGAGGAGACCAATCCCTTAAGATCTGAGGGATGCAAGGACAATCTCGATGATAGTGGTCTCCTTTGCAAATGACACATGGAGATTTAGGCCTGGTTGGTGCCATGTGTGGATTTTTGCTAGACGATGCTTGGTTGCCCCTTTTCGCCTTTGGCTTCTTCTTCTTCTTCTCTTTCTTCTTCTTTTCCTTCTTCTTCTCAGGTACTTGATTTTTGGCTTTACCAGCTTCATCAAGCGAAGAGGAAGGAGGAGAGGAAGAATTGGACAAAGTAGAGGGTTGGAGGGTAACTCTGGAATCATTTAGTTGCTGACTCGATTGTTCAGGAATCGCGGTGTTCTGAATGACGGAGGTTGAGAAAATCCATACGAGCAAGCCAATTGTCAATCCTGGAAACGACAATGTGGCCATATGGGGTGCACCAACATCTCCCCAAGAGGAGAAGGGACTAGGATTTCCTCCAAGGGGAACTCCTTGGTTGGTGGACTCCATTTTCTTCAACCTAAGAACAATGTAGGAAAGGTGATAATTATTCCGTTTAAAAAAAATTTAGACGCTTTGACACAACTTGTTTTTTCAATTTTTAAGAGTCGAGAAAAAACAAAAGATGACTCTAGTCGCCTTCGATTTTTAATGAGCCTGAAGTGACAAGTGCTTAGATGGACCTTTTCCATTAAGGAGTCTAAAAAGGAACGAAAGGCACTGCTCTGGAAATCTAGACAGAGGGATTACCAAACCAATCGCAAAACTGCAGAATACTTTTTATGGCATGGCAGTCAATCTTCCCGAATGTTGTGTTCAGTGCATTGCGATCGATAGGGCAGCAGACACGGCTTCCTATGGATAAAGGATTAAGCCTATTGTGGTATCCCAAAATATACTCCACGGTACGTGGGAGCACAAGTCCGTACTGGCACTTATCATCTCAAAGTGGAGGAATCACCCAACGAACAGTGAAAGCAACATTTACCAGGCTTTACGACGCCGGAATATGTCTCTAGCCTAGACTTCTATATGTTGTGCGTTAGGTTCCAAAGCGTTTTTATATTCATTAAATTTATTTTATCGTTGATCTTGCTTATGAAATTTTCCTTTCAGGTTCACCGTGTGATGTAGATGTACAATTCCTAAAATGCAATCTAAGATGATAAACAGTGGTTTAGTCTTCTTTTTGCAAATGAAAATACTAGCTACTAAGGAAAGAGAGATGGCGTTCTTTCAACAAAGAGCAAAGAGCACACACTATATGCACTGTCCTAAATCAAACCAACAAACAGTCTAAATGCAAATGCACATGCATGTATTTGTTTTCAGCCTTCTTAATGTGTAAATGATAAAAAGAAAGCTAAGCGCAAATCTGAATTATTTTTCAAAGCGACAATTACTAACAAGTTTCTTTTCAAAACAAAATGAGGACAATGACAACACTTTGCGATTTGGAATTGAAAACTTGCTTTCGACACTAGAAAAACTACTAATTCAGATCAAATACAATAGTAACAGTGTAATCGACTATCAAGAACAATCAGATTCTCTTCTATGACTGAAAACGACACTTGCGACACTTTCAAATCAAGAAACGACAGTACAATTACGCTACTTCTTTGTAAAGGAGAACTGAAAATGACTCAAAAAATACATAAAAACATTTACAGTTCTTTGCACAATGGAGGCAGAATAACAGCAAGGAAAGGGGTTTCAAACAGAGGTATACTAACTACAAGCAGCAAAACTCCTGAATAGATCTGAAAAGAGTGAAAACAGAAACCAAAATTTAGGAACAAGGCCTTGTCTAATCAGCGCACCTGTAACACAGTGAAACTGAAATGCAACGCACCTACTACACTTGGGAAGTACGCTGCATTTGAAGTTAACAGAATAGATAGTGCGCTGGACCAAGGATGAGATTTTGATTATGTTTCGAGTCACAGTTTCCAGTTCAGTTCAAGGATTTAGGCCAAGCAAGTGGTAATCAGTAAATCAATCACAGGGGTAGATCTAAGGAGGTTACTAGAGCCACCACAAGGGAAATTAGAGAGCTTGTAAATCAATTGTTTAATTCATAAACAAAACTCGGAGATTGACTGAAGCAGCGTTGATCTACTTTGCACTTGCATAGCAAATGTAGTTCAAAGGCTAGCTAGCTTGACTTCAAGCTCCGTCTGTAAGTTTATAAAGTAAACAAATGTAGATGAACAAACAATCTACTCGTCCCCAGTGGAGTCGCCATTTTGTTACCGGGAATAGTGTCTATACAGAGATGCTAATCCCACTAACGCTGGTAGCTACCTTAGAAACAAACAAACTTAAAACTACTTTCGTTTTCCTTTATGAGAGATAGATGAGAGAAGAATAAAGGAGACCAACCTCTGTCTTGCACTTGGTTCCTTGCTCGATTCCTCTCTCTTCTGATAGTCCTTTGCCACTTGCTTTCTTATGTACCCAGCTTTACAGAGTACCTGTAGAATCAAAGCAGCATAACACTATACGAGAACATAGATCTATTATCATAAGTAATATAGGATTAGATGTATATTAACCATACAAATGCATAAAACATCAATCACACAAGTGTATGGAGGAAAACTTGAATAGCTTTATTGATAATAAAGAAAGATCCAAGAGAACTACAACCACTTGTTCTGACCCAGCATCATCCTCTCAGCAAGAAGCCCTTCTTCACCTCATGAAAATCTTAGATCACCCAACACTGATATTGCACCAATAAACCAGCAGCACTTCCTTACAAGATACAAAATTCCAGCCCCCGGATCTCTGGGATGAGGGATCCATATATAGATGTCTGCAAGGGAGGTGAGTCAGCTTTTGAGATTTGATTAGTGTCTCCCCTCTGATAGTTCTTGATTCCACTTGGAGATTGATGATCTCTTACTCATCCCTGGTCGAATTCAGAGAGGCAAGTGTCATAGGAGAAGTTTCTAGAAGATTCCATGCTTCTCCACCTTGCGGATTGACCCTACCATTTGTCCCTTATCGCCCATCGCACCCCATAGAAGGGATTTTTGACATGAAACGCACCTACTATGTGTATTCAGGTGGGATGCAACGCACTTTGCCTATGGAGCAGGTGAAATGGTCCAGTTTTGACCAGTTCTGAGTGGTTTTTCATGGAGAACTTCTGGGAGATGTTGTAATCAGTTGACCTTGTTCTTTTAGGGGTTGGAACAACACCTTTAGGGACTTAGGAGCCCTTGGTCTATGGACATTTATGCTTGGGGTTGACGTGCCCAAAAATGTCTATAACACCTGTCTCCCAGAAAATTGTGCAAATTTCGCAGTCAGTCCTCTCGAAAACTGACGGCTGCTCATCTAGGAAACTGCGGTGTTTTCATGAGCATTCCTTCTGCTAGACAGAAGTCCACTTAGCTCAAAAAATTTACAGAGATGATTAGAAGGCCAAACTATTAGCCTCAGTGTAGTTTTCCTCACCAACAACTCCAAGCAGCAGACTACTAGTTCCCTCCAGGAATTGCGTAGTTTATGCTGCTAAGCACCAAGAAGTTGATTGCCAGTTCCCCTTCGGAATTGCACAATTTTTGCTACCAGTGACCCAGCAACCAACTGCCAATTCCCTCTGGGAATCATGTAGTTTTGAATCCCAGGCTCCTGGCCAGTTCCCCACAAAAACTATGCAATTTCTTCTTGTTGGTCCTCCCTGCAGCCTGGCTTGTTGCTCTAGAAAATTGCGCAATTTTTTCCTTCCATCCCCTGCTTCCCGCTCGTTCTGGAAACTGCACAGATTCTACCTACCTTGCCTTCCTGTAGCCTAGACTATCCCTCTCAAAATTTGCGCAATTTTTCCTTCCAACTGACCCGAACCTTGTGGACAGTCATTGTCGACTTGGATTGACCATCTTCATCACTTAGTGACTCTTGCGCAATTTTCATCAGTAGTGACTGGAGCCATCATCCCGCTTCACAACCTTGCTACCTCTCCCGGTCACCTGCATCTGAAATTATCATGTATCATGGTAGACTAGGAGGTTTTTGGATTTGATGCCGTCTCATCATGAGTGATTGCAGGCACACGTACACTAACAAACATGGTGTGACAACGAAAGGGATGAATGAAAGGATCAATCCAGAAGGATAGGTTCACCAACGGACAAACGAACAATGCATACAAAGAGATGTGCTCATGAATGGATAATCATGCAAATATGTGTTCATGCATGGATGGACGAATGGACTCACATGCACCTTTCGCGAACAGATGAGCCTTTCAAGCCTTCCAACATGCAAGCAAGGAACAACGTGTCAAAGCATCATCAAGTGAACCAAAGACAATTGAAGACTCCGCACACTTTGCCATGCGAAGGTGAAGTTGTGCTACATTATGAAGATATCCATCACCTAGTAGCAATGTAGCTAGACATGCACTCCAGCAGTAGCACGAATGTACTAGCACTGTCATGCTGAGTCATGTCATGAGTCATGTCGCCCGAATCTCTACTATGGGCTATGTTGTCAATCAATATAATGTAACGTGGGAGTCCAAGAGACCCACTAGTTGTACTAAGAGTCATGTAAAAGTCAAAAATTCATGGAAGTCAAACAATCATGAGGGTAGTCGAACAGTCACAAGGGTCAGTTTCATCCTTGGCTATAAATACCCCCTCATTTGTACATGCAAGGGACTTTTCACCTTAGCTCCTCCAACATAGCCAAGAGAGTCTGTAATCTTTTCTTTGAGGAGTAAGTAGTGGCTCCAACACCCAGCTCATGGGGTTAGTGATGTATGGTGTAATGATGTTTCTTGGAACTTTCACTTAATTCAAAAGCCTACTAACAGGCCAACATGTTTTCATGCATGTATTGTAACTATTGTAAGACTAATCTTGAACACTTGTAATGCATGTTGCTTTAACCTGTGTTGAACACTTGAACTATTTCACTTGTTGTAAACATAATTTGTTAATGGAAATGTGTTGTATATGCTGTTAGCGTTGTCTCACTTGTGGTGGCTATCTCCCCAGACCTCAGATAGACCTTTCACATAAAGCTTGATGTAACAACTGTTGCACTCGTTCAGACTCATCCATTGAGTG
This sequence comes from Pinus tabuliformis, assembly GCA_031772625.1. Taxonomy (NCBI): domain Eukaryota; kingdom Viridiplantae; phylum Streptophyta; class Pinopsida; order Pinales; family Pinaceae; genus Pinus; species Pinus tabuliformis. The sequence continues at coordinate 1,422,354,544 of CM062817.1, read as the reverse complement.
TTGTATGTGTTATCTTACCTTGTGTGTTGTGACTGCATCCGCGTGGACTGCTTGTTAGGGTCCCACCCTAACCCCCTTATTTATGTAGTGGGATCGAGTCATAGTAAAGAGTCAATAAAGCCCATATTAATAATTGTAAATGGTTAACCCGCAATTAATGACGGGACCACAGTTAGTTGCAAATGGGCCATGGTATTAGATAGATGGTATTAATAAAACCCATGGTATTGATCCATGGTATTGCATGTATGAGTCATATATAAAGGATAGAGACTCCCTGCAAGGAGCATCGTGTCTTATTTTTGTATCGAGCTCTGCTCTATTGGAGGTTGCCCCCTCGAAGAGGCCAATGAACATTGCTTTCTGAATAATAAAATATTTGTTGTTGTCTCTCACTATTCTATGTTCTGGGTATATTTCTTCACATATTTTGTATTTGGGTATATTTTTGTAGGTTAAGAGCATAACAAGTGGGATCAGAACACTTTCCAGAGCCGGCGGGATCTCCATTTCTTAGCAAAAAAAAATTTGGCTAGAGACGTGTTCCGGCATCTTTAAACCACAGGATCTGTTGTTGAGCGCATAAACCTGCGGATTTGGGGAGGCATGCACGCAGGAAATACAAGAGGTGGTCACACTTGTTGGACTCCCTTGTAACCCCTGTGGGTACCCCTTTGAGTAGTAGCGCATTAGACAAAACCACGTACGGACTGTCTTCCGAGTACCTTTTGGGTATATCGGAAGCCCCTTAGCTCCTCTGCAACCTCGCCATAGATAAATCGTCGGCCGTCTTGCTGCTACAGTACACCGAGAACAGCACTCGGAGAGATTACTCGCCCGTATGATAGGGTAGTTAGGTTGTACGGCTAAGGGTACGGTTGATCCTCCTTAGTTAGAGCCCTGAAACATTAGGCCGAGTACTACTTTCAGACCCTTATGTATATTGCGATCTGTAGCACCTGACACTCCTCGAGACCATAGTTCCCTTTTCTATCTTGGGATCACTCATCATCTCTGCCAGATCCGCTCACGCAAAGGGGTGCAGCAGCAACTGACATCAGCCCCGCAGTTCTGACTAGCCATTCCGATATATTAGATCCATCAGATCCGCAGCAGCAATCTGTTCTGCCGCTCAGAGCTATCCAATCCGCCATTCAGATCTCTTAGATCCACCGAATATGAGTAGTTATGTGGGGTTCCTATATCGGGGCATGATTTTCGCAGGATCTAGCCCATCAGAATCAGGATGACGAGCTGAGCACGGTGGTACCATTCAATTCTTAGTGAATATTTTTTTTGGGCGCTCACAAATTTCAAGAACATCAGGTCGGTGCTTGGTAGAAACTAGAGCTCAAGCTATGGCCAATGAGAGGATGGACAAACTAGAACAAACCTTGCAATCCCTCCAACTTCAGCTTGACAGGCTAACTAGCATAATCCCGAAGGGCAAGGAGGAAGCCCACGAGGAGGCGTATATTGGCAATGGATGCAGTGAGGGTGAGTCTAGCCACTCTCTTCACCTCTGGGGCCCCCACCAACAATCCCATCCACGACCTCCCAAGTTGGATATGCATAAATTTGATGGTTCTCACCTGGGTAGCATGGATAGCACAAATGGAGCAGTATTTCAATCTGAATAACATCTTAGATAATGAGACTCAGCTTATGTTGGGGAGCATGTACTTGGACACTGAAAGGTGGCAATGGTGGGAATGGCATCAACGTTGCAATGGACCTTTTGTGACTTGGACCACCTTCAAAAAAGCTCTTACAGACCGCTTTGACCAGGAATCTTCTTTTTTGGGTCGTCTTACTAAGCTCTGACAGACTAGCATAGGGCATGAATATGTTACAGCCTTTGAAGCCTTAGCCTTCCACACTAGGGGTCTCTCAGATGTGTTCTACACGGAATGTTTTATCAACGGTCTTAAAGAAGCCATAAAAGCCCACGTCCTACTGCACCACCCTCCCACATGGACAGAGGTTTGCAAGGTAGCTCATAACGTGGAACGTGCGTTAGCAGCCCAGTACAATTGCCCAAATTTCACACCTAAGGGTCGCCCCCCACAGGCTCACAGCACGATTCAAACACTTAAGGTTCAAAAGGTGTCACCTGCAAAAATGGCCGAATGAAGAAAGCAAGGATTATGTTACTACTGTGATGAAAAATACTCCCCAGGTCATAAATGCAAGGAGCCCAAATTTTTTCAAATTGATGCCACTGATTACAGCTCATCGAAGGAAGATCCACCACTAGAGGAACATGAGGTAGTAGAAGAGGACAACCAAAAGGACAATGTCCCTGACGAACCCGTTATTTCGCTACATGCTTTGGCCGGGATTTCTTCACCTCAAACTCTCAAAATCAGAGGTTTTATTAAACATCGCCCAGTAGTAGTCTTGATTGATAGTGGAAGTACACATAATTTCATCCATCAAAAAGTCGCAGAAGCAGTGCATTGTTTTGTATGAGCAGTTTCTAACTTCCAAGTCCAAATTGTGGATGGGGGCACAATGAAATGTGAAGGCCGTTGTGAAAATGTCAAACTTTAAATGGGGGATTATCAGTTGAAGACCCACATGTTTTCCATACACATGGGAGGGTGCGACATTGTCCTCTGTGCTGAATGGCTTCACACCCTTGGGCCAATCACAATGGATTTCTAGGATTTATATATGAGTTTTAAGCAGAACAACTCCAAACATACCCTCCGTGGACTCCAGGCGAGAGCTCCCTCTATCATCAGCTCGCATAGGATGGAAAAATTGCTAAAAAAGGGCCATCATGGAGTTATAGCTCAATTTAATGCCATCCAGGCAGTCGAAACCAAGTCTCTTCCGATTCATCCTGAGATGCAACAGATTTTAAATAACCATCTACCTATCTTTGACAAGCCTCATGAGCTCCCACCCTCGAGAGGGGAACATGATCATAACATCACCTTGGTTCCAGAGGCCCAACCCCCAAATGTGCGCCCATACAGATATCCGTTCACCCAAAAGAATGAAATAGAAAAAATAATCAAGGAACTTTTGGAAGCAGGTGTCATTTGTCCCAGCATTAGTCCTTATTCATCACCGGTGGTCATGGTGCTCAAGAAAGATGGGGAGTGGCGGATGTGTCCAGACTTCAGGGCCCTCAATAAGTTGACAGTCAAAGATAAAATTCCCATCCCAGTGGTTGATGATTTGCTGGATGAACTCAATGGGGCTCAATTCTTCACTAAGCTGGATCTTCGCTGAGGTTACCACCAAATTCGCATGAAGGAAGTTGACATTCCAAAGACTGCTTTCCGAACTCATGAACGCCATTATGAGTTCCTGGTCATGCCATTCAGTCTTTGTAATGCCCCAACTACCTTTCAAAGCCTTATGAACCACCTTCTCAAACCATATCTCAGGAAATTTGTCCTTGTCTTCTTCGATGACATCCTCATCTATAGTTTCACTTGGGCCACACATCTTAAGCATGTAGATCTACTCTTGCAACTGCTCCGCAAGCATAAATTATTTGTTAAGATGTCCAAGTGTTTGTTTGGCATGGAAGAAGTTGAGTATTTGGGCCACATTGTGGGGTGCGAAGGTGTCAAGGTGGACCCCAAAAAGATCCAGGCAATGCAGGATTGGCCTCAACCTAAGACCTTGAAGAGCCTGAGAGGATTTTTGGGTCTCACAGGCTATTATCGCAAATTTGTCCACAATTATGGTCGCATAGTGAAGCCCCTCACTCAACTCCTGAAGAAAAATTCATTCTTCTGGAATGAGGATGCACAATAGGCATTTACAGCTCTCAAAAATGCCATGTGTTCCACTCCAGTCTTAGCACTCCCTGACTTCACCAAATATTTTGTCATTGAATGTGATGCTTCGGGTACGGGTATTGGGGCGGTCTTAATGCAGGAAGGGCGACCTTTGGCCTTCACAAGCCAACAACTAAGTGGGAAGAATCTGGGCCAATCTACCTATGAGAAGGAAATGATGGCCATTTTACATGCAGTAGAGACCTTGCGACCTTACTTATTGGGGCGACGTTTCCAAATCCGCACAAACCATCACAGTCTTAAATATTTTTTGGAGCAATGCCTATCCTCCCCACAACAAAATAAATGGCTCGCCAAAATGCTGGGATATGATTATGAGATCATTTACAAGAAAGGACAAGAAAATAGTGTAGCAGATGCATTATCTTGCCAATTTGAGGAGGGAAGTACCCTGTTAGCAATTTCCCTTCCCATTCCAGAATGGATTGAAGAGGCTCGCAGGGAATGGTTTTCACATCCCGAGCTCTCCCAACTCATTTCTCAATTGCAGGCAGATCCAAATTCCACCAAGGGCTACTCGTGGTAGGATGAGATTCTTCACCACAAGGACAGAGTCGTAATATCAGCAACATCCACCCTCAAAAGTCGCATTTTGGCAGAATTGCACTCATCCCCCATTGCAGGACAATCGGGCTCTCAGAAGATGTATGCTTGCACCAGAAGATCATTTTTTTGGGCAGGCATGAAAAAGGACATCCTTACTTTTGTAGCAGAATGCAATGTCTGTCAACGCCACAAAGGGGAGACCGTCAAAGCACCAGGCACATTACAACCATTGCCTATCCCGGCAGCAATATGGACGGAGCTTTCTATGGATTTCATTACAGGTCTTCCAAAGTCAGGAAACATGTCAGTCATCATGGTGGTTGTGGATAGACTTTCGAAGTATGCTCATTTCTGCGCCCTACCCCACCCCTTTACACCAACTTTGGTCGCTCAATCTTTCATGGATCAGATCTGCAAATTGCATGGCATGCTCACTTCTATTGTGTCCGATCGCGACCCGATCTTCACCAGTAATTTTTGGCAGGAACTCTTCAGGATACAAGGAACCCAACTAAAACTCACTACTTCTTATCATCCACAAACAGATGGTCAAACTGAAGCCGTCAAAAAATGTCTGGAAACCTACCTTAGGTGTTTCACTTCAGAAAAGCAACATCTTTGGGTACAGTGGTTACCTCTGGCTGAATGGTGGTATAACACCAACTATCATGCCACCACCAAAATGACTCCCTATGAAGCAATATATGGTCAACTCCCTCCTTCTCCTACTTCTTATATCAAGGGGTGCTCAAAGGTACAAGCAGTGGATCAACTCCTACAAAACCGCGCAACCATGCTTGCCCATCTTAGAGAGAATCTTCATCAATCTCAAAACCGCATGAAGCAACAGGTAGACCAACATCGCTCAGAGCGCCAATTTCAAGAAGGGGATTAGGTATTTTTGAGGCTGCAACCATATAAGCAAACATCACTCAAAGACAAGGGTTGTCAGAAACTATCTCCAAAATTCTACGGACCATATCAAGTACTTCAGCGCATTGGAGAAGTAGCCTACAAGCTGGCTTTGCCGTCTACTGCAAAAATCCATCCAGTTTTCCATGTCTCATGCCTCAAGAAAGTGATTGGGAACAATTGCAGAATTCAAACCAGTCTACCTGAATTGGACAAGGAAGGGTCAATCTGGCTCCAACCTGAACAGGTCCTAGACACACGAGAAAGGCACCTGCGTGGCCGCATGATTAGGGAAGTTCTCGTCAAGTGGAAAGACACCTCTCCGGAAGATGCAACTTGGGAACCAGCCACTATTCTTCAGCAGTTTCCGCAGCTTCAGCCTTGAGGACAAGGATATTCTTAAGGGGGAGGGCATGTTAGGGTCCCACCCTAACCCCCTTATTTATGTAGTGGGATCGAGTCATAGTAAAGAGTCAATAAAGCCCATATTCATAATTGTAAGTGGTTAACCCGCAATTAATGACGGGACCATAATTAGTTGCAAATGGGCCATGGTATTAGATAGATGGTATTAATAAAACCCATTGTATTGATCCATGGTATTGCATGTATGAGTCATATATAAAGGATAGAGACTCCCTGCGAGGAGCATCGTGTCTTATTTTTGTATCGAGCTCTGCTCTATTAGAGGTTTCCCCCTCGAAGAGGCCAGTGAACATTGCTTTCTGAATAATAAAATATTTTCTATTGTCTCTCACTATTCTATGTTCTGGGTATCTTTCTTCGCATATTTTGTATTTGGGTATCTTTTTGCAGGTTAAGAGCATAACACTACTCCTCCGGAAGCTATGCACATCTTGTTGTGTTGTGTGTTCCTAGCCGAGTTGGGACTTCATCCCAACCAACTTGGGACTCACTCTCACCCTCTCCCTTTACAGTGAAAGAACCATTGACACAAGTACACTAGCATTAACCAGGCACAAGAACCTCACTTCTCGAAGGCAAAGCATACCACTCTCGTGTTCTAACAAGAAAGAGTTGAGGCAAATCCTTAAGACAATGGAAACTAGGCCATCATGCCAGATGGGACTCCCATACCAAATGATGTGAGCTCTAGTTATGACTTCATACCGGGGTGATCCCCTTAATTTTGGCGGGTCCAGCACCATCAACACCTTGCTGAGGTTGAGTAGCAACAAATCCTTGTTGAGGGAAAGGACTTGTAAGCACTGTCTATTGAGATGGCATAGGATTGTGAGGAGATTTCTGAATGGGCAGTTGACATCTAGAAGCTACTTGAGCTTCCCACATTTGGTGCATTTGGGTTAAGAGAGGACACTCATGTGTATAATGGTCATGTACACCACAACATGTACAAGGCTTGTTTGTACGAATAGCCTTGTTTTGCTTGGGTTGGGTGCCCTGTTGCTGGTTGTTAGTGGTGATGAGCCTCATCAATGGGTAACTATATGGACCTTAATATACCTCTAAGCTTATTTAAATCAACTCTTCTCATAATTCCTTACATATTTTAATCATATTTTTTCTTAATGAGATGAGTAAAAGTAAGATGTTATGTCTAGTGGACTAACGTGCATTGATTGAAGGTTTTTGAGAGCAAATCATGACAATTTTGTCTAATTAAGAGCAGAAACTCAAATGAGACAAGGAGGAGAGATTGTAGGAGATAAATCCTCCTCATTTAATCCTCACTCATTATGATATTTCTCCATTAAATCACACTAGCTCGGAGTTGCAAGAAGCTGAGTCATGAAGATCAAAATATAGCCGAGCCAGTGGCAGTTAAAGAGCCAGTTCATCTTGAGTTTGGGAGCCAAGCTTTGCTAGATTTAAGGAAGTCATTGGAGACTTCAGTTATATAAATAAGGATGTCTAGAGCCTCATTTGGATTCGGATTTTTGATGTAAGAGAACTAAGCATTTTCGAGTTCAAGACTTGTGGAAGACATTGTTATGTAATTTTTCTGATATGTTAATGAGAATGAGCATTTCGTTGATCCAACACTTAGTTGACTCAAAGGGCAGAAGCTCTTAGGTTATGGCCCAACCTTAGCAGCAAAGGCTCCTCTTCTTGTATTTGTATGCTTAATTGATTTCATACATTAATGCTTGAATTGGTTTTAGCCTTATTTCATTGCAAGTTTATGTGAATTTGGATTAGTTTGCTTCCATTTGTGCCTTACTTTAGAAATAGCTTAGAAATATAAATAAATACCAAAAATTTGTTAGCAGATGGATTTGTCCTCACTCCTTCCTTCAAGGACCATGGTTTGAGGAAAGAACTCCTATGCAACACAAAAAGATACAATTCTGATTTCTCATGGAATTTAGGGTTTTCTGCTACTTAGGCCAGCATCTTTTCAGTTTTCAAGAATAGGAATCAATTGTCATTTCTGATATCTTTAGCCTTGTATCAGTTCTCATAGTGTTTCACAATATTCTTCAAGTATTTCCATGCATAAACTAGGCAACTAGATAATGAAATTATGTTTTCTTTAGTTGATTGAAAATATTCCTTATTTGACATGATTCATGGATAAATGCTAGTGATTGATGCAGTGCAGGGGTTCTGACAATGCAAGGAGATCTCATGACCAACAACCCCATCCTAACCTCATCTATCCATGATCATCACTTTTTCCACTACATCCCTCAAACAATTCATCCTTCCATAAGAAAAACTTTCCAGATTTGTTGAGCAAATCCAACCATCTTACAAACTCTATTTTGAGCTCTGAAGAATGTTGTGTTTCAACTGGATGTATACCCCAGGAAGTTTGTACACCCCTCCACGCGGGGGGGACTCCCCCCCCCGCGGGGGTCTGAGGGGGCCGATCCCCCCCTGGCTGGGGGGTCCAGGGGCCAGCGGTCCTCCGGTGGGGGTTTAGGGGCAGCGCCCACGAAGTCAAAAATAGATGTAAAATTGCCTTGTAAAAGTATAGTAATTTCTAGTCAATCTGGACCGTTCATTAGGCAAATGATCTGACGGTAGAACTTATGTTTAGTTTAGGGTTTTTTGCCCTAGAATGCAACCCCTCTCTTTGTATGAGGGCATTGTATTTGAGGCTATGATATAGATGTGTATTCTCTAAGTGATAAACAGAGAGGTGAGACTGTGAGAGAAAATAGAGGATATTACAGCGGATTTGCTGTATGTTGTGTCTCTTCATTTTGCTGGATAATAGAAAGGAAGGACTGGCTATTTGGGGTGGACGTAGCCCAAACTGGGTGAACCACGTATATCTGTGTCTCTCTTGTTTTATGTGTTTTCTATGTTTATATTTCTGTAATATTTTATGTGTTCCATTGCTCTGTAATATATAATTTTCTAACAACTGGTATCAGAGCCGAAGGTCTATTTGGCTGATAAACTCGCAGGAAAGAAGGGTTCCTCATTCGAGTGGGAGCAATGGCGAAAGATGGTAAGTTTAGGGTCGAGAAATTTAATAGCCAAAACTTCTCACTATGGAAGATGCAGATGGAAGATTATCTATATCAGAAAGATCTGTACCTACCATTGAGTGGAAAAACAAAGAAGCCAGCGGCTATGACAGATGAAGAATGGAACCTTCTCGATAGAAAGGCACTCGGAACAATACGGTTGTGCCTCGCTACATTAGTCGCCTTCAACATTTCGAAGGAAACAACAACAGAGGGTTTGATTCAGGTGTTGTCGAAACTATATGAAAAACCCTCGGCCTCAAACAAGGTATTTCTTATGAAATGGTTATTTAATATGAAGATGTCGGAAGGTGGATCTGTTGCAGATCATTTAAATGATTTTAATACAGTTACAAGTCAGTTAAGTTCTGTAGGGGTAAACTTTGAAGATGAAGTTAGAGCTCTGTTATTCTTGTGCTCATTGCCAGAAAGTTGGAATGGTTTAGTAATGGCCATTAGTAACTCTGTCTCTGGATCTAGTACTTTAAAGTTTGATGATGTTGTCGGTGCTATCCTTAGTGAGGAAATGTGACGGAAAAGCTCCGGTGAGACATCGGGTAATGCTTTGAGTGCAGAGTCTAGGGGAAGAAAAATGGAAAGAGGAAAGAGCTTAGGATATCGCAGTAAATCAAGGAAAGGCAGATCCAAGTCCAGATCGGGGATAGTGTGCTGGAAATGCGGAAAGAAAGGACACCTAAAGAAAGGAGATGCACAACAAGAAAACAATCATGAAGAAAATGTGACAGGTGAGGTGTTACAAGATGCTTTGATTCTTTCTTTCGAAAATATTACTGATTCCTGGGTGGTAGATTCAGGGGCCTCATTCCATGCCACACCTGATAAGAAATACTTTCATGACTATGTTCAAGGAGATTTTGGACAAGTTCATTTGGGTGATGATAAACCCTGTAAAATTGTTGGAATGGGTAAGGTTCTTGTAGTTCTTGTAAAACAACAGAATGGAAACCAAAGGCTACTAAAGGAGGTAAGGCATGTTCTAGATCTAAAGAAAAATCTGATTTCAACAGGGCAGTTAGGCAGTGAAGGTTGTGTGACAACTTTCACAAATAAAGCTTGGAAGGTCACCAAAGGAGCCCTGGTAATAGAAAAAGGTGAAAAGGTTGGTACATTGTATTTATGCAATGGTATTTCTAACTCTGTTAATGCTTTAACTTCCAAAGGAGCAGATGCAGCATTATGGCATCATAGGCTCGGACACATGAGTGAAAAGGGGATGAAGATTCTTCACTCAAGGAATTTGTTACCGGGTTTGAAGAATGTTGATTTGGACTTCTGTGAAAATTGCATTTATGGAAAATAGAAGAGAGTCAGATTTCTCAGAGTTGGGAAAGAAAAGAAGAGCAAAAAATTGGAGCTTGTGCATACAGATGTATGGGAACTTGCTTAGGTATCATCTCTCGGTGGCTCTCATTATTATGCTAACTTTATTGATGATGAAACTAGAAAAACTTGGATTTATTGTATTAAGAATAAATCTGATGTATTTGATACTTTCAAGAAATGGAAAGCTTTGGTTGAGATTGAGACAGGAAAGAAATTGAAGTGTCTTAGATCAGACAATGGAGGTGAATATTGCAGCAGAGTTTGATAGGTACTGTTCAGAGCATGGAATTCGCAGAGAGAAGACGGTTCCAAGAACACCACAAGAAAATGGTGTGTCAGAAAGGATAAACAGAACAATCATGGAGCGTGAAAGGTGCATGAGATTGCATGCAGGATTGCCTTTACAGTTTTGGGCAGATGCTGTAGATACTGCTGTTTATCTAATAAACAGAGGGCCTTCAAGTTCCTTGGATGGTGGTGTTCCAGAGGAAGCATGGACAAGTAAAAAGGTAAACTACTCCTTTTTAAAGCCTTTTGGTTGTGAGGCCTTTGTCCATATTGATAAAGAAAATAGAACAAGGCTTGAAGCAAAGTCAAAGAAATGTACCTTTATTGGATATGGTGTTAATGATTTTGGTTATCGCTTATATGATTATGAAAATCAAAAAATCATTAGGAGCAGAGATGCAATATTCAATGAAAAGTTCTTGTATAAGAATCAGTTGCAGGAAAAGAAGCAAGAAAAAGAAAACAAGGAATATGCAGTTCTTGACAAAATCACTGAAAAAGTAAAGGTGCCTGAAAATAATAATAATCAACAACCACAACAACAACAACCACAAAAACAGTAACAGGCACCCCAAACACCTGAAAGTGGTGTTAGAAGATCTACCAGGATAAGTAAACCCCTGAACGATACTCTCCTTCATTATATTATTTATTGTTGATTGATTCTGGTGAACCCGAATGTTATGAAGAAGCAATGCAAGTTGAAAGCAGGAAGAATTGGGAGGCATCCATGGAAGAAGAGATGGACTTCTTAATGCATAACCAGACTTGGGACTTAGTCAGGTTGCCTGCAGGAAAAACTATATTGATGAATAAATGGGTTTACAGGCTGAAGGAAGAAGATGGAGGAAAATACAGGTACAAAGCTAGATTTGTGGTGAAGGGGTTTGCACAGAAGAAAGGTATTGATTTTGATGAAATATTTTCTCCTGTTCTTAAAATGACTTCAATCAGAACTATTTTAAGTCTAGTAGTAGCTGAAGATTTGCATCTTGAGCAGTTAGATGCAAAGACAACCTTTCTCCATGGGGATTTGGAGAAAGAGATATATATGCTGCAGCCACAAGGATATGAGGTGAAAGGGAAGGAGAAACTAGTGTGCAGGTTGAATAAGAGCTTGTATGGCTTAAAACAGGCTCCAAGGCAGTGGTATCTAAAATTTGACAAGTTTATGTCTGAACAAGGTTATACTAGATGTCACTCTGATCATTGTGTTTATCTGAAAAAGAAAAATGATGGAAGATATATTATATTATTATTATATGTAGATGACATGCTTGTTGCAGGGTCTAACATGCAAGAAATAAATGTGCTCAAAAGAAAATTGGCAAATTCATTTGCAATGAAGGATTTGGGAGCTGCAAAACAAATCCTTGGTATGAGAATCACTAGAGACAGGAAAAATTGCAAATTAACATTGTCTCAGAATGAGTACATACAAAATGTGTTGAAAAGATTTAATATGCACAATGCAAAACCAGTTAGTACACCTTTTGCTAGCCATTTCAAACTTAGCAAGGAAATGTGCCCAAAGACCCAAGAAGACATGGATTATATGTCTAAATTTCCATATGCATCAGCAGTTGGAAGCTTAATGTATGCAATGGTCTGCACAAGGCCTGATATGGCACATGCAGTGGGAGTTGTAAGCAGGTACATGAACAATCCAGGAAAGGAACATTGGATGGCAGTGAAATGGATTCTTAGATATTTGAAAGGTACCACAAATCAAGCATTATGCTTTGGTGGTTTAAACATTTTTCTACAGGGATATGTTGATGCAGATATGGTAGGTGACAGAAATAACAGGAGGAGCACTACAGGATATGTATTTATTGTTGGTGGGATAGCTATTAGTTGGGTTTCAAAAATCCAAAGTGTTGTTGCGCTTTCAACAACAGAAGCAGAGTATGTTGCTGCTACAGAGGCTAGTAAAGAAATGATTTGGTTACAAAGGTTTATGGGTGAATTGGGTAAGGAGCATGATATGGGCACATTATACAGTGATAGCCAAAGTTCCATTCATCTTGCAAAGAACTCAGCATTTCATTCCAGGACTAAACACATACAACTCAAGTACCATTTCATATGATCACTGTTGGAAGATGGAGAGTTGAAGCTGGAAAAGATACACACTAGCCAGAATCCTACAGACATGCTAACAAAAGTTGTAACTAGGGAGAAATTGAGAACATGATCAGTTTCAATTGGCCTTCAAGGATGACGATGAAGATGATAAACAGCCAGGTCCAAAGAGGAGTCATTGTCCAACAAATGAAGCAATGGTGGAGTTGGTACAATCATTCTCGAAGTGGGAGATTGTTGTGTGTGGAGCATGATTGTTCAGAGGTCTCTTGTTTCAGCCAGATGTATACCCTAGGAAGTTTGTACACCCCTCCGGGGGGGCCAATCCCCCTCGGCTGGGGGGTCCGGGGGCCAACAGTCTCGTGGCAGGGGTTTGGGGGCATCGCCCCCGAAACCAAAAATAGATGTAAAATTGCCTTGTAAAAGTATAGTAATTTCTAGTCAATCTGGGCCGCTCATTAGGCGGATGATCTGACGGTAGAACTTATGTTTAGTTTATGGTTTTTTGCCCTAGAAGGCAACCCCTCTCTTTGTATGAGGGCATTGTATTTGAGGCTGTGATATAGATGTGTATTCTCTGAGCGAGAAACAGAGAGGTGAGACTGTGAGAGAAAACAGAGGATATTACAACGGATTTGTTGTAGGTTGTGTCTCTTCATTTTGCTAGACAATAAAAAGGAAGGACTGGCTGTTCGGGGTGGATGTAGCCCAAACTGGGTGAACCATGTATATCTATGTCTCTCTTGTTTTATGCATTTTCTGTGTTTATATTTCTGTAATATTTTATGTGTTCCATTGCTCTATAATATATAATTTTCTAACAAAGAAGTCTTAAGCAATCCCTTTGTTATTTCTCCCACCATTCACCTTCCCTAATCCCTACACCACCTTCCAAATCCCTCCTATTGCTCTCAATCAGATCCTGTAGGAATACAGGGGATCCTGTAGGAGCATTAGGACATCCTGTAGGAGGACCTGTAGTGGCCTGTTTTGAGGCCGAATTATGGAAAAAGCATCCAAGAAGATAGGAAAATACCCCTACTTGCCTCCCAAGCCATCTAAACCTACACCACCATCTCTAACCCACCTGCCACATCACCAAGAGGATTTAGCATTCACACTTTCACACAAAAAGGAAAAAAATGAAAAAATTTATTGTGTTAATTTACATGCACAACAGTAGAATGTCTGGTTATTTTAGATTGCATGCCTAGGATAGTAGGATTACACACATGTTAACTTAGAATTATTATGAAGAAAAGCCTCTTAGTAGTTAGTTAGAGGAATGGTGTGTTTGAGCATTTTATTTTAGTCTTTCCTTACTATAGTAGACAAGATTTCAGTTAGTGCAATTTTCCCCTTTCTTCATTGGTAATCAAGCTTCTTCTGAATCAATAGAACGCTACTTTGAGAAACCATAGTGGTCTATCACCAGCTTAGCAGTGACAAAGAGTGGATCCATCACATATGATTGTGTATACAACACTGTCACCTCTAAGTTTGTACTTACACTGGGTTGTTAAAGTAAAGTTGGTAGCCCCAGGAGTTGCAACATTCTTGTTGCCATATTAGTGCTCATCACTTTTTGGCGCCATTGTCGAGGAGCTGGCTGAATAAGATGTGATTTATTCTTTCTTTATTCCATTCCTTATCTCCGACATTCTACTATTAGCTTCATTTCTGCAAAAGTAATTTTAAGTTGGTTTTCTTTATTTCCCATTCTGCAAGTAAGATTTCATTCAGAAATTAGTTTCCATTCAGTTGGTTATTTTAATTTTGGAATTAGTCTCAAAGCTTGAAAAAACCTCAAAACAAAGAAAAAATACTTCTTTCATGCCTTGTAGGAATAGGGAAAACTTAAGAAAATTTCTACCAAATACCCCCACCACTTCAAACAGCCAACCTTCCCTCTTCCTCGATAGCTGTGAATTGGAGGGCCCCTTAGGCGAACAACCAGAGATCTTTGAAGAGCCTACAGGGGGAGAAGAAGAAGGAGAACCCATTCCAATTGACCTAATGGCTAAAAATAGAAGTGACATAGGAGATAGAGAAAGAGTTGAGGGTGCCTTTCCCAATAGATAAAATAATGGGGATACCAAGATGAAAAACATAAGCCTCTCTTCTCTTCCTCATTTCCATGGCCTGACCTCAGAAGATCCAGATACTTTCTTGTTTGATTTCGATGTGATATGTAGAACTTATGATTACACCACAGATGATCAGAAGTTGAAATTATTCCCATCTACTCTCAAGGATGCAGCTCTACGTTGGTTCATGGGTTTACCTAGGGATAACATCACAACCTAGGCTTAGATGTAGTAAGCCTTCAACGAAAAGTACTAAGACTACTACAGGTCCAAAGACACTAAAGAGGAAATTTTTAGGATGACCTTGGGGCATGATGAATACCTATAGGATTATGAAGAAAGATTCCATCTTAGCTACAAAAGGGCCAGGTGCACACTTGATCCTAGTCACTAAAGTTAGTCACTCCGGGGTGTAAGGGATGATCTTCTCGATACCCTAAACCTTCTAGTAGGAGGGGAGATCTACTAGCTACCCTATGAAGAACTTAAGACTGTATATAGGAATCATTCTAGGGAAGCTAGGAAAAAGGGTGGGGTAGTGAACCAATGGCCAACCCATCCTCTTCCAACACATCCATAAAAGGTGAAATTGGAAATATGACGGAAGATTTCAAGAGTGAAATGCTACAAACCCTTGCCCTATAGATGGACATTATGCACATCAAGAGAAAGAATGAGGAAGTAGAGAGAGTATTAGCCATATTCTTCCCTAGATTCACAGGGAGGCACCCTTGGAATGAATTTCCATTAAACCTTATTGAAATATGCTTAGTCTGTGAAGAAAACCACCCCATAGACAAGTTCCCATCTCTACCTGGACTAAAAGCTATGTATCAGGGAACTGAAGGGGTGACTGAACAAATCTACTATATAAATCAAAGGAGACCCCATGGGCCTTAGCCATACCATCAGGGCATGCAAGGGTCATCCCATGCATATTACAATGCTAACCATAACACATCCATTTCCTCTTGGGCTCCCCCAGCTCATCCTTCCTGGTCTACACCCCTTGGTCTTTTGCACCTTAGTATCATTCCCAGCCAACCAACCAGTAATTTCAACCATATACTCTGCCACAACCTTAGTGGATTGCACCACCCCAGGGGTGGAGGCCCCCATACAACAATGCTCCAACTTTATTGCCTTCACCACCTACTCAACCACAACTTTTACACCCTGCTCCACTTAAACAACCTCAAATTCCTATCCAGCCAAATTTGAACCTGAACAATAGATGGGCATAACAAGTGTACAGTGGAGAGACATCCTATCTTGCTTATGCTATGGAGATTCAGGAAATCATGCCTAGAGTGAATCCACCACTGTTTCCTTAAAGATTAACTCATTCAGTCCAACCTACCCCAGAAGAGAATGAACTTCTGGGTGAATTGAAAAATCTATGTGTCGAAATTCCACTTCTCCAATCCATCAAGAATGTACCTATTTACAACAAATTGATTAAAGAGAAGTGTTTCAAACATCCAAGGAGGCGAAAAAGAGACACCCCTACCATTAATGTCATTAGACAACTATCTGACTTATGCTGGGGCAAGTAATTTGCCCAAAGTATTTGGACCCTGGAAGCCCTGTAGTAGATGTGCACATCAATTGCACCATTGTCCCACACACTTTGATTGATCTTGGGCTGCCATTATTGTAATGACTGAGGACACCATGCTCAAACTAAGCCTCTAGGGTTCATTAAGAAAGACCATAATAGTATTGCAACTTGCATACTGTTCCATAGTAACCCCTGAGGGGATCATTGAGGATGTGACTATCTCCATTGACTCCTGGGAGTACCCTATAGACTTCCTAGTTCTCCAGCCTAAGTCCAAGCTTACTGATTATCCTCTCATACTTGGGAGGCCCTGGTTAGCCACTACTAATGCCTACATCAGTTGCAAGGCTGGAGATATGACTATAAAAAATGGGCATCTATCCAAGAAGAGTGTCTTGTACCCTCCTACTCAACCATCTCTAGAACATGACCTACCTTTATGGCTAGAAGAGGAGGAAGAAGATGAAATATACTCAGCCCAACTCTACACCCTAGAAATTGCCATGGGAGGAGGACAGCCAGATGAAGGTTATTTGATTGAACACAAACTCCAAAGTCTAACTTCTAGCACCTTGTCCTTAGAAGAAGTAGTAAAGGAAACCAAGAGTGACCATCAAATTGATCTATGCTTAGCTGATTCAAACCCTACCCGTGTCGAAACAATAGAATTCAGCCATGAAAAAACTTTGAAAATCAACCCCTCTCTTTCTATACACCAAGAAGAAAAGTTGTGCAACATGCTAAGAGAACATATGGATGCCTTTGTTTGGAGTTACAAGGAAATGAAGGGAGTGCACCCCTCGGTGTGTACTCACCACATTTAAATCAAAGAAGGTTGCAAACCATTTCGACAATCCCAAAGGAGAATGAATCCTACTCTTAAGGATATAGTCAAAGAAGAACAACAAAAGATGCAAGCTGCAGGATTGATTTACCTTATCTCAGATAGTGAGTGGGTTTCTCCTTTGGTGTTGGTTCCAAAGGAAATTGGGAATTGGAGGATTTGTGTCGATTACAATGACTTAAACAAAGCAACAAAGAAGGACCATTTCCCTCTACCTTTCATTGACCAAGTGCTAGATGGCCTAGAAGGGAAAAAGTTTTTTTCTTTCCTAGATGGGTTCAGCGGGTACAATCAAATCCAGATTAGCCCAAAAGACTAGGATAAAACTAATTTCACCTGTCCTTGGGTTACTTTCTCCTATAGGGTCCTTGGTTTTTGCCTATGCAATGCCCCTGCCACTTTCTAGAGCGCAGTCTTGAGTATCTTATCTTTGATGAGCTAGTCCATGATGCAGTAGAAATTTATATGGATGATTTTACACCCTATGGGTGTGATTTCCAGGAGGCTCTGTCCAACTTGGGTAAGGTGTTGAACACATGCATCGAAATGAACCAGTCCCTTAGTCCCAAAAAATGTGATTTCTTGATGACTGTAGGGACTATTCTAGGTCATTCAATATCCCAGAAAGGACTACAGGTGGACCCAAATAAGATAGCCATCATCCATAGGGTCCCACCTCCGCAAAAACTGAGGGATGTCAAAAAAAATTTAGGTTTAGTTGGATACTATAGGATATTTATAAAAGATTCCAGCAAGTTAGCTTCTCCTTTTTTTGGGTTATTGGCCAAAGAATCTGAATTTGTATGGTTAGAAAGTTGTCAAGAGGCCTTAGACACCCTAAGGGACAAGTTGACCACTGCACTTATTCTCCGAGGCCCAAATTGGGCTCCTCCTTTCCATATACATGCTGATGCCTCTCACAAAGCCATAGGAGAAACTCTAGGCCAGATAGATGACAAGTTACCTTATGCCATTTACTTCATCAGTAAGAATCTGTCGAAATCTGAACTGAAATACACAGTGATTGAAAAGGAGCTCCTAGCTGTTGTGCATTCATTGAACAAATTTAGGCATTACATTACAAGTTACCAAACATTTGTACATACTGACCATGTTGCAATTAAATACTTGATGAATAAACCTGATGTAAATGCCTAGATTATTAGATCATTACTTTTATTACAACAATTTGATCTAACTATTATTGATAAGCCTCGCAAGGAGAATTTTGTTGCAGATTTTTTATCCAGATTAACTTTGCTTGCAGGGGAGGAAGGAATGGTTGATGATCAGTTACTGGATGAACACTTATTCGCCATTTCAGTTCTCTCTCCATGGTTTGCTGACATAGAAAATTACTTGGTGTCTGTACAATTTCCACCAAATTTGTCCTCCAAAGAAAAAATTAAGATTGTGGGGAAGAGCGCTCCATTCACTTGGATAGGGGACAACCTCTTCAAACTAGGCTCAGATCAAATTCTGAGAATATGTGTTAGGGAGGAGGAAGTCTTTGACATCCTTTTGACTTGTCATGATGGGCCTTGTGGAGGTCACTTTGTAGCCAAAAGGACATCATTCAAGGTGCTACAAGTTGGTTATTATTGGCCCACTCTTCACCAAGACATGAGGAGGTATACTAGTTAGTGTGATCGGTGCTAAAGGATGGGGAAACCTACCCCAAAGGATGAAATGCATCTGCAACCTCAAGTGACTTTCGAGCCATTTAATAAGTGGGGCATGGATTTCATTGGACCCATTGACCCTCCATCCAGGAAAAAGAAGTACATCATTGTGTTCACTGACTATTTAACTAAGTGGGTTGAAGCCAAGGCCATCAAAGCAACAACAAAGGAGAAAGTGGCTAACTTCTTAAGGGAAAATGCATTTTATAAGTTTGGGTACCCTAGAGAACTAGTCACTAATCAAGGTAGCCATTTTAGATCTCACATGGTTGAAAATTTGTTAAGCCAACACAATATCAAGCATATAAAATCCACTCCTTACCACCCATAAGCTAATGGGAAAGTGGAGGTAACCAATAGAAGGCTGGAAGGTATTATGACCAAAGTGATTAGCAGCAAAAGAAAGGACTAGGTAGATAGATTAGTTGAGGCTACTTGGGCCTACAATACCACCTGGAAGACCACCAATGGATTCACTCCTTATGAGATGGTCTATGGGAAGAAGGCCCTACTATCCATTGAATTTGAATACAACACCTTAAGAATGGCGGCACAACTAGATCTTGATCTCACCAGGGCACAACAAGAGAGATTGCTCCAGCTGAATGGGTTAGATGAGTTTAGAATGTAGGCCCTCCTACATAGAGAGGTGACTCAAATTCAAAGGAATATCTGGCATGAAAAGAACATAAAGCAAAAAAAAATTCAAGAAGGTGATTGGGCTTTGTTGTATGATTCTAGATACAAGGATTTTAAGGTCAAGTTAAGGACTAGATGGTTAGGGCCTTAAGTCATAGAAAAATGCCACGATAATGGTTCAGTACAGATAAGAACCATTGATGCAGAGGCTATTCCTTTACTTGTCAATGGGTATAGATTGAAAGTGTACAAGAAGCCCATGTCAAAGAAAGAATTCATCAATGGCATCAACAAGACAATGATGGTGGTGGAGAACGTCTCAGCTTCTACCCCATCAAGTACCTAAAAAAAAAAAGAAAAAAGAAAAAATTAAAGAGACTCGGGAAAAAACCTCCATGATGTACCCAAAGCAAGCAACTAGGATGAAAACCTCTTGGATGAAGACTAGTTGTTTAATATATATATATATATATCTATCTATATATCTATATATCTATATATCTATCTATATATATATATATAGATAAGAGAAAAAAAAACTTTGAAAATGTTGTTTGCAAGTCAGCAGGAGGTGGATCAGAGCAATAAGAGGGGACCATAAGGACCTATACACTCCATATTTTCATTCCTCCATCCCATATTCTTCATTATCCCATCAATCCCTCCATTTATGAATTCCTTTAGCTTAGTTTACACAAGCCCTGTGCTTTTTACAGGATTCCCTATACTCCTACAAGATTCCTTGAAAATCTACAGGAAGATCCAATAGGAATTATAGTGGCATGGGAATCCAAAGAAAAGTGAACCTAGAGCAAGGGGATGACCAGATTGTGTCAAAAAAATAAATGTTTCACTTCACCACCTCATCACCATGCTTCCGATCACCATGATACCCTTGCATTCATCCAATAAGTCAATTCCAAAAATATTATAGTTTTCAAAGAAAAAAACAAAACAAATAGAAGAGGGTGATAACACAGGACAAAGGGACAATACTTGAAGGCTATACCTCTCACCTACCAACCACTAGACCCCTTATCTACCCATTACAACAATCCTCGTGTTCCAGAAGAAAAAAAAAATTGAAAATTTTAGCGGAGAGGCAGCTACAGGACATCCTGTAGGTTTCCTGTAGGAAATCCTATAGCAGCCTATCTCACAAAACGAAATTTCACAAGGTTGTGGTCATCTTCAGCATGGATATCCCAATGTCAAGGAAGCTCCTCCAAAGCTCAGTTGCAGTAGCAGGATCATCAACATCACTCTCCAGTACCTGCACATCAAAGAAAACAAGCATCAAAAGAGGCCAATACAAAAAAAAAATATCTAACAAATATACAACACATGGACATCATTCTCCAACAAGCAACATCATCAAGCCTCTTACCCATAGGTATGTCATCTTGATTAAGTTCTCTCGTTAGCATAATATGGTAAAAAGTGTAGGATTCTGTAAGAGTTGGTTTTATAGGAATAGGTGTCCAGTTAACTTGGCCACCTTCTGTCAGTCGACGAGGAGAAATCAGTTAGACCACTCCACATGTGGTAGCAGTCAAATCAAAGGAAAAAGGAGATAAGGCCAAAAATGGTTAAATTACAGATGATCAAAGTGGGAGATGACTACGAGGTAAGGAAGAATGATCGAGTGATAATGGGACCAACGGTCCAAAAGTGGGTGCTCATACGTCGGTAGCAAGCACACCATCCCACATGGTCAGCCATATGAGGAAATAAAACACTGATTTCCATGTAAAGAAGGCATTCACAATCTCGAGGATTCATCGAAACAAGGTTGCTCTCGACGTCTTGAAGCAACATCTATAGGAAATACAATGAGTATTTTTCAATACAGAGGCACCTACAGGATCCTACAGGAAATCCTGCAGGATCCCATACGAAGACCTACAAGATACATGGTAGTCATCTACAGGATTATCAGTGACCATTTAGGGAGGAAAGATCATAGGTTATCTTCATCAGACAATAACCAGGAGGTAGGAGCTATACCTTCTCACATTTTCTAGCTAAAAAAGTAAATAAAAATCCTCCATTTGGTTAAGGAAGTTGCAGTCTAGGAGAATTATATTACAGTGTCCTCATTTAAATATCTCACCCACTAGAACTCTCGATTTATACCCATACAAGCCTCCACAATTACCAAAGAAAAAATGACAGGGGGATTTAACAAGAGGGAACCCACAAACACAGTGAGAATTCATCATCACCCTCCTGTAGTAGAAATCTTCACAAGGCACAATTGGATGGGTTTCTTTGAAAAAATGAGGGGATATGATGATGAGGTGGCTAGAGACTTTGCTCTCTCACTCATACCACTAACTAGGACCCATGCCACTATTGTGGTGAAAGGCCTCTTAGTAGAAATCACCTCTGAAATCATAGGCAAAATCATAACACTTCCTTCAGGGTTGCCTTGGAGAAAAGAAGATAAGGGTAACAACACCCTTGCAAAGAAGAAATTCTTTTTGGAAGGGGAGGAGGCAATGGAGGAAAAAAATGGGGTCAGAAGAGAAAGCCTTCCATACCCTTGGAATGAAATTAACTACCACCTCATTAAATATATATCATGTGAAGGGAGATGTAGTGTGGCATATGGATACCATTTCAGGCTCCTCCAAGAGCTAAGATTTGGAGCAGACATAACTCCTCAAAATAGACTAATTATACCCTACTTTCTTCTTCAATCAGTGATTAATATGAGCATCAAAGTGAAGGAAGGGAAACATAAACAACTAGCCCATCAAGGGTTAATCAAACTTATCCTAGAAGATGCTCTCAAAAACCTAAGACTCCCTATTACATGGACAACTTTCAGAGACATGCAAAAAGAGGGATAAATAAAAGCTCTTGAATGTGACAAAATCCTCATTGCTAGTAAGAGGGATGAAGAAGAAACAGAGGAGGAAAAAGAGGGAGAAAAGGAGGAGGAAAATGAAGAAGAGACAGAAGAAGAAGAAAAAGAATAAATAGATGAACAAAGTGAGGAACTAGATGAAGAAGAGGAAGATAAAGACAAGGATGGGAAGGATAATGGAAAAGAGGAAACAAAAGGAAAGGAAGAATAGAGGTCTATAGTTCAAGGCAAAGAAGGGGAAGAATCACCAAGGGTATCTCCAGAACCCATTGAGAAAGAGGCAACAACTGCTCTTACTTCCCTAAGTACACCTATCAAGCAAAAAGGGAAGAGACAAAGACAAACCCCATTATACTTTAGGAAAAGAAAAATTGCAAGAATCAAGTAAGGAAGACCTCAAACACCCACCAAAATTCCTATTGTCATTGAAGACTCACCAAAGCAGCAAGAAAAGGTAGTTCCTCTTGAGAAAAATCACGAAGAAGGATCATTAGGACAAGCCTCTCCCAAATATCGCATCACTTATGGTAGGAGGCCTATCACCAGGTCTACCTCATCAAAGAGAAAAGGTCTGCTACAGGAGACGTAAAAGGACCTACAAGAAGTAGAGGACAACCTATAGGAAAATCTGCTAAGCCTATAGGAAACTCATAAAATGGACCAAGAAGGTATCACTTAGCAAAAAACAAAGAAGGAAGACGTAGAACTGAGAGAACCTAGTCCTCAAACCAACCGCAACTCTTACTATTGGTTCATTGAAGGGGGTAGGGTCATCCCATAGAAATTTTCCATCCCATTATTATTTGATCATGAGAAATTGATGAACGCTAGTATTGCAGCAAGGATGTTGCAACTCCTTGGCTACTAGCTTTACTTATCAACCTGGGGTTTGTACAAACTTGGAGGTGATAGTGCTATATGTACAAGTAGAAGTGAAGGTCCTACCCATTGTCACTTGTTTATCTAGAAAGAAACCCCAAGGGTTCCAATCCAGACTTCTATAGAGTCAGAAGGAGCTCGATTCTTTCATGGAAGAAGAGCAAATATATTCTAAGAGAGCTAATCTACTGCAGGAATGAAGAAAACAACATGTAATGCTAAATCACATCATATCCTAATTAACCATTTAAACAACTATGCTAAGCAAAATTGCTAAATCAACACTAACCTAATGCTGCTATCTAAGTAACAGAAGTAAAGAGCATCAAACCAAACTAATAGGCAAGGAAACTAAACTAAATTTGTTTTTGCATTTTTGGTTTTTCTAATAAAATCAAGCATGCAAGGAGTCTAGCAGAATAGAAATCGAAGATTGAAATTAGTGGGAGGGTGACGTAATGGAGCAGCAGTGCACAGGAAGATGAGTGACTGAGGTCGTATCATAGGAGACTATGTGAATGGATGGAGAAACAGGGTTAACGGGAGATGAATGGTGGAGATCTTATTGCGGAGACTAAGTCAATAGATGGATGAATAGGACTAATCAGAAGATAAATGGTGGACATCTTATCGCGAGAGGTTTAGTCAATAGATGGACAGACTGAATCAAGTCATGTGTCAGCTGAAGGGTAAAAAAATGTGCTTAATATTAGAGCGGGTTCCATAGGTGGTAAGCAATTTCTCGCGCGCCTTCAAAGCTGTAAGTGGAATTCTAAAATTTTGTGTGATTAGCCTAAGTGAATGACATGTAGCATGGGAAAACCACTTTTCTCGCATGCTCTCGGGCGAACATCGGTTGTGCAAGAATTCGCGCAAGATTGCGCGATAGCTGTTGGATCATGCAGGGTTGATCAATGGTGGAGATTAGCCAAGCTAGTTGGCGATCAGGTGATGTGATAGCCGTCAGATTAAGCGAGGTAGATCAACGGTGGAGATTATCACGTCAAGTCACAAGGCGATAGAAGGGTAAAGAAAACGTACGGAATGAGGGAGTGGGTTTTCGTAGGTGGTAAGCAGTTTATCACGTGCCCTTAAAGCTGTAAGCTGTATTCTAAAATTTTACGTGATTAGCCTAATTGGGTGACATGTAGCACGAGAAAACCACTTTTCTCTCGTGCTCTCAGGCAGATATCGGCCATGGCAGAATCCACGCAAGATTGCGTGATGGCTGTTGGATCGAGCTAGACAGATCGATGGTGGAGATCTGGGGCACATAAAGTATTGAAAGGACATGATAGCCGTTGGATCAAGCTAGACAAATTGACGGTGGAGATTTGGAGTGCATAAAGTCAAGCGTTGAAATGAATCAGATGGGGTTAATGGTGATTGGCCAAGTTTATTGTGGATCGAACGGTAAAGAGATCTACGTATAATCTGATTAAGACATGAATTATTGGCTCTCGCTTAAGAATTTCATGTTGAAGGAAATGAGAATGTGACTGAGATCTGTTACAGAAAGAGAGTGATTGAAGATGATAATAATGAAATGAACCAAGTACAAAATCAAGACAACAACTCCAAAGCTCATGCGATAACTAGAAATTTGAAACAAAACCAATCTACACTACCCTGTTGTAATAGAAATGCAACTACTTAAGTAAATGAATGATTAAACCATGAATCTAAGCTAACATACATGTACAGTAAAGAGGAGCCTTAGCTTCTAGGGTTGGGCACTAACCCAAGAGTTTCAGCCCTCTGAGTTAACTCAATGCTGGCTCAAAACAAAACTCATTCTTATTATCAAAAACAATGGATTACATCCAAAACTGTCACAAGTCTTGCAGCTCGAAAATAAAGTAGAGTTTTACAATCCAAAGTTAGAATCATACTGAGGTCCTAGGCCTCTCTACTTATATGACTAAAGTATCCAATGACTTCCTTAAAATTAGGGAGGATCAACTCTGAAACTAGAGATAAACTGGTGCTTTAACTTCCACTTTCTCGACTGCCTTCTAGTCCTCATGATTTGGATGGTTGCACTCCGAGCTAATGGAGGAATATTTGAATGGAGGGATATTAAATGAGGAGGATTTCCCTCCTATAATTCCTCTCCCTTGTCCCATTCGAGTTTTGACCAAGATATTTTCCAAAATTCCTTGCTTTAATCCTTAAATCTTACATTACATGCACATTAGACCACAGAGCAAAATATCCAACTCTAACTCATCTCATAAGCAAAATATAATCAAAAGTATGCAATAAATTGTGAGAATAGTTGGTTTGACTAAGCTACAGGTGAATTTAAGCCCATATAATTACCTAATGATGAGGCTCATCATCACCCCCTACTGAAAGTGTTGCTCATCCACTAAGAAACTTAGTCAATGTCCATGTCCTTCATGGCACTGGTAACCTCTCTAACATCCCATGCCTCTGCCGTGATCTCTTCTTCTTGTGCATAGAAGCCTACTTTCCTTTATACTTCTTCCCACTACCTCTTTTCCTCTTCTTCTTTTTTCCCTTCTAGCATCCCTAGGATTAGTGGTGGACTGAGTTTTACGCCTATCCAATTGACCTTAAACCTTTGTATTGATTGCTTATACATAGGTGTACTATTGAGTGCCTCTTTCAACCTTTGAGGGGAGTGATATTATCTAATCTTCAAGCTGTGTGGAAATGTGTTCCATCTCCTTGAGCAAGCATGTATACTATCATCTCCTAGCATCCTAAACATATCCTCAAAATGTGAAATTGCTTGCTCTTGGGCAACAAGATATCTAGGTGCTAACTGAGGATCATTTGCAATTAGATTATGGTTGCTGATTTGGGCCATGGGATTTGATTGTTCAGCTCTCATGAAAAGAGGTTCATTTTGCTCTCTGGCCAATATTCTTTTCATCTCTGTAGCCCTTGACTCCTCATGGTTCATCTATGATGCCAAAGCCATTATTTTTAGATCTCTTGGCTTGTCATTAGGATCCAAAACATTCATGTCTGTGAGGGCCATGTTGTGTGAGTAAAACTAAGCCATTTTGGCCCTATCCTTTAGTGTACTTTGATCACAAAGATCAATAAACTGCCTGTAGTCCTGAAATGGCATGGTGCCCATTTTTGCTAGTGTTTTAATTTGAAATTGCAGCCATTTTTATTTGAGGTAAAGAGCATACGATTTAGCTGGAATCCTAGTTTGTTTTCCCTTTTCTGAAGTTTTCCTCTCAACCATGCATTTTCACTCTCGAGTTGATCTCTCATTATTGCTTCTCTATCCCTTAAGCCACTTAGCTCTTTGCCCATTTCCTTGAGCTTCTCTTGTTTGATTCTTGTGCTCTTTCTTGTTCTAAAATATAGATGGGTTTGCCTCCTTCTTTTCCCTTTTTTCTTGACTGGGGTGCTGAGAGTAGTGAGGGCAGTTGTTGCCTCCCTCGCAGGGACCTCTAGAGACACCCTAGGTGACTCTTCCTTGTGTTCTTCCCCTTCCATTTCAATGTCTTCTTCCTCTTTGATTTTCTCATTTTCTTCCTCTTGCTGTTCTTTCTCATCTCCATCAATTTTTTCCTTCATTTCCTCCTCTGTTTCAGCATCTTCCTCCTTCTCTTCTCCTTCTATTTCATCATGTTTCTTTGTATTAGTTTCTTCTTCATCCATCACATCCCCTTCTAGCTCTGTATCTTCTTCTTCTTGTTTTTCCTCCTCGTTACTGACAGAAGGACTAACATCATAGGTGAGGGTTTTGATGTCATCCTCTGCTGGTAAGTCTCTGAAGACTGACCATGTTATAGGGATTCTAAGGTTTTGGAGGGCATTCTCAATGAGGATCCTGATCAACCCATGGTGAGCCAACTCTTGGGAATTTTGTTCCTTTACTTTGTTTTTGGAGTCTATTAGTGATTACATTAAGAAATAGGGTATGCTAAGTCTTTGGTGAACTGGTGTTTCTACCCCAAATCTTAATTCTTCAAGCATCCTAAAATGGTAGCCATAAACAACACTGTATCTACCCTCACATGAGATATATTTGATGAGTTGGTAACCTACCTCACTCCATGGGTATCGTAGAATATCCCTCTTTACTCCATTTTTATCCTCTGAGGGTTCTTCACCTTCTAAAACAATTTCCTTTTTTCCACCTGACTGTCTACTTTGTCTTCTTTTCTCCATGGAATTCCTAGGGGAAGTGTGGTGACCCTATTGATGAGCTCTGGGGTGAGATCTATAGTGAGTGTTCTAACTATAACAGTGGCATGGATTCTATTGTGTGGAGTGAGGGAATGAGAAAATTATTGAGCCACCTCATCATCATACCTGTGAATTTTTCGAAAAAACCCATCCATTGTTGTCTTATAAAGGTTTCAAGCATTTGGGGGTGTTGTATCCTCACAGTGTTTGTGGGTTCTCTCCTATTAAACCCTCCTGTCATCTTGCTTGTGAGGCTTGAGGAGGAAATGAGAGGCTTGACACAAGAATTCTAAATTCAAGAGGAAACAGAGTTTCCTATGTATGTAATTCACCTCCCAGAGTTGTTAAATCCACTAGCTTTTAGAGAGTTTCCAATTCATTTTCTTGTAAATGGGGATGAATTTTTAGAGCCTACCTCTTTAGAATGGTGGCAGTGGACAATTTTCGTGATATTCCCTCTTGAACCATTCTATACCTATCTTGTAGACTGCCTCTGTGTATTTTGTAGACTACTCCTGTAGATTGTTCCTGTGCATGCTCCTATACAAATTCTCTTGCAGAACAATGGATCCTTGCTTCTGGTGGGTGGCTAGAGTTATGACAGTGACTTGAGTGAAGGAGTTTCGAGGAGGTGGAATGCATGAATGCATGCAAATGATGTTTTGTTTCCCACTCCTCATAATCATCTCCCACCTTGTAGATCTGTAGTTAACCACTTCTTGTCCTACTCCTCCTTTGTCTTTGAGTTGACTGCAACCATGTATGAGAGGACACCCGGTTTTGTATGGGATGACCGAACAAGGTGGCCAAGTTAACTAGCCACCTTTTCACTTATAGACCAATTAACTTGCAACCTTTACAACGTTTTATCAAATTATGCATATGAGTGAGTGAGCAGGATACTTACCTGTGGTCTCGATGCCACGTTGCAGTTGTCGAAGATCAGATGTGCTGCGTTGTTTATTTGTTGCATGGTAATTCTTCTTCCTCCTCTACTGGCTGTTGTTTGTTGTCTGGATCATCTTAGTGAAGACTTGTAGTTGATGGTTGATATTTAATGGGATAGGTTGCTATAGGACCTAACCAACCTACCATTCACCCTCGGATTGCTTCCTATAGGTTTTTAGGGTGTCCTATAGGAATACAGGGGATCCTGTAGAAAACATAGTCTTCGCATGAATTGAAGCAATGGTATTGATGGAGGGATTCATGGTAAGGACTGGACGAGATGAATATATGTGAGGCAGGGTTCCCTTGGGATCTTCTCTTTTCTCCTTGATTGTCTTTCTTTCCTACCTGCAAATAACAATTATGTCTTTTTTCTCTTTTTTTTTTTTTTTTTTTTTTTGAAAAACAATTAGGCTGCCTCAGAGAGGTTTTCACCCTAGACGTTTTCCCTGGGCACCTCAAGGAAGGTTTTCACCCATGGATCTTCTTATTATTTTTACATTTTTTCATCATTGGTCTGCCTCATGAGGTTTTCAACCCAAAGATGGGACTCAAGTGCCTCATGGAGGTTTTCAACCCAAAGATGGGACTCAAGTGCCTCATGGAGGTTTTCACTTGAATCCTTATTTTTTTTTTCTTTTTTTTTTTTTCTTTTTTTTCAGTGACCTGATGAGGGAGGAGCTAGAACGTGCTCCACCATCATCATTGTCTTATTGATATTGTCAATGAACCCTTGTCTTCATAAAGGTTTCTTGTACATTTTGTTGAAATGTGGCAACAAGAATGTTCCAATTTTAATTTGTCCTTGAATTAAAATTCGAATTTAGTCTCACCAACTGCTTGAAAAATAATTAATTAATTCATCTTGGACTAATTAGTTAGAGAAATTCAAGCTAGAAGTCTTTGTGAAGTCATGCAACAATTATCCCTTTGTGAAGTCTTTGTGAAGTCATGCAAAAAAAAAAAAAAAAAATTAATTAATTAAAATTAAATTAAATTAAAAATTAATTAAAATTAATTAATCTGAGACAGCCGACCTTCAAAAATTTTGTCAGCCGACCTCCTTCTTTTTTTCTCTCCTCTTTACTATTTATCCCTCAAATTTGCTCTTCTTCTATCCAGCATTCATGTTGTCCTGATGATGGATCCCGGTTGGGATTTGAAACGTTGGCAGAAAATGGTTCTTACTGTGGATTCTTCGGTAACTAAATCGAAAATAATAAACCAGAGAGGTCTTAAATCCAATTATCCCTTTGATTGAGGAGATTATCCCCTAGTTAAGGAGATAAGGATGAGTTGTATTTGAGTTGTAATTAGTTAGCTCAGTTAACTGAGTTAAGTCTAGTTAGATTAGTTCCAAATAGTTTGTGGAACTGATTGTGAGTTTAGTTAGTTAATGCATGCACGCTTGAAACTAGTGTACTCTATATAACTGAATATTCTCTCATAAATAACTCATGCATGTCAGTACAGGAAAAGACCCAATTGAGATTAAAGGCAGGGACAGTGTACTATTAGTTGTAAGAATTTTCCTATAAGAAAATCTCTTGCATGCAGAAGGAATTCATTCCTTGAGATTTGCGCAGTTTTACAGTATGTTGGAGCAGTGTGTGAGATCAGTGTCACACAAGGTTACAGCTGGAGCACCCAGGGAAAATTGCACAAGGAAATAGGAGGTTTGGAGGGAAGAGGGAAAGGCATATGAGTTGTCTATTCTATCTATGAGCAATAGTGAGGGATTGTACTGAGAGTTGATAGCTATGAGAGCTAAAGCTGTGTGTAATCCTGAGATATTTCCACTTGTATGATAATACAATAGCGAGGCTTTTAGCTGAGGCTTTCCCCTGAGTATTCTTCTATGTTTCATGTGTATGGTTTCTTCTTCTCTGTTATATGTGTTATGATTGATCTTGCTCAAATTGATTAAGATTCCACAAAGTTTGATTGTAGAAGTAGATCAAGTATTTTGCTTTAGTATATTGCATTATCAAGTTAATCTACAGTGAGAATTTTTACATGGTATCAGAGCAAAGGTGATTAAAGAAGTGAACAATATACTGTGAAGGGAAAAATTTGAAGTTTGAAGTTCTTGATTGCAGGTACAAAATCGAATTCTTATCACACCTCAAAGTTCACCAATGGCGTTCAATGGCTTGAGACTCGAGCTTGCTCTAGATGGCAGCTCAAATTACATAGCATGGAAGGATCACATGGAAGCAGAATTATAAGACAATGGTTTGAAGGATTTCATTGATCAAGAAATCCCCAAAATAGCAACAGCTAATGCCCAAAAATTGGTTGAATGGAAGAAGTGTGTGGCGAAGGTGAGGCAAATTCTTCTGGAGGGAGTTCGAGACCATATTGTATCAAGTCTCCATGGGAAGGAGACTCTGTATTCAATGTGGAAGACATTGAAGGACCTATATCAGAACAACAGTGACCAGAGGAAACTAGCGCTCAAGGACAAGCTTCAGAAAATCAAGTGTGAAAAGGGCGACACTATTTCTACATATCTGAACAAGCTCACCACCTACAGAGATGAGCTTGGTAGTGTAGGAATAATGATTTCCGATGATGACATGGTGAGTCTTGCTCTCGTCGGTCTTCCAAAGAGCTGGCATAGCTACGAGGACTCGGTGAATGGAAGAGAGAAACTACTAGACTAGGAACGATGGTGGTTGAAACTGATGCAGGAGGAGATCAAGAGGAGCACCAGAGGTGGTTCTTCATCTAAGCATGATGATGAAGAAAATATAGCCTTAGCCAGTAAGGCAAGGAAAGGGAAAGGGAAGGCTTCCCATTCCAAATCAAGTTCTTCTCATGGTGGGAAGAATATTGACAAATGTAAATTGAGGTGCTTTAATTGTCATGAGGTGGGCCATTATGCAACTAATTATCCATTGAAGAAATCCAAGAAGGGATCCTCGAAGGGATCAGAAGGTGAGGCATTAGACTTTCAGTTTGAATTGGATTTTACCCTCATCTCATGTATGGTTTCATCGATGGTGGGTTTTGTTTGGTATCTAGATAGTGGAGCCTCATTCCACATGACTGGAAATAAGAGTTTATTCAGTACCTTGGAGGAGAAAGACCTCAAGATGCACATAGAGATGGGAGATGATGGAAATTACCATGTTTCAGGTGAAGGCATGGTTGTTTTTCAGAGGGAGCATGGAGCTCCTCTCACCCTAACTGATGTAAATTATGTGCCTGGACTGAAGAAGAACTTGGTATCAGTTGCGATGTTCGAAGACAAAGGCTACGATGTTGTCTTCAGTAAAGGAAAGGCGTTCCTGAGACACATACCCATGGGTCAGACCAAGAAGATTGGGATGCGAGTGAAGAATCTCTACAAACTAGAGGTAGATGACTGTGCTGCATTGAGTTCAAAAGAAGAATTGGTGCAAAGCCAAGATATTGGTGAGTTATTGCATAGGTGGTTGGGTCACTTGCATCATGGGGCCTTGAAGATAATGCAGCAGATCTCTACTAGACTTCCCATAGGTAAACTTGAGCAAGTGGACACATGCAAAGGTTGTACCTTGGGAAAGTATGCCAAGTCTTCCTTTCATGATCGAGACAGTTGAGCTGAGGTGATCTTAGAGCGAGTTCATACTGATGTGTGTGGACTATTCTCGACAACATCCACCGTGAAGCAAAGGTGTTATGTGATTTTCATTGATGATTTTTCTCGTAAATGCTGGATCTATTTAATGCAGAAGAAGGATCAAAACTTCTCAAAGTTTTGTGAGTTCAAAGCTTTGGTTGAGAAAGAATCAGGGAAGAAGATCAAGGCCTTGAGAAGTGATAATGGTGGAGAGTATGTCTCTCAAGATTTTAAGGACTTTTGTGTAACAGAAGGAATTAAATGGGAGTTGACGACACCTCATAACCCACAACAGAATGGGGTGGTTGAGAGGAAGAATAGGACTATTGTGGGGGCATTTTAGGCGATGCTACATGACCAAGGCCTACCACTTCATTTGTGGGCTGAGGCATGTAACACAATGGTCTATTTGCAGAATAGAAGCCTGCATCACATACTTGGGATGAAGACACCAGAGGAATATTTCTTCGAGAAGAGACCATATGTGAGTCACTACAGGATCTTTGGCTTATCAGTATTTTTCCATGTGACCAAGGATGCTCAGAAGAAACTTGAGCTGACAGTAGAGTTGGGGATACTTGTGGGGTACACTGATACAGCTAACAACTATTGGGTGTACATGCCTACCAATTAGAGGATAATGGTTTGCAGAGATCTTAAGTTCGATGAGCAAAAGGCCATGCAATGTTTCCTTAAGAGGGAGCTCCAACTACAGGTTGTGGAGGAACTTTTGGTTCCTAAGGAGGAGGAGCCTCAAATTGATGCAGAGCAGCCACATGCAGAGGTTCCAGGAGTGGAGGCATGCACTCAAGCAGAGTCTTCCAGAGATGGGCGAAAGTGCACAAGAGAAGCTGACAGATTGTTGTCGGATGTGAGAGAGAATGTTGGATAACCATCTTCTCAGTGCAGACAAAGGAGGTCACCTAATAGGTACATTGGATACATGGCCCTTGTTGGGGAATGTGTTGAGACTGAGCCATCTTCCTTTGAAGAAGCAGTGCAGCAGCCAATTTGGGTTGATGCTATGGTGGAGGAGTATGACTCCATAGTTCGGAATAGTGTTTGGGATGTGATTCCAAGACCAGAGAATAAGTCAGTTGTGAGTTCCCATTGGCTTTACAAGGTAAAGCAAGTTGTTGGTGGTAGTGTGGAGAAACATAAGGCAAGATTTGTTGCCCATGGTTTCTCATAGGTCAAGGGGATCGACTATGATGAGACTTTTGCTCTTCTAGCAAGGTACTCATCTATCATATCGATGTTGGCACTATCAGCACAGATGGGTTGGAAGATCCATTAGATGGATGTGAATATTGCATTCCTCAATGGCAAGATTGAGGAAGAGGTGTACATAGAGTAGCCGAAAGGTTTTGAGACCTTCGATCGTGAGTTGCATGTGTGCTGACTCAAGAGAGCTTTGTATGAGCTGAAGCAAGCACCTCATGCTTGGTACACCAGGATTGACAACTACTTCACCAGGTTGGGCTTCACAAAGAGTGAAGCAGATGCGAATCTATATCACATCATTTTGAAAGGTAAGCCATTGATCATTGTTCTTTATGTTGATGATCTGATATTAACAGGTGATGATCAATTGATCATGTATTTCAAGGAGGACCTTGCAAGAGAGTTCCAGATGAAAGACATGGGTCTCATGCACTACTTCCTTGGCATGGAAGTGTGGTAGAAGGACGGGGAAGTGTTTGTGTCTCAAGGCAAGTATGCCAATGAGATACTCAAGAGATTCCACATGGAGAAGTGCAATCCCATGCAAACTCCTCTAGCAGGTAACTAGAGGAAGGAGGATGCTACTTCAGGTGAGGTAGTAGAGGCTACTTTGTATCGGTAGCTTGTGGGTTCATTGATGTATTTAATGAACACATGACCAGATTTGTGCTATGTAGTGAACCAGCTGAGTCAAGCTATGGTTCAGCCTACCAAGCTATTTTGGAATGGAAGCTAAGCATGTTTTGAGATACCTCAGAGGCACATCTCAATATGGATTATGGTACAGACGAACTGAGGGAGTGAAGCTACAGGGCTTCACCGATGCAGATTGGGCAGGGATTCCATCATATCAGAAGAGCACATCCGGAGGAATTTTCAACCTTGGATCAACTGCAGTTTTTTGGTACAGCAGGAAACAAAGGTTAGTTGCACTCAGCTCAGCAGAGGCTGAATACATGGCTACAAGTCAGGCAGCATGTGAGGCCATTTGGATGCGGAAAATTCTAGTTGGCTTGTTTGTTTAGAGGATGGATCCAAATGTGATCTATTGTGATAATCAAAGTTGTATCAAACTCTCTGAGAATCCAGTATTTCATGACAGGTCCAAGCACATTGACATTCAGTACCATCATCTCAAAGACTGTGTGGTGAGGAGGATCATGTTGTTGCAGTATATTTTGACTGAGGCACAAGATGCAGACATTTTGACTAAGTCATTGTCAAAGTGTAAATTCAAGTTCCATAGAGATAGGATCGGGGCGGTAGATAATCCCTTTCTTGTTGAGAGGGAGTGTTGAAATGTGGCAACAAGAATATTCCAATTTTAATTTTTCCTTGAATTAAAATTCGAATTTAATCTCACTAGTTGCTTCAAAAAAAATTAATTAATTCATCTTGGATTAATTAGTTGGAGAAATTCAAGCTAGAAGTCTTTGTGAAGTCATGCAATAGTTATCCCTTTGATTGAGGAGATTATCCCTTAGTTAAGGAGATAAGGATGAGTTGTATTTGAGTTGTAATTAGTTAGCCCAGTTAACTGAGTTAAGTCTAGTTAGATTAGTTCCAAACATTTTGTGGCTCTGATTGTGAGTTCAGTTAGTTAATGCATGCATGCATGAAACTAGTGTACTCCAGATAACTGAATATTCTCTCATAAATAACTCATGCATGTCAGTACAGACAAAGACCTAGTTGAGACTAAAGGCAGGGACAATGTACTATCAGTTGCAAGAATTTTCCTATAAGAAAATCTCTTGCATGCAAAAGGAATTCATTCCTTGAGATTTGCACAGTTTTACAGTGTGTTGGAATAGTGTGTGAGATCAGTGTCACACAAGGTTACAGTAGGAGCACCCAGGGAAGACTACACAAGGAAATAGGAGGCTTGGAGGGCAGAGGGAAAGGCATATGAGTTATCTATTTTGTCTATGAATAGTAGTGAGGGATTGTACTGAGAGATGATAACTGTGAGAGATAAACTTGTTTGTAATCCCGAGATATTTCCACTTGAATGATAATACAAATAGCGGGGTTTTTAGCTAAGGCTTTCCCCTGAGTATTCTTCTCTGTTTCATGTGTATGGTTTCTTCTTCTCTGTTATATGTGTTTCGATTGATCTTGCTCAAATTGGTTAAGCTTTCCCAAAGTTTGATTGTATAAGTAGATCAAGTATTTTGCTTTAGTATATTGCATTATCAGGTTGATCTACAGTGAGAATTTCTACACATTTTCAGTTGGTGTCCATTAACAAGTAATGGAATGACCTCTTCATCTATAGTTCTGATTTGCACTAAACCATTATCATGGCATCTTTCCACCACATAAAGTTGGAGCCATCTTATCCTTAGCCTTCCCTTGAAGTCTTTATACCTGGAATCATATAACAATGCCCAATTTCCCTCTTGAAATTGCTTGTCCTTAATATGGTTATCATGCCAGATCTTCCTCTGACGCTGAACTACCTCTATATGTAGGAGGGCCTGCATTGTGAATTCATCCAATCTATTCAAATGGAATGATCTTTCTTTCTATGCGTGACTAAGATCCAAATCTAGTTGGGCTACCATCCTTAATGTGTTATATTCAAACTCAATGGAAAACAAAGCATTTTTCCCATAGACCAGCTCATAGGGTGTAAATCCAATGGTAGTCTTCCATGTTGTATTATATGCCCAAGTGGCCTCAACTAGTCTCTTTGCCCAATATTTCCTACTATTTCTCACTACCTTGGTTAAGATGCTCTCCAGTGCCTTGTTGGTCACCTCCACTTGCCCATTAGCTTGTAGATGATAAGGAGTGGAGGTCCTATGCTTGATTTTGTGATGGTTGAGTAGTTATTTAATCATGTTGGATGTAAATTGGCTACCTTGGTCTATGACTAGCTCTCTATGGTACCCAAATTTGTAGAATACGTTCTCCCTTAGGAACTCAACCACCTTCTCTTCTGTTGCTGCCTTAATTACCTTGGTTTTAGCCCACTTAGTCAAATAATCAGTG
Source organism: Pinus tabuliformis (assembly GCA_031772625.1). NCBI lineage: Eukaryota > Viridiplantae > Streptophyta > Pinopsida > Pinales > Pinaceae > Pinus > Pinus tabuliformis. Next base: position 1,422,318,568 of record CM062817.1, on the reverse strand, counting down.
CATACAATAATGTATTGTTTTTTCTTTGAAGGAGGGTTGATAGGTCTAATGAAGTCCATGCCCCACTTGTCAAATGGCTCGAAAGTCACTTGAGGTTGTAGGGGCATTTGATCTATTCGAGTAGTCTTTCCCATACTCTAGCACCGATCACGCTGACGAATGTACTTTTTCAAATCCTGATGAAGAGTGGGCCAATAATAGCCTGCTTGTAACACTTTGAATGCTATCCTCTTTGCTACAAAGTGACCTCCACAAGGCCTATCATGACAGGTCAAAAGGATGCCAAAAACTTCCTCTTCCCTTACACACCTTCTCAAGATTTGATCTGGGCTAAGTTTGAAAAGATTTCCCCCAATCTAGATGAAGGGGGTGCTTTTCCTGACTATCTTGCTCTTTTCTTTGGAGGGCAAGTTAGGTGGGAACTGTGTTGATACCAAATAGTTTGCTATATCAAAAAACCATGGGGAGAGAACTGAAATAGAAAACAAATGCTCGTCTGGTAATAGGTCATCACCATTCCTTCTTCACCTACAGGAAGATTCATCTTAGATAGAAAGTCTGCAGCAACATTTTCCTTACCAGGTTTATCAACAATAATTAGATCAAACTGTTGTCATAAAAGAAACCATATTATAATCCTAGCATTCACATCTGGTTTTTTCATTAAATATCTTATTGCAGCATGGTCAGCATGCACAAATGTTTGATAGCCTGTAATGTAATTCCTAAATTTTTTAATGAATGCACAACAACCAGGAGTTCCTTTTCGGTGACAGTATAATTTAGCTCAACCTTTGACAGGTTCTTACTGATAAAATAGATGGCATAGGGAAATTTCTCCTCTACCTAACCTAAGGCTGCTTCTATGGATTTTTGTGAGGCATTAGCATGAATATGAAAAGGGAGGGCCAACTTTGGGCCTTGAAGAATTGGTGCAGTGGTCAACTGATCCTTTAAAATGTCTAAGGCATCTTGATAGCTTTTTGACCATATAAACTCTGAATCTTTGGTCAAAAACCCAAATAAAGGAGAGGCCAACTTGCTGAAGTCCTCTATGAACCTTCGATAATATCCAGCTAACCCCAAGAAACTCCTGACATCCCTCTGCTTTTGAGGAGGTGGGACCCTTTAGATAATTGCTATTTTGTTTGGGTCCACCTGCAGTCCTTGTTGAGATATTAAATGACCTAGCATGGTCTCTTTAGTGATTAAGAATTCAACTTTTTCTGGACTAAGAGACAGGTTCATTTCAATGCATTTGTGCAATACTTTGCCTAGGTTAGTAAGGGCTTCTTGAAGATCACAGCCATAAGGTGTAAAATCATCCATATAGATTTCCACTGCATCATGTGATAATTCAGCAAAAATACTCAAGGCCGCTCTCTGGAAAGTGGAAGGAGAATTGCACAGGCCAAAAGGAAGGACCCTATAGGCCAAAGTACCCCAAGGATAGGTGAATGTGGTCTTATCCTGGTCTTCTGGGTAGATTTGGATTTGGTTGTACCTACTAAATACATCTAGGAAAGAGAAAAACTTCTTCCCTACCAGACCATCTAGCACTTGGCCAGTGAAGGGTAGGGGAAAATGATGCTTCTTTGTGGCTTTGTTCAAGTCCCTATAATCAACACAAATCCTCCACTTGCCATTTTTCTTGGGAACTAACACTAAAGGAGAGACCCACTCACTATCAGAAATAGGGTAAATGAATCTTTCATCTAGCAATTTTTGCAGTTCTTCTTTGACTATATCTTTAAGAACCAGATTCATCCTCCTTTGTGGTTGCTTGACTGGCTTGCAACCTTATTTGATGTATATGTGGTGAGTACACACTGAGGGGTGTACTCCCTTCATTTCCTTGTAACTCCAAGCTAAGGCTTCTAGGTTTTCTCTCAACATGTTGCATAGATTTTCCTCTTCTAAAGAAGAAAGAGATGGATTAATTTTCAAAGTTTTCTTTGGGCCAAATTCTATGGTTTTGACATGGAGTGGGTTGGAATTGGCCAAGCATAAGTCAGTTGGATGATTGTTCTGGGTTTCCTTCACTTCTTCTAATGGTAACAAACTAGGAGTTGGACTTTGGAGCAGGTGTTCAATTAAGTCATCCTCATCTTCCTCTCCTCCTCCTATGGTTGCTTCCGAAGCATAAAGTTGGGTTGAATAAACCTCATCTTCTTCCTCCTCCTCCAACCATAAAGGTAAATCATGCTCTAGAGAAGGTTGAGCAAGAGGGTATAGGACTAACTATTTGGACATATGCCCATTCTTGATGGTAATATTCCCAGCTCTGCAGCTAATGTAAGCATCAAATGTGGCCAACCATGGCCTCCCAAGTACTCCCAGGAGTCAATGGAGACCATCAAATCCTCCACAATTCCCTCAAGGGTAACTGTGGAACGGTCTGCAAGTTGCAAAACTGTTGTGGTCTTCTTTAATGACCCTTGGAGGTTGATCTTGAGCATGGTGTGCTTGGTCATCACATTAATGGTAGCCCCAAGATCAATTAGAGTGTGTGGGACAATGGTGTCATTGATGTGCACATCTACTACAGGGCTTCTAGGGTCCAAATATTTTGGACATATTACTTACCCCAGCATTAAGTCAGAAAGCTTCCCAATGACATTGACGGTAGGGGCATCCCTTTTTCTTCTTCCTGGATGCTTGAAGCACTTCTACTTAATCAACTTATTGTAAATGGGAACATCTTTTATTTCCTGGAGAAGGGGGATCTTTACGCATAGATTTTTCAATTCTCCCAGAAGTTTAGTTTATTCTAGGGTAGGTTGCATTGCTTGGGCTAATCTCTCAAGAAAGGGTGGATTTAATTTAAGGTTTCTTTCCTCTCTTTCTTCCTCAACCTCCCTATGTGGAGAGGGAGGTTGGCTATCTGGGAGAATTCTCAAAATCTTAGGTTGATCTCTTGGATTTCTACAGCATAAGCTAGGTATGATGTCTATCCAGTGTATACTTGTTGAGCTTGACTATTGTTTGGGTTCAGATTTTACTAGGCATGCATCTGGGGTTGCTTGGGTGGAGCAGAGTGTAGGAGTTGTGGTTGGTTAGGTGGTGGAGGCAATAGAGCTGGAGCATTGTTGTATTGGGGCCTCCACCCGTGGAGTGGGATATTCCACTGAGGTTGTGGCTAAACGTAAGATTGAAATGACAGGTTGGCTGGCTGGGAATGATACTGAGATGAATAGGACCAAGGAGGGGGTGTAGACCAGGAAGGATGAGCAGGGGATCCCCAAGAAGGTATAGTTGTGGTTTGGTTGGGGTGTTAATATGCATGGGATGACCCTTGCATACCCCACCGGTATGGTCTAGGCCTAGGAGATCTCCTTTGGTTGATGTAGCTGTTACAAAAAATATCGTCACCATGATTATTTGCAGTCAGTATGGGTCTATCATCACTTGTACTGTCCTCCTAAGCAAGTCTCAGATCTCAGCTCTTCAAGTCAAGCTTTGGAAATGAGAGAAAGACATTAAAAATCAATGTAACTCTGGTTCCGCAATTTCTCTCACTGTCACCTGCAGTCCCGCACCTTCTGTGTACAAAAACTGCGGACCTGCCCGCTTTGTCCCTAACGGTGTAGGTGCGGACCCCTGTGAAAGTCAAAAGGCGCAAGTTTTATCTTAAAAAACTCACTTTGGGTTAATTCTAGAGGTTTCTAGAAGGAATTTCGACGTGGATTGTTCGCTCTGAGGTGGTTCATACATCCCAAAAGAGAAGGAGCTAATCCCTTGATGAGAGGAGCTATCCCTTTGAAGGAGGGCTTTATCCCTTTGAAGGAGGACCTAGTAACCTCCCTCCATTGCACTATAAATACAGGCATTGGGCTGGTTGCTAAGGAGGTTAGAAGCTGAACATTTTTTAGGGTAAATGCTGGTGAAATTAAGACTTCCTAGTTGAGCTTAAGAGGAGAGATCACATACCTTTTTGGCTTCATTGGGGAGTGAGTGAAACTTGTCAAATTAGTAGAGGAGACTTCTTGCTGGACCCTGGGAGGAGCTTGTACAGCGTCAAGGCAAAGGTTGTAAAGTTCTTCTTCTTTTGAATTGATACAATCAAACTCATTTTTCTCAACAAGTATCCCATGTTATTTGTTTCATGGACTCCTTGACTTTCATGTTAAATATGTTTTATGCAATTGGCTTTTCAGGTGCTATTTAGTTTGTTTGCCTTGTTTGTGTTTGCAGATTCGCAACAAAGGAGCTCATTTGGATCGAAGGAGCGAGGGCATCCACAAGCTTGTGTTGGAGCTAAGGTAGGCCCTAAAAGCACTTGTTTGACATTGTTTATCAAAGCATGTTTAGAGAAAGATAGTGTCTGGTTGGTTTGCTTGTCATTAGGTCTTCTTTAGATTCTAGGAAGGTCTATCTTGTCCGCAAGATCGACTTATTCCGTGTGACAAAATACCATTTTGTCACACGGAATAAGTCGATCTTGCGGACAAGATAGACCTTCCTAGAATCTAAAGAAGACCTAATGACAAGCAAACCAACCAGACACTATCTTTCTCTAAACATGCTTTGATAAACAATGTCAAACAAGTGCTTTTAGGGCCTACCTTAGGTCCAACACAAGCTTGTGGATGCCCTCGCTCCTTCGATCCAAATGAGCTCCTTTGTCGCGAATCTGCAAACACAAACAAGGCAAACAAATTAAATAGCACCTGAAAAGCCAATTACATAAAACATATTTAACATGAAAGTCAAGGAGTCCATGAAACAAATAACATGAGATACTTGTTGAGAAAAATGAGTTTGATTGTATTAATTCAAAAGAAGAAGAACTTTACAACCTTTGCCTTGACGCTGTACAAGCTCCTCCCAGGGTCCAGCAAGAAGTCTCCTCTACTTTGACAAGTTTCACTCACTCCCCAATGAAGCTAAAAAGGTATGTGATCTCTCCTCTTAAGCTCAACTAGGAAGTCTTAATTTCACCTGCATTTACCCTCAAAAATGTTTAGTTTCTAACCTCCTTAGCAACCAGCCCAATGCCTGTATTTATAGTGCAATGGAGGGAGGTTACTAGGTCCTCCTTCAAAGGGATAAAGCCCTCCTTCAAAGGGATAGCTCCTCTCATCAAGGGATTAGCTCCTTCTATTTTGGGATGCATGAACCACCTCAGAGCGAACAATCCACGTCGAAATTCCTTCTAGAAACCTCTAGAATTAACCCAAAGTGAGTTTTTTAAGATAAAACTTGCGCCTTTTGACTTTCACAGGGGTCCGCACCTACACCGTTAGGGACAGAGTGGGCAGGTCCGCAGTTTTTGTACACAGAAGGTGCGGGACCGCAGGTGACAGTGAGAGAAAGTGCAGAACCAGAGTTACATTGATTTTTAATGTCTTTCTCTCATTTCAAAAGCTTGACTTGAAGAGATGAGGTCTGAGACTTGCTTAGGAGGACAGTACAAGTGATGATAGATTCATACTGACTGCAAATAATCATGGTGACGATATTTTTGTGTAACAGATTGCCCCCTAAAGTGTGAAGTCTGTAGTAGATGAGGATTTCATTGAACATTTAGGAAGAGTGAAGTACTTTATCATTTCGAGGATCATCTTGTGGAGAGCCTGGTTGGAACCTGTAAAAACATTCAATGCAAGATATATATATATGAGATCATATCATCGCTGAGGTAGGCATTCCCATACTCAGATCAAAACTGACTAGAAAAGCTAACTACTGCTTTGATATAGGAATGATCTTGTAAAACATCACAAGTATAGACTCAAGTGGACACAGTATGGATGCAGCCATCTGTTTATGAATCGTCCATTATATAATGAATACAAAATTCCTCGCAACCTGGATTGTGGAAACTAGATCCAGGGTCTTCATTTCTACTTCCCGAAACAGTACGATTCTATCCATGCGAATGAATGTGTTGATGTCGAACATGGTAGAAACCACTTGATTACCAGTCAATGATGTAAACTGTTAACAAGTGTGAGAGAAACCACCAGCAGGGAAAATTTTAAGAACCCCCCCCAAATTTATAAATATAATAATTGGGCGAATCTCCATGGTATATAGGAAAAATGGAAGGCGATTTTATCAATAATATAATATGTATATATAATTTTCTGGCGAATCTCTCACCAGGCATGGCGAATATTTTACTCAATTATAAAATCTTGTAAGAACTTGGCAAGTCTTTCACTAAATAATAAAACTTTGTAAAGTCCTAGTGAATTTTAGCATTGTGAACTCTTAGAGAATTTTTTGAAGAAGTATAAAACCATATATGATAAGAGCCACATGGTGGCAATATCACTATCTTTTTTCACATTTCCACGACATGGAACTTGTCTATAAAATTATAAAAAAACCAACCAGGAACAGGAACAACTCAAATGCTTTGTGAGAGCTAGTCTAGAAAAAAGCAACAAATAACATGTCGGTAGAATTGTTCATCGGTGAGCCGCTATTTCGTGGGCAATCTGTAAAGGAGTAGTTGGATATCATATTTCCAAATCCGGGAAAGCCTTTCCCATCCCTCACAAGATTTGTTAAAAATGTTGGGTGTCTAGAAGGTGTGGATTTGCTGAAACAAATGTTACAAGTGGATGGAAACAAAAGAATAACAGCTAATGAAGCTTTGCAACATCCATACGTTCAGTCCTACAGGACTATAAACAGCTGCCATAAAGATTAAAAATGGAAATCAGCTACAAATCTCTTGATGACAACACTATCAAGATAGAGGCCGATGCTCTCTTAAAGACAGAGCTGTTGGAAATGGAAGCAGGTGCTATGAAGCTGACACTAGTAAAAGATGGGACAGCACAGCTTCCCATAGTGCATCCCACTCTGGGACAATCAGTTTTTTGATGTTTTGCAGATTGGGTTACAGTCTTGCAACTTGTTTTGGATTTGTCACCAACCTGATGTTTTGCTTCTAATTTATTTTCATCTGGTGATAAACAAAGTGTCAATCTTTTCTCAGGATAAAATAGTATTCTTTACAGACATATTAACTTGGCTGAAAAGTCCAGGACAATATGAACAGGACAGCTTCCAGGTTTTTTTGAAGATTTCTCCTATCAATTTACTGCCGGAGGGTTTTCTGTGATTTCTTGCACTTCTGAAATTTAATCAAATTTCTACTTGAAATAAAAGTTCAGAAGAGACTATATCACTAATGCTAAACACACATAATTGAGAAGCCGTATGAAGCATTGTTTTTTTGGGTGTGTTACAACTTTGGTGACCATGCAGCTCAGTCATTGCATGTTCAGTTTGTAACTCCACCTTGAAAGAGTGAAATGTGTGGTGTAGGATAAGAAGCTCTCTGTTAAGGCACAATTGTTTTTCCCCAAAATTCTAATATCTAGATTCTATCTTGTTCATGTCTGTGTCAAGTGATGTTTCTTTTCATGTGCATGTGTTTAGTCAGATATAAAATACTCAAGTTCTCACCAGCCTGGGCTACAATGGCCATTCTGATGATCTATTTCATACTCATTGCATTTTTCTAATAAAATGACATTATATTCATTTAAATTATGTGATTGAAATAGGGATACAAGAGCTTATTTGTATTTGAAGGTCTATAAGGCAGAGTATAAGCTCACACCAATCCTTGTTATTCTCTGCAAGAGAAAATCAGTTTCTATTTCACTCCTCAATAACACTGACTAAATCTCAGTTTGAAAATCAGTTAAATTAAGAAGACTAAATCCCAGTTTGAAAATCAGTTAAATTTAGATGAAATTACTCATTCAAAATCATTTGGATGAGGAAATTGTCAAATAATTGTAAGTTGTCGTCTTAGAGAACATGAAGGGAGCACATTCGCCATATTCTACCAACTGCAACATACCTACCTTCAATGCACTCTCTGTAAGGACCATAACGGGAGAAAATGTGGACCCATGTACAAATTTTCACTGCCTCAGGGTTTGTTTCGTCCTGTGACTACTAGGTTCGTTAGTCCTTCACATAACTCTCGAACAAAATGAATCCAAGAGTGGAATATAGACTCTTTACACGCAATTTATTTTCTAGAAAGTCTATACAGAGAAATGAAAGTTGCAAGTATAAGAATTATGCTTCAAAAATGAATTTTCTTGTGTAGTGAGCTATACCAAGGGTATGCTTTTGCAAAGTTTTATAACAGAAAAATTTGTCAAGAGGAATTTATTAAGGAAATCTCTTGTTAGAAATGAAATCCAGTTGAGTTGAGATAAAGTCCATAGTTACAAAGAAGTATTGTTGTGGAAAGCAATTCCACTATGACATTCCTGTACATTTTAATACAATATAAAAGGAAATTGATGTGATTTCCAAGCTACTTGAATCCATTGAACACAGAGAGAATCAGTTGAGAACTGATGAATGAACATGGAAATCGATGTAATTCCTAAGCTACTTGAATCCATTTTGAACACAGAGAGAATCAATTGAGAACTGATGAATGAACATGAGCTGAAGCAAAAGGACACTATCATTAAGCTAGTTGACCCTGAAATTGAAGAAAATGATCACGTCAAACAAATCTACCAGCAGTGTACTAATAACGGTAAAATCGACTTGCAAGAAGAAAGTAACTTAAATACCACATTTGTTGGAAAATGAAATCAATCAACATCTAATCTTCTTCTGGAAAAAAACTAAAAGAGCTTTATTTCACTTTGAATTTCAAATGCTTGTTAAATGATCAAGTGGTAGTTGCAAAGAACAACTCAAACTGGGTGATATCAAAACAAAATAATTTAGTATTTCCAAGACAAAATAACATTACTGATGTATCTTTGGATTCCATGAAAACAAAGCAATTTGATGTATTGAAATGATATTAGGATATTAGTAAAGAGGATCAAATTAAGTGATGTTATGGCCATACCATTGTATCCATTTACGCTTCGAGCGAAGAGACTCAGCAACACCAAGAACATCGAGTGCCCTCCAAGAAAATGTAGTCCTTGTGGTTTGTAGAGAGTCTTCACACTCTAACATCGGGCTCTTCAAACCATCTCTACACAAGGTCATTACAAATGTAAAAAATCAGCAAGACACAAATTTGGTAGTAAATATGACCAAAAGAAGAACTAGTGCAAACAATTTTCACAATCTTGTTTTTGAAACCAACATTATAATCTCCTTAGCATTATGATCAGCTGTCAGTGTTCTTCCCGAGTCAGCAAACTCAGCTCCGCCTTGAAAAAGTGTAATTGCATAAAAGGAATGTCGGTCTCATGCCAATAGGTCTCCTACGATGAATGCGCAGGAACCTAGTACATAGACCATTTTTCTCTTCGCTTAGCTACCTAGGGCTTATTTCCCTTTCCAAATATCAATAATTCTTTTCCAAGAAAACATAAAATAAGAATAATATTTTACTATATTCTAAAAGGTGAAGATGTTGAAATCATGCCACAAAGTGAAAGGAAATCAAATATCTTTCCTCAAACCACCAAATATATAAAGAAAACAACAATAATTATAAAAATAAAACTAGATCTGTCGATCTATGCATGAAATAAGTCAAGCGATTAAAAAAATATGACCAAAATAAACCAAAAATTTCAAACTTGACAAAATCCTCTAAACAAGCAGCAAACAAACTGCTAAAATTTTCTAAGATATTAGAGCTAGACATCAACGCAATTTCATGTACTTGAATAAGCCCATTGTTGCTTAGCGTTAGACTTCTTAAATTAGTTATTTATCATTTAATACTAGGACACTGTCTATGTGAAAAGAAATAGGTCCCAGCTTCATCAAATCTAACTTCATTTCAAATCAAAGATCAAATCCAAAGGACACTAACTCCTTACTCTTGGATGGTACTAATGTTAAATACACAAAATAACAAAAAATAAAGATATGATAAAAAAGTAGACCTGCAAGATTATATTGGTCGAGTGTGACAGGGACACAAATAACTGAGACTAGAGAGATTTATAGAAGGCAGTAGTTACTATTGTGTGATTAGTGGTATGGTGGAGAGACCTACCAAGAAGGGACGTTGGTCTCGGAAAAGTATAGTAGGGAGATCCATAGAGCATTTATGTAAAAGGAAGATGAGAAGTGTCGTCTTCAAGTTGGTTTATGTTATGGTAGAATTTTGTTGGTGATAAGTGGTAACAAAACACTTACATCAATAGGTAAAAAGTAAATTCGGGGCATGAGTTGGACTGACTCATGTTATCTCATCCCTTAATGGTCCTAAGGACATGTGGGGACCCGAACAACTTAGTACCTAAAAGACTTGAAAACATGGCTGACAAATCACTGACAAGAAATGGCTAGCAAATGAAAAGAAATAGGTCCCAACCTCACCAAATCCAGCTTTATTTCCTGCCACAGATAAGAAACAAACAATGTAATGATTAAATATGAAACATCAATCTTAAAATAGCACACATCAAAATAATGTTGCTGCAATGTTACAATGAAAAATACAAATATAGAACCTATTTTTACCTGAAGTTGACATATAGTAATTTTGCATGATCAATGGAACATGTATACCAAAATAAGAGTCCTAGGGTATTTCAATTTCCCAGTTCTCATCTTGGTCCTCATTTTCTAAATTGTGAACATGATCTTCTCTAAATGAACTGTCATTATGAGCCTCCAAAACATTATGTTCTATATCAAGTTCATTAGATAGATTTATTATATTGTTTTCTCCCCTTCTATCACAATCTGATCGCCAAAGAGTTAGCGCTCTTTCATATGGAAAATTGTCAATGTCATACTTTGTTACATATAATCTTAAACATGTATCCACATGTTTATCAAGCTTGTTCCTCAACTTTGACTTCAAGAATGATAATGCACTAAACATTCTCTCATCCTCCACTGATCCCAAAATCATGGTTTGACACAAATCTGCTAATTTGAAATATTCTGATATGTTTTCTTGCAGGTATTGGCTAGCACTTAAAGTAGTCCATAATCTTGTTATAGCACCATTTTCATTAAGATTCTCCAAAAAAGGATATTGCTTCCACATTGTTTCAGCAAAGCGTCCACCTTGTTGATACAATTTTGATGAATCTAAAATACCTTCAATTTGTTCTCCATGTATCCAGACTTTCTTGCAAAAATGGTCTACTAAACATTTTAATCTTTTTCGAAAATCAGCTTTTAAAGTTCTTCGACATTGACAATTATTCCAATATTGAGGGTATACCACACACATGGCCTCCAACAATTCATCTCGAGGAAATCGTTCTCTTATCTCTAATGATAGTGATCTTGCAATTTCTATCAAATTTTGTCTCACTGAAATCACAATATTATCAAATTGGTCTCTTGACACGGGGCAATCTTTGGTGATTCGTCCTGTCTTACTAATATAATGAAAGGGAACCATATACCCACGCACTACGATACATAGTATCCCTTTTTCATCAAAGGTCAAAAAATTTTCAGTATTTTCTATATTGATGATCTCAGTCCAACTTTTAAACTCTGGACCAGTAAAAGAGTCTGGCATCATATACAAATTATCCAATGCAAGACATGCTGACTTTCTTGCATTTGTGTATTCCGCAATATACATTGTGCGATTCTGAGACATTTTCACGAGGACATTCATTTCATGTAGCATAGGAAGAATTCCAGCCAATGTCAATAATGTCTCTATATTAGTTAGTTGAGAAAGAAGATCTTGAGCTTTGTCTACATTATAGCGATTTTCATACATCAACCCTACCAAAGATTTGAACTCACTAAATAGTCTTTGAGCTGGTCCATTTAATGAGATCCATCTTGTATCAACATCTTTCAGTAGTTTTTTTCCATCCGTAATACCATCTGCAAATTGTTGAAACTCTAAATATCGTTTGGGACTACGAGAAAAGTATGCATGAGTCTCACGTACAAGATCTTCAACTTTTGAAACTGATGGAAACTTGCTTACTATTTTAAATGCAAGATTCATCCTATGAGCCATACAATGAATATTAAGCATATATGGTGAAGCTGATAGTTGTAGCCTAACACAAAGGCCATTCCTTTGTCCTTGCATTACCGCTGCTCCATCTGCTCCAACACATACCAGCTTTTTTGCAATCATTAATTCATCCATACCACTTTCCTTCAATCCATTAAGAACAAGTTCATAAATATTTTCAGCTGTAGAAGTCTCTCTCATCTTATTAATCCCAAGTAGATAGGAATGTCTAATATGGTCATTAACCATATAAATGCTCATGCAAATCCATGAAGTATTATCTATAGCTGTAACCTCATCTAAAGACAATGCCAAAAACCTAGCATTTGCAATCTTCTCTTTCAAATCATCCTTTTCTACTTGAGCTAGATATCCTGCCCATCCCCAACCACTAGTTACAAACCAATGAGAAGATGGAAAGTTTGGCACTTGAAGAAAAGATAGTAATTTCATGTGATCTGGATAATCTGTCATAGGACGACCTTTAGATAAGATGTGAAATACAGTGCTCAATTGTATCGTCTTGGATAACAAATTTCTTTCCATCGTCTTTTCAAATAGAGATATGATGGTTCCTCCGTCCGCCTCAAGTTTCCTCTTACATAATAAATATTTTTTATATTCTTCTGCATATTCAACATGTCGACATTCCTCGGAAGATTTCCATCTAACAATAGATTTCTCTTTACCATTTACAATTTTCTTTTCATACACCTTTCCTGCATGCTTTTGTACCGTATCTAGCTTCATCTGAAATTTCACTTCCTTTTGAGTTTTCCAACTACACGCAATACATCTAACTTGTCGGAAAAGCTCTTTCTCATTTGTAGGAGGTATTTCTTCAATAAATGGAAAACTTGAGACCCAATTTTCTTGGAATCGTCTTCCTATGGCCCACTGGCCTCTTTTCCTTTTCCGCGAATGGATTGTGTCACTTTCCAAGGAAAAATCTTTAACATTTTCATCACCAATTTCTGTTGAAACTGCATTTATCTCACCCTGACCACTTGAGGAACCTATTTCTTCATCCATCGTATGGATATCAAATGCATTTCCACAAGAGTTAACCTCTCTCTCAGTAACAGATTGTTCAAAGGAGCTTGAATCATGAAGAGGATGTGTATTTTTGGATGGAGCCTTTTGAAAGTATGATAATACATTTGTTTGCCTTGATGGTTTCTTCCCATGATTATCTTTTGACATCTCACTAAATATTCCACAAGTAAAATTTCCAATCGATCTGCAAACCTGCATCAACAGTTTTCAAGCGTTGAGATATGCTTCATATAAATTCACTTGTTCATAGAAAATAGAATTATACTTTGCAAAATAATTGTTGAGTCAACATTGAAAGAACATATATCAGAAATTTAATTTTGAGGGAAAATGGAATTTCACAAAAATTATTTAACAATGATAATGGGAAACTATTAAATTTTAAGACATAAAATATAATAATTCATTTGTATAACATTGAAACAACATCACTTTATTTGAATTATTCCTAATTTCCTACAGAAGTTGGTTGATAGGATTCAGGACCTGGTCCCCTCCTCCCAAGCCAGCTTACAGTATGTCTACCATGCCCAAAACTCAAAAGCTAATGCTAAGCCAAATGAAAGGGTATTGCTACCTGAGGAAGAAATTTGAACAACCAGAAATCTAAGTATGGAAAGGGTAGAGCCTCCATCCCTTAGCATGTGAAAAATAAATGGTTAAAATATAATAAGATGGAAAGCTTAATTTGGAAGTCTTGACAGGGTCAAGGAAAGCCACTATTACTTCCACATCAAGAGGTTTGTTTAGAGAAAAGCTCATCTACTGAAAGTCAAGGCTTCTTTCTGACCAATCACTAGCCTTCGGAAGATGAGACTTCAAGAGAAACAATCAAGTCTGAAGATATAGGAGTTGATGAATGCCATTGCTGAGTTGGCTTGGCATTCTCTATTTTATAAATCAAACAGTGTAAGCGGAACTATTTTGAGGAGTGCAGAAGGTTTAAGCATGTCTAGTTCCAGTTTTTCCATTTTGCAGCATTCTCAGAAATTTTATAGTCTAGAGTATCAAAGAAAGTTATCTCAGGAATGTTCTCAACTATGATCAAAAGTCTAAAGACCTACCTGTTTTTACTGACATCTAAGTGACAACAATTTTCTCATGTAATTCTTCTTAAAGCCGAATTTTTCAAGGGGTTCTGCTCCAAGTGGGCTATTAGAGCCTGCCAACCCACAACTTCAATGACCAAAATATTCTAGGCAATATAGTTAGTATAGAAGAAATATATTTTATAGATATAGTATCATCGCTCAATACCTGCCAACAAAAAAATTTAAGCCTGACCAACTTGTAGGATGCTGCAAGTCAAGACTCAGATTGAAAGGTTGTCTTGCCTTTATTACAAAGTTCTATCTAATTTTGTAGCATAAGATATAAGGCTGAGAAACAATGTAGATAAGGCAAGATAATTTTATTTAAGTCTAAATAAAGCCTGACAGATAGGTAAATGGGACTACAAAGTACAACTAGTGATGCTAATATGTAGGGGAACCCTTATATGGTCTGGTTAAGAATTTAGAAAAATATTCAAATTCTACCCGGACTGTGGTAGGTATCCTAGGTTTATATCCTCAGTTAAATTTCAATATCTTTTTTCTAAACAACTTAGTTTTGACTTCGTCTTTGATTTTCCATATGCTTCTCTACCAGCATACTGGCTCCCCTTGTGTTTTCTCTGTGAGCACTGCTTTGTAACCAAGCTTTGCTGTGTAGCCGACTGAATCAAGGTTGTTAGACCAATTTAATTCATCCTCCTTATCTCTAATTTTGATTGTACTTAGTTGCAATATGTTAAGTTGTTAACATAGCCAACTCGATTGTCAAACGAATATCCTTCCAAACCTGTTGACCTTGCTGATATCTAGTGCTGTTTCTGCATGGTGGTCAAATTTGGATCCACAATATCAGCTTGATTGTGTGCCATTGTTATGCAGGGTCTCAATAGTTTCTTCATTAATCTCCTAGAGCCTTTTAAACCTCACCTAGGGATCTTCACCTATTCTCACTTTCTCTCCATTTCCTATTCTCCACATTGTACTTAGTTGTAATATATAGACTGTTGTAAGAACTTGTGGAAAATCTAGTAAGGACAGCACTAAAGACAAGGAAAATTGCCCAAATTATACGGTATATATAGTGAATTTTATTTTATGGCGACCTTCCTAATTCTGTTCTATGGCTACTTTCTCATGGCACTTGTCTCTGAACTAGCAAACATACAGTTTTTTTGTTGTAAAAAAATCAGTTAACTGGTGGTCAAAAATTCACTTGCTCATTCTAAGATATTTGAAAAACCTGTCTGGCATGTTTAGGTCTATGATTGGAAATGTTTCAAGGACAGCACGAAAGAAGGAAAATTGCCTAATTATATGGTATATACCTAGTAATAACCTATATCAATTTTAATGTTCTTCCAATTAACAAGTTGAATACATGCATGAGTCACGATCATAATTTAATTTATATTTTGCAAGCATTGGCGGTATCGTTAAAAAATTTAGTGGATATGAAAAATGTTCATTCCCATTAGACAGAAAATTGATGTCAACTTGTTTTTTCCCATCCCCTTGTAATTGGTTAACATTTTGAAGTAGTTAGGGGTATTCTGTATTTGTTTTTTGAATTATGTGTTTTGTTTGAAATGACAGCCTGCATTTTTTTCATTGTTTTTTCATATGCTACTGCTTATGCTTGTAGCAAGAAATATACTTAGAAGAGATCGGCATCCTCTGATGGGGCTTTTTTCATTTCTAGACCAGTAGCAAAAAATATACTTAGAGACCAGCATCCTCTGATGGGGCTTCTTTCATTTCTAGACCAGTTTCCTTAGAAGATAATCAAGGAAAACAAGAACAGCTCATATTCCTTGAGGCAGGTGAAATAGGGCCTACAAAATCAATACCCTTTCTTGAAAAGGGTCTAGCTAGAACTAGCTGCAAGGGTGTAGCACCTGTCTTTTGAAAATTTTCCCATTCTCTAGACATAATCACATGACCATGCGTACTTTTCTATAGCTCTGAAAACAGATGGCCAACAGTATGCACTTTGTGTGTAGTCTTTTGGGCTGCAAAATGTCTTTCAGAAAGGTCTCCATGGCATATGCTCAAAATGTGATAGATCTCATCCTCTCTTTCACATCTCTGCAGAACATAATCAATATCTTGTTTGTACAAGCTCCTGGAAATTCAAGGCAGCACTTTGTTTCACCAATGATCTGTGATCATTTTCAAAAAAGGTTGTGGCAACACCCCACCAACACCAAAGTTATCTATATCAGCGAACCATGGTGTCCTTTTGCTGATTGCAAACAGGTGCACTCCAGGACCATATCAGGGTTCCCTTCTACTCAATTCACTGACTATGATAGATGATCTGCAATTATGTTATCTTTCTGAGATTATCTTGGATGTCTAAATTGAACTCCTGAAACAGTACTCAATAGAGGATGATGCATGAGGTGGTGGTGGTCTTATTCATCTAGAACTTGATTGTTGAATGTTTGATGAGTGGTCAAAATAGATAAGGAAATATTTTTTGGTTGACTTAGCACCTCCGATCAATACAATGAAGCTGCAATTGCTTTATTTTGGATATTGAATAAATAAAAAACCCTGCCATTCTATGAGAGAAACCTTTGGTTAAAACCCCAGAAGTGGGGGTTGTTTATTTTGCCAATATTAGATAAAACTTACACTTGGGCCTACCTATTTCTCATAAGCATTGGAACACACATTATCATGGGGATATTGAATAAATAAAAAACCCTGCCATTCTATGAGAGAACCCTTTGGTTAAAATGCCAAGAGTGGGGGTTGTTTATTCTGCCAATATTAGATAAAACTTACACTTCCTACCTATTTCTCATAAGCATTGGCACACACATTATCATGGGGATAGTGAATAAATAAAAAACACTGCCATTCTATGAGAGAACCCTTTGGTTAAAATGCCACGAGTGTGGGTTGTTTATTCTACCAATATTAGATGAAACTTACACCTGGATCTGCCCATTTCTCATAAGCATTGGCACACATATTATCATGGGTATGAGCATGTCATTGGAGGACTTGAACCTTAGTGGGAGTAATAACAACACCTTGCTTTCATTGACTTGGCAAGCCACCAATGACAACAAATGAATTTTTATTTGAGATATGTTGCATATATTACTTCGAAGGTCAAATCACTACATACAAGAATTTCTTTTATCACATGATATTCCAAGATATAGATAATCCTTCAACTCAGGTATGCCATCAAATTAGATATGCCTATGGAGGGTCATGAAAACCTGAAAAAGTAAAACGTCCAAGAATTCTTAAGGTTCCACAGATCAACAAAAATAAGGCTGGTTTTTTTTTACAGTGCCTATCAAGGAACTCCAAGGAAATGTGAAACTAGTAGCATTTTGTATTTAATAGAAAAACGTTATGTTTCTTTCAAGTATGCAACAGACCAGAGGACTAATAATAGAGCTGAGTTTTACACTTTATGGTTACTTCTGAAATGTGCAACTTAAAAAGGAATTGATGGTCTCTAAGATATGGGGGATTCAAAACTGATTATAGATTGGGCAAATGGAAGAAGCCATATTGAAAATCTGGTGCTTATTCTAACCATAAACAGGATTTCAGAGGTAAGAATGAAGTTTGCAGAAATTATCTATTTTCATGCCTATGGAGAATTCAATGAACATATTGTCTAAGTAAGAATTGTCAATGCAGAAAGGGCCACTGCCAGAAAAGGAATTTAAGGGTAAAGTTACCCATCCAGAATCTCTTTAATCTTTATATCGAACTTCAGAAAAGAAAACAAATAGTTTTGATGCCACTATCCAGTCGTAATCTGGATGTTCAAGTTTTAACAAGTTTGTGAAAAGGCCTGGTGATTTAGGTAAAGATCTGAAAGTCTCATGGGAGGTTAGCTAGAAGTGCTCGTAACATATATACCATATGGGGCTAAAGAGCTTGGTGATTATGATACTGATGCTATGTGTATAGATGCAGATGATAAGGATTTTCGAGAGGGACAATCATTCATAGTTGTCATAAGAATAGAAGAAAGAGAAGGAGTACCTTCCTAAAGCATGGAAGGAAGACAAAATTTGATGTTGGAGGCATCAGAAGAGGCCAGGTAACCTTTTATTTTTAAAATTGGTGAATTTTATGTGAATGCATGCTTTGCATGTGAGGAGAATGGACAACTGGTCCAAAAGGAGAACGAGAGCACTAAATTGATCCAAGAAATCCAAATTGAGGTAGTAGATGCTAGACAATCCTCAAGGAAGGATGAGTTTCCAAAAGGAAAAAACAATGCATAATGAAGCCAAGATAACCTTGCAAGCAATTTTCAGAAGTGACCATGGATCCTAGCAGCCATGTGAAAGATGGATAACAAAACCAAGTTTATGTTAAGACAAGGAAGGAGGCAAAATTATCCCTCAAATGTCATTAAGGAGGAGGCCTTGAACAATCAAAGAATGCATCTATAAGAGAGAAATTGTAGAAGAGGGGATGAACAACATCATGATGCAATGTTCTTTAGAGATCGGTTGATCAATCCAAGGTTTAAGGATTGGCTTGAGTAACATTGTTCAAAGAATGCAATCAATAAGACAAAGGTGTCGAGCTTATTGCTGCAACTAGAGAGCTTGGTTCAACAACAAGAATTATGAATGTTGGCACCCAAGGTATAGTACAATTAACCACAAAGAGAGACTCATTGTACTTAGTTGTAATATATAGACTATTGTATAGACACTCTATATAACAGTGCAATTTGTCTTATAGCTTTACTAATTCTTTAGCAACAGTGCAATTTGTCTTCTTACCCTCCACAAGTCTTAACAATCAATTCTTCAATTATATGTTTAGCACCCTTCACTTGAAGATAGGATAATTCTTCCCATCAAGCTTAACGTTGGGTAGAGGGATGCTTTAAGATGAAGCTATCCTCCCCCTTGCTCAACAATTCTCTACAGATCTCATAACAGAACCAAAGGTAATCTCAGGAACAGCGTACTATACTACTATGACAAAGAAGTTAAGAACCACAATTCTGAAAGAACCACAATAGTAGTATAGTACGCTGTAGAATTTCTTCCATCAGAGATTATTAGGGACAGAAATATCATTGCATATTAACTTGAGCTCACAATATGATACACCAAAATTATGTGACAAGGCCACTTGATGCATATGTTTGCGATTTCCTATGTTGAAGGTTCCAATAACCTTTGATCGTGGAAAATATCCTGGTCCCAATCATGTTTATGATCAAGGAAGCGAGTTATTTACTAGGCAAGATAATTTGCTTCCTTTTCCCCAGTTAGAAATATGCAATAATTGCGTTGCCTAGTGAATGAAGTTTTTATACTTTTTGAGGGACCCGTAGCATCATCATCATTTGGACTGGAGTATTTGTGCTTGGCTGGGCTATTAATGGAAGCAGGGGGTTTACAGAAGGCCCTTGTTTATTATAAGGGAGCAATCAGGTTGAAACCTATATTTGGATGTTCAATGGAGCCAAGGAAATGTATTAAAGGCTATGAGAGAGCTTCAAGATGTAATTTTGTGCTACCAACCAACAATCCAATTGTGTATTGACTATCTATTTGCCTTCGGGTATTTATCCAACGCTTTTTATGAACAAGAGTTGGCATTACCACTCTAGAAATATTCTATCATCCTGGACTCCATCTTTTTGGAGGTATAGAATAACCTGGGTGATGCATTGAAAATTTATGGGGAAAGTGGATGAAGAAATTGCTTGTTACCAGAACTACCTTCAAATTTAGGAAAATCATCCACAGGCTCTGACAAATTCTGGGGGTATTTATATGGAATGGAATATGGTAAATTTGGTTGCTGCTCCTTTTTGTGGGATCCAACTGATATATAATGTAGGGGATGTCAAAGGTTCTCAAACAGTTTCCTTCAATTTTCCAAATGATAAGAAAACAATAAACGAGGTGGGAATTGCCATGGTCATGCTCAAAAATGTTGCAGAGGCTAAATTGAGGTCTATTGCAGGTACATGCATTTCTGAAGAACAAAACCAATATGTGGATTCTGAATCCATGTTCACACATATGGTTTTCAAAGAACATTGTCATGGGATTAAGCTTTCCAATAACAAGCAGTCACTTGAGAATAGAACAAAAGGATAACTTCTTATAGCTCCAGATGAAGATGCACTGAATGTTTTGGCAAACTTCATGGCTAATGAACAACGATATGTTGTATAAATTCTACATATTGACAACGTAGAACCAGATTATATTAACACAACATTGGTAACTGTCTTCCATAATTTTATAAGGGAGGATTTTGGTGACATTGTTGTATTCTTAATGAGGCAAGAGAGAATTGAAAGACTCCTGCAAAAGTAGGCTACACATTTGTTTGAGAAAATACCACAATTATCTGTTGTTGTCGGAGTAGAAAATTGCCTTGGGATAATGGAGGTCCTTCCAAGTCCATGGTTGAACTCATTTCCACCAGCTATTCTGTGCTTATAGATACTACTCCAAGGGAACATAGCCTGGTCATTTCACATCCAAAGTTAACAATCGTGCAAAAAGAATCTTCAGACATAGAGCTGGATTTTGCAAATCTGAGTTTTGAGGTAGTCTCACAACTGGTAGGTTGGTTCGATGAACTAGCCAATGAGATTAATTCAAGTAGAAGGCCAATTAGTATACTTGATAATGAAGATCTTCAGACAACTAATCCTTATATAAAAAGTCTAGTGCGCCAGGTGGATGAGAATTGTCTTTCACTGACATTAGATTGGCCTAGTCCTAATGCCATTAATAGAATGAGGCAACCGAGAATGGAAGAAGAACGAATAAGGCAATGGAACATCAGTTTCATTGTTTTCATGACCAAAGCAGATGGTAAGGCAGCCGAGGATGAAATGTAAGAGTTTAGCTAGGGTGAATTGGTTACACTTCCTTTCCAAGACGATGAGCATCAAATGAACATGATCGACACCATGGCAATGTGTGTGGTTGATTGTAGTTGTGCTTATAAGCAAGAAATAATGGGAAGGGGACGTGACCTTCAATTGATGAATTTCTTAGTTGACCTTAGATTAAAGGAGCATACATACTACATTTTTCCGACCTATTCATTTTATCAAGAAAAACTACTTCAAACACCGTAGACAAGGCTTTTCACCATGGTAACTGAAAGTGGACAATGGATACCACCACTTTTATCCCAACAGGAAGGCATGAGAAGTCTAGAAAAGGAGAAAGGTTGTAGTGCAACTTATACTGCTGGAAAGAGTGGGTGGGTTGATCTAGAGCGCTGCTCAATTGACAAACAAAAAGGCGGATTTGAAGACACATTGAAAGCCTTCACCCTGGAAAGAAATCAGATAAAAGAAGCTATGGATTTTTCCTTGGATAACATTGATGCCTCAGGGTTTGATGAGACTTGTGCATTATTGTGGGATATAGATACTTCTGTAAAGATGGGAAAATTTCCATATTCAAATACTTCTAGTGAATCTAACCCGAACAACAAAGATGACATTGTCTTAATTGATTCTGTAAGGGTAATTTTGTGGATAATAAGGAGAAATCTAATATTGGGAATGGAAACGCTTCTAGAGTCTATGGATGCCAAGCAAGGCTACGAGGAAATTTTGTTGCATGCTCAATCTGCTCACATGCTTCACTCTGGAATAAAACCAAGTTCAAATTTTGATCATACTATGTATGAAGATGTTATAGTCAAAGATATTATTTTGTGTTTGAAAGCAGCAAGCGAAGAGCAGTGGGAACAAATTGAGTGTGCAATCGATGATGGTACTGGGATTAACTTTCGATATGCACATGGATGGACTTTCTTTCATTGGACTGCAGATTCTTAAGGAAATTCTACTATTCATAGGGCATTGTGTGACCATCGTTACCAAGAATTAGCTGAAGTAGTTATTTCAATGGGCAAAGGAGATTTATCAACACAAGAACCACAATAGTAGTATAGTACGCTGTAGAATTTCTTCCATCAGAGATTATTAGGGACAGAAATATCATTGCATATTAACTTGAGCTCACAATATGATACACCAAAATTATGTGACAAGGCCACTCGATGCATATGTTTGCGATTTCCTATGTTGAAGGTTCCAACAACCTTTGATCGTGGAAAATATCCTGGTCCCAATCATGTTTATGATCAAGGAAGCGAGTTATTTACTAGGCAAGATAATTTGCTTCCTTCCAGCATTCAGGCCCATTTGCTTCAAAGTGCTTACAAGTATTGTCAAACGGCAGTACATTCTAAATTTACTCATATTACACTTGAGAACTAGAACACATACCGCTTGAGAAGAGAGCTGCTGCCGCTTCAAGTACCTCAAGCTCAAACTAGTCTGTTGTTCTTTCTTGCATCAAAAGAACTGAGTACAATAAGAAACAAGTTCCATGAGTATAAAATCAACAAATACAAATGAATATTACATTTTTTATCATCACCCAACGAACAAGAACCAAACAAAACTCAAGTCTAAGGGAAGGTTTATCAACTTGATGTCGAAAGAAGTACCATGAACAGGTATACCCCATCTTCCGGAAAGCAATTGCAATCCCTGAGAAAAGAAATCATCTTATTGTCTACCACAGTACAGACTATCGACATCTGAGACAAAAATTCATTCCCAAGTAGTCCAAAGCACCTCATAGCAGTTTCTCTATTACAAATCAGACAATATTAATACAACAGATTTCTTGCCTCGAAAACTTTTCAAAAGGTCTATACAAAACTTGAACTACAGTCTATACAAACACTGTGTTCAATCCAGATTTTGATTACAAACACCATTAAGGCCATACGGTATCTCCAATTTTTCACATCATTGAGGTCATCAGTATCTCCAGTTTCAAACAGCATTCAGGCCACATTTGATATAAATAGTGCTAACTGACCCATGACTCAGGCAAGAAAACGCCCAATTCCCCCACTCAACCCTATGAACCAGCCCATACTTGGCAACATGACTATAACGCTCCCTCTCACCATAAAAGACATTTGAGACAATTGTACCGAGATCAACCTGAATGAAAAATATGAACAATACAACAATCATTGCCGGCACCAACTGCTCTGGCCCTTATCACCGCAATAAACAATATGACGTACTGTGCCAAAGAAGCACAACATATTCAGCGAATTGAAATTTGAAATTAACCTATCATCTGATAAAATAACCCTGAAAATAAAAATGACCGCGTATTTTGACCAAAAACACCCAAGAACACATCTGGATTGCACAAAAATGAGCACAATCTACAGCTATAAGAAAGCTAACAGAATGAAAGGGAAAACCAAAGGAAAAAGAAACGGACATTTAACGAAATAGGCGTGATATAAGCAACAGATAAAACAGCAATGACCAGAAAGTTACTGCAAAAATGGTGCAGAAATATTATTTAAACCAACACGAACAATACATGGGAATCAGAAGCAGGAAGTTGCCTTCTCCATCACAATATTCATCTTGGGATACTGGCAGACTGCAAACATCCAAATGCTGTAATATTTAGGGTAAGTACTGATAACTTTCCGTACCGACTGTTGTTGTTGCTGCTGCAGTGGCATGAGCCATTCAAATCCAAGAAACAATGGATACCGAAACCAGAGAAGAATAAGCGGATTGAAATCTGAAAATGCAAGAATATCCCACCGAAACTGTTGCTGCTAGATTTGTGAACTAGGATGAAAAAACTTATTTCAAAACCATTTTTATACAAAAACCCAGGGAGCCATATACACCAAAACAGCGGGCTGAATCCCTCAAAACAGGGAGCCGCCCTCCATTTCAAAATAAATCTAACATCCCATGACCAAATCGACCCTCACAAACCACTCCCGGGACCAAATCGACCCTCACAAACCACTCCCAAACCAGAAAATCCAAACTGTAAATCAAAATGGGGGCGATTTTGATCAAATACGATTCCGCAAATATCAAAATGGGGCTATTTTGATCAAATACAATTCGGTTAGTTTATCTGCCCTGGGCTAAAATAAAAAAATAAATTAATTTTTAAATAAAATATGGGCTAATTATATAAAAAAAAAATATTATTTTAATTAAAAATTCGCCCCATTAAAATATAAAAAGCCTTAAATTTCGCCTTTGGGCAATTATTCGCCCCTAAAATTAACCTTGACCACCAGTGATGTCAATGGATCTCAAAGTACCCAGTACAATCCATGAGATGCGAATAAATGTGTTGATGTCGAACATGTCACGGAATCCTTTGATCGAAGGTCAATGATGCAACCTATCGTCAAAGGTGAGAAACCTGCCATTGAGGCATGCAGATCTCAAGGTACTGACGATTTCTAGATCATCTTTCTAGATAATGAGCTGAAGTCGATAGAAAGCGATCCGTCGTAGGCAAGCCCACAACACGAAATCATAGATCAAGTTGAAGAAATTTAGTTGCAAGGACTGACTCAGGGATGGTCAAGATGAATGACAGATATTTTGCAAATGAATGGCTTATTGGTAGTGACCTCTTGAACACATAACGACACGACAGATGGTTTGGTGACAATTGACCCAAAGTTAATACCTAGAAACTGGCTAAAGACTTTCAATGTGGTTTGATCAACTGTTAGGCAAAGGATTTCCCAACCCAGGTGAATAAAAGTGTCGTGTTCAAGAGTGGTTACAAAGTATGACAAACAGGCTCATTTTTCTCTCTTTTCCCCCACCATTTCTGGCAAGTACCTCTTTATTTTTGACAAGCTTGAGGAGGATAACATTTGCTTGATTATAAGCTCATCCTTCGGATGAGTCCAACTTAGTTTAAATTTGAACCCTAAGAAGGAGTGGTTCGTTCCTGTTTGTAATTGAACAGGTCCTTTACTGTGAAATTTTAACGAGTCCAGTATAGGAGAAACTCGGCGTTTTTCAATTTTAGAGAGTCTGAAAAAACTTAAGAAGACTCCAGGGTTGACCTTTTTCGTAAATTTGTGTCTCCCAAGCCCAAAAAAGTATAAAATAATACTTGAGAGAACCGCTTGATCTTTACGACCAAGGAGTACTTTTCGTAATTAGTGCCCTTGATCCGAAAAAGTAAAAAAGCAATCAACGACACGTCGTTTTATAACCAATATCGAATTTGAAACGACAAAAATCCGGCAATCTTTTCATGTTTTTACGATCAGAAAAGAGCTATAAGTGGACCGTCTTTTAGTTCCGTTTTAACGAGTTTAAAAGAAAAACTTGGCAATCTTTTCATGTTTCAGGAGTCAGAAAAGAGCTTAAAGGTGACTCTAAGGTTTCACTTTTTCGTAATTTTTAACGAGTTCGAAAAAATGATAAAAATGTACTCATGGTTTTCACTTTTTCGTAAGTTTTAATGAGTTCGAAAAAATGATAAAAATGTACTCATATGGCCGACTTTCAATTTAATTTACGAGCAGGAAAAGACGGAAAGAACTCGGCATTTTCATTTGTTTTACGAGAATGAAAGATAGCAAAATAATCTCAAGATTTTCATGGGTTTAACGAGTCTTGAAAATAACTAAAATTGACTCGAGATAGGTTTCATTTTTACAAAAGCTTGAAATAGAGAAAAACTATGCTTCAAAGTAGTTTCATTTTTACACAAGCTTGAAACAGAGAGAAAACTGTGCTTGATGCCCCCTAAGCATAACTGCTAGAGCGCATGCCCCCCAGCTTCATTTCATTCAACTAAGTACATTAATTAATAGCTGGATGGAATGAAGGTTCAGTTATGAGATCATTTGAAAGACTCGACCTAAAACTGTAAGAAAATTATGCAAAAAAATGAAATAACTAACCTAAATATACAACTTAACATTTATGAGATCTAGTCAAACTCTCGACTCAATTAGAGGAGGATTTGTTTCATTTTTTAACGAGCTTGACACAGGAAAAGAACTATGCTCGGATCCGGTTTCATGTTTGCACAAGCTTGAAACGAAAAACTATGCTTGTTATAAGTTCGCATGCCCCTAGCATAATGATGCAAATCGAGGTACATGCCCCCCAAACTTCATTGCATTCAGCCAGGTGGATGAAATGAAGGTTTACTTTCGAAATCTTGGAAAGACTCGTGGGAGCTGTTTCATTTTTTAGTGAGGTTGACATAGGAAAAGAACTATCCTCAAAACCATTGTTTCATTTTTTAAACAAGCTTGACACAAGATAAGGAATTATGCTCATAACTACTCTCTACAATCTACCTACCAAGGAACTATACTCTAAAAACCTTGATTCATTTTTTAACGAGCTTGACACAAGACAAGGAACTATGCTCTAAAATCCTTGATTCATTTTTTAACGAGCTTGACACAAGACAAGGAACTATGCTCATGACTACTCTCTACAATCTACCTACATAACCTATCCTTGTTTCATTTTTTAACGAGGTTGACACAAGACAAGGAACTATCCTCGAAACTCCTTGTTTCATTTTTTAATGAGCTTGACACAAGACAAGGAACTATGCTCAAGAAGTTCACATGCCCCCAGCATAACGATGCAAAGCGAGGTACATGCCCCCCTAGCTTCATTGCATTCAACCAGGTGGATGGAATGAAGGTTTACTTTCAAGACTCAACTCGAAAGGGGAGTTGTTTCATTTTTTAATGAGGTTGACACAAGAAAAGAACTATCCTCATACCTGATTCATTTTTTAATGAGGTTGACTCAGTAACAGGAACTATCCTCTGACCAACTGATTCATTTTTTAACGAGGTTGACACAGGAAAAGAACTGTCCTCATGGCAGCCTGTTTCATTTTTTAACGAGGTTGATACAGGAAAAAACTATCCTCGCAACATCCAATTTCATTTTTTAACAAGGTTGAGACAGGAACAAACTATCCTCACAACATCCAATTTCATTTTTTAGCAAGGTTGAGACAGGAACAAACTATCCTCGCGGACACTGATCATGGCTTCCAACTAGAAGAAAGACATGTCAATGGACACACCTTGATCATGGCTTCCAAGAGGTCTTCATCAGAAGGAAGAATAGTTTTCTGGAAGGAACACATGTCAAGGGACTCAAAAGGGATAAGAACATCGCGTTCAAATAATCCCATAGAGATTTCCATGTCAATTACCAGATCTAAATCAAAGGAATATGAGCAAACAGTGAGAGGCTCACGTACATCGGTAACTGAAAACATGGGACCAGTTGCCACATAATTAACCCGTGGCGGGGTAGATACCACTTGAGAATCAGGAACATTTAGGGCTGTCATATTATTGGTAGTTGAAACAAGACTAGGGAATGAAAGTTGGTCTACAGTCACAATATTTCCATTGTGAGGGAAAGACATCACGCGAAAGAGTGTCGATACGACCGCTTTCATTGCATAAACATAGTCTCGCCCAAGGAGTAAATTGAAATCCAAGGGACCTCAAACTACCATAAGATCAATACAGACAGTTTTACCTTCCAAGGTAATGGAAAAATTAGGAAGGATCCCTAAAGGTTCACTAATGGTTCTGTTAAAAGCTTTCAGATTCTGCGTAATAGGCGCAAGCTGAGGGGAACCCAAAGCTTTCCAAGCAATTGAGGATAAAATACTAACAGAAGCACCTTCATCTACCTGCGTGCGATGCATGTCCCTACCACCAACCTTGACAATGATTTGGAAAGGGATGGAGGAAGGAAGACGAGGTTCTGTCAATCTATTCCAATCAAAGGAAAAGACCTCAGTACTTGGAGGGGGTTCCATAGAAACAGGTGAAATGCCCCCCGGCGTAGAGGAATCTGATGTAACAAAAAGAACCTGAGCGGTATGAAGTTCACTCTCTAAAGGGAAAGTGGGATCGACCGAATGTGAAATTGAATCGACCACTTGATCAACTAATGGATCATCAACCTGAGTGACATGAGTTTCACTCTCCAATGGAAGAGTGTGATCGACTGTACTTGAAATTAGATCAATCACTCCGTCAGTTGACGATAGGTTGGGAGAAAGTTTACGGTAACCAGTTGGAAATTCTTGCTATGGAATAGTAAGGTTTTCCAACAATTTTGAGGCTTCATCCATGCGAGGGCAAATGTGAGTTTGATGACTCCCTTTGCATAACTTACAAGGAAACCTAACTTTACCCTTTCTCCCAGGAACTTGACTATCACTGGTTGATGGATCAATGGAAAGTTGATGAAATTTTTCTGACCATACTTCCAAGACCTTTGGAATACTAGGACAATTGATAAGGAAGTGCTCACCCTTACAAAGCCTACAAGGGTATTTGGGTTTACGATGCATGTCGGAGTTTTCCTCAACACAACTAACACTTACAGCCATGGTTGGTTGGTTGACTTCTTTCTTATCTTGCTTCTTCTTCTTCTTCTTCTTCTTCTTCTTCTTCCCTTTCTTCTTCTTCTTAGCTACCTAGTTACTAGCGTCAAGGCTTTTACCAAGAGAAGGGGAAGAAATGGAGGAAGAAAAATTAGGCGAAGAAGGTAAAGGGTCAACAGAAGGTTGGTGATGTTGAGATGGTGAACTCTGTTGAGGTGAAGCATTTGGTTGAGGTGGAACAATTGGAGTATTTGGGGCCAACGAAGTTGAAAATAACCATATTGGTAAACCTATTGTAAATCTAGGTAATGACAAAGTAGCCATATAAGGAGGACCAACATTTCCAAAGAAAGGAAAAGTACTAGGATTCTCGTTAAGAGGGGTTCCTTGGTCGGTAAATTCCGGAACAGTTGCCATTATATTCAACTTCAGTGAATTTTATTAACAATTTAAAACTAAAATTAACAATTCACAATTCACACCTAACAATTAAAATTCACAATTCACACCTATGGTCTCTAAAAGTAAAAACAAACAAATCAACATGCGCTATCAAATCCAGGAAGCAAACCAACCAGACATTATCTTTCTCTAAATATGCTTTGATAAACAATGTCAAACAAGTGTTTTTAGGGCCTACCTTAGGTCCAACGCAAGATTGTGGATGCCCTCGCTCCTTCGATCCAAATGAGCTCCTTTGTCGCGAATCTGCAAACACAAACAAGGCAAACAAATTAAATAGCACTTGAAAAGCCAATTGCATAAAACATATTTAACATGAAAGTCAAGGAGTCCATGAAACAAATAACATGAGATACTTGTTGAGAAAAATGAGTTTGATTGTATTAATTCAAAAGAAGAACTTTACAACCTTTGCCTTGACGCTGTACAAGCTCCTCCCAGGGTCCAGCAAGAAGTCTCCTCTACTTTGACAAGTTTCACTCACTCCCCAATGAAGCCAAAAAGGTATGTGATCTCTCCTCTTAAGCTCAACTAGGAAGTCTTAATTTCACCAGCATTTACCGTCAAAAATGTTTAGCTTCTAACCTCCTTAGCAACCAGCCCAATGCCTGTATTTATAGTGCAATGGAGGGAGGTTACTAGGTCCTCCTTCAAAGGGATAAAGCCCTCCCTCAAAGGGATAGCTCCTCTCATCAAGGGATTAGCTCCTTCTCTTTTGGGATGCATGAACCACCTCAGAGCGAACAATCCACGTCAAAATTCCTTCTAGAAACCTCTAGAATTAACCCAAAGTGAGTTTTTTAAGATAAAACTTGCACCTTTTGACTTTCACAGGGGTCTGCACCTACACCGTTAGGGACAGAGCGGGCAGGTCCGCAGTTTTTGTACACAGAAGGTGCGGGACCGCAGGTGATAGTGAGAGAAAGTGCGGAACCAGAGTTACATTGATTTTTAATGTCTTTCTCTCATTTCCAAAGCTTGACTTGAAGAGTTGAGGTCTGAGACTTGCTTAGGAGGACAGTACAAGTGATTATAGACCCATACTGACTGCAAATAATCATGCTGACAATATTTTTGTGTAACAGTAGCAAAGCTGCTCAGTGACCCCTTCAGCTCCTTGACATACAGTTTTGAGTCTTGGTAAAGAAGGGCACTTATCTATGGAGTGGTTTTCTTCACAAACCGAGCAAATCTCAATGTAGTTCAATGGACATTCGTTCCTAGGATGCCTCCTGGTGCATCTAGGGAAAAATATGGCCAAGGCTCTTTCTGCTTCCTTTTGAAATTCACAGAGTCCAATTACAAGGCAAGTGTTTGCAGCATCTCACTTTTGAAATCTTCTAGCATATTTCCAATTTCACCCTTGATGGATGAGTTGGAAGATGATGTACTGGCCATAGGTTGACTACTCCTACTCTTCTTTCTGGATGCTCTAGAATGGTTTCTAAAGACAGTCTTGATATCCTCATAGGGTAATTGGTATATATCTCCTCTTGCTAACAAATGTAAAGTATCGATAAGTTCTTCCCTTCTCTAAGAATGACCAGCTTTAGTGATTCAGGGTCAAGTGTGCACCTAACCCTTTTGTAACTGAGCTGGAATCTTTCTTCATAGTCTTCTAAGGATTCATCCTGGCCCATGGTCATATTGAAAATCTATTCTTTAGTATCCCTTGACCTACAGTAGTCCCTATATTTGTTGTTAAAAGCTTGTTGCATCTGAGCCCAAGTTGTGATGGTATCTCTAGGTAAACCCATGAACCAGCACAATGCTACATCCTTGAGGGTAGATGGAAATAGTTTCAACTTTTTCTCATCATTTGTATAGTCATATGTTCAGCATATAAGAACAAGCTCAAATAGGAAAGTGTCAGGGTCCTCTGTGGTCAGGCCATGGAAATGAGGTAGAGTAGAGGGGCTTATATTCTTAATCTTAGTGTCCCCATTGGTTTCCCTAATGGGGAAGGCACCCTTAATTCTCTCTCTATTTCCTCTGTCATTTTGGTTTTCAGCCATTGGTTCAGTAGGAATGGGTTCTTCCTCTTCTTCTTCCCCTATAGGTTCTTCAAATATGTTAGGTTGTTCACCTAAAGGTTCTTCCATATCACAACCACCGAAGAAGAGAGAAGGTTGGTTGTTGGATGCAGTGGGGGTATTTGGCAAGAATTTTCCTAAATTGTCCCTACTCCTACAAGGCATGAAAGGAAATGTTTTTGGGTTGGTTTTTGGAAGGTTTTTTACAAAGAAAGTACTTTGCAGAAATGAAATTTCTGAATGAATGAAAACTACTGACATAAAGAAACTACTTGCTGAATTGAAATTCTATTTACAAAATGGAAAGGAAAGTAGGAAATGACAAATGAAAGAAAGGAAAATAATAGATTACTTTTGTAGAAATAAACTAATGGAATAAATTTGAAGACTAGAAATAGAAGAAAAGAAAGCAGGGATCACATTCTACTCTAACACCTCCCCAACAACGGTGCTAAAAAGTGATAAGCGCCAGTATTGCAACAAGGATGTTGCAACTCTTGGGCTACTAGCTTTACTTATCAACCCAGGGTTCATACAAACTTGGAGGTGACAGTGCTATAAGCACAAGTAGAAGTGAAGGTCCTACCTGTTGTCACTTGTTCATCTGGCAAGAGACCCCAAGGGTTCTAAGCCAGACTTCTATAAAGTCAGAAGAAGCTTGATTCTTTGATGGAAGAAGAGAAAATCTATTCTAAGAGAGCTACTCTACTACAGTAATGAAGAAAACAACATGTAATGCTAAAACGTACCATATCCAAATTAACCATTTAAATAGCTATGCTAAGCAAAATTGCTAAATCAACACTAACCTAATGCTGCTATCTAAGTTACAAAAGTAAAGAGCATCAAACCAAACTAATGAGTAAGCAAGGAAAATAAACTAAATTTGTTTTCACGTTTTTGGTTTTTCTAATAAAATCAAGCATGCAAGGAGTCGAGTGGAATAGCAATCAAATATTGAATTAGTGGAAGGGCGACGTAATGGAGCAGCAGTGCACAGGAATATGAAAGACTAAGGTCTTATCGCAGGAGACTACGTGAATGGATGGACGAAGAAGGTTAATGAGAGATGAATGGAGGAGATCTTATCGCGGAGACTAACTCAATAGATGGATGAACATGACTAATTAGAAGATGAATGGAGGAGATCTTATCACGAGAGGTTTAGTCAATATATGAATGGACTAGATCAAGTCATGTGTCGGCTGAAGGGTAAAAAAATGTGTGGAATGATAGAGCGGGTTCTGTAGGTGGTAAGAAGTTTCTCGTGTGCCTTCAAAGCTGTAAGTGGAATTCTAAAATTTTGAGCGATTAGCCTAAGTGAATTATACAAAGCATGAGAAAACCACTTTTATCGCGTGCTCTCGAGTGGATATCGGCCGTGCAAGAATTCACGCAAGATTGCGCGATAGCCGTTGGATCATGCGGGGTTGATCAATGGTGGAGATCGACCAATCTAGTTGATGATTGGGTGACGTGATAGCCAACAAATCAAGTGATGCAGATTGACGGTGGAGATTATCACATTAAGTCACAAGGCAACAGAAGGGTAAAGAAAACATGTGGAATGAGGGAGCAGTTTTTCGTAGGTGGTAAGCAGTTTATTGCGCGCCGTCAAAGTTGTAAGATGTATTCTAAAATTTTATGCTATTAGCCTAACTGGGTGACATGTAGCATGATAAAACCACTTTTCTTGCATGATCTCAGGTGGATATCGGCTCATGTAAGAATCTATGCGAGATTGCAAGATGGCTATTGGATCAAGCTAGAAAGATTGACGGTGGAGATCTAGGGCACATAAAGTACTGAAAGGATGCGGTAGCCATTAGGTCAAGCTAGATAGATTGATGGTGGAGTCTTGGAATGCATAAGTCACGCCTTGAAATGAATCGAACGGGGTTGACGGTGATTGGCTAGGTTTATTGTGGATCAGACGGTAAATAAATCTACATATAATCTGATTAAGACGTGAGTTATTGGCTCCCGCTTAAGCATTTTGTGATGTAGCAAATGAGAAAGTGAGTGATATCTATTACAGAAAGAGAGTGATTGAAGACGATAACGATGAAATGAACCATGTACAAAATCAAGACAACAACTCCAAAGCTCATGCGATAACCAGAAATCTGAAACACAACCAATCTACACTACCCTATTGTAATAGAAATGCAACTACTTAAGCATATGAATGATTAAACCATGAAGCTACGCTAACATAGATGTACAGTAAAGAGGATCCTTAGCTCCTAGGTTTGGGCCCTAACCCAAGAGCTTCAACCCTCTCAGTTAACTCAGTGCTGGCTCAAAACAAAACTCATTCTTATTATCAAAAACAATGGACTACATCCAAAACTGTCACAAGTCTTGCAGCTCGAAAATAAAGTAGAGTTTTACAATCAAAAGTTCAAATCCTAATGAGGTCCTAGGCCTATCTACTTATACGACTGATGTATCCAATGACTTCCTTAAAATTAGGGAGGCTCGGCTCCCAAACTAGAGATAAACTAGTGCTCTGACTTCCACTTGCTCGACTGCCTTCTAGTCCTCATGATTTCGTTGGTTGCACTCCAAGCTGATTGAGGAATATTCAAATGGAGGGCTAGTAAATGAGGATGATTTCCCTTCTATAATTCCTCTGCCTTGTCCCATTCGTTTGACCAAGATATTTGCCAAAATTCCTTGCTTTTATCCTTAAATCCTGCATTACATGCACATTAGACCACAAAGAAAAATATCCAATTCTAACTCATCTCATAAGAAAAATATAATAAAAAGTATGTAATAAGTTGTGAGAATAGTTGGTTTGACTAAGTTAGGAGGTGAATTAAAACCCATATAATTACCCAATGATGAGGCTCATTAGAAATAAAGGGAAAGAACACACAGGTGGATGCAAGTTGCCAAGTCCAAAGGAGTGGAGTATGTGGGCCACATGGAGGAGAAAGTAAAGGAGATGGGAAGAGAACTGAGCAACATAAGGGATAGAGAGGTAATGATGAAAGCTCAGTTAGAAGAAGAGAATGCATGGCTAAGGCGACAGTTACAAGAAAGGGAAAGCTAGTTGGCATCTATGGCTAGTTTATCCTTAGAGGCAATCTAGTGTAGGATGCTTGCAGGATGTCAAAAAAGTCTTATGCCTTGTATCTTAAGGAGCAGTGGCTACAGTTCCAAATTAAGAATTTAGGACAGAGAGGCACTATGCCCTTCCAAGACTATAGACAATTCATTGATCTCTATGATCAAATCACCTTGGAGGATAGAGCTAAAATGTCTGAGTTTTACCTACACAACTTGGCCTTGACAGCTTTGAATGTGTGGGACACAAATTCAAAACTAGGAGACTTGCAATTGATGGCCTTAACATCATGGATGAATCATGAGGAGGCAAGAGTTTTAGATGTGAAGAAGGTAATGGCTATAGAAGAGACAAAACCCCTCATGATAAGAGCTGAGCAATGTAACCCAATGGCTATCATCAACACCCACAACCTAATTGCAAATGATCCTGAGCTTGCACCTAGGTACCTTGCTACCCAAGAGCAGGCAGTCACACACTATGAAGACATGTTCATGTTGTTAGGAGATGATAGCATTCATGCTTGCCAAAGGAGATGGAACACCTTGCCTTACAGACTGAAAATCAGAGAATGAGAGAGGCACTCAATAGAACACCCATGTACGAGCAAGCTCTATAAAGACTCAAAGTCAATTGGATTGGCTTGAGACTCAGTCCACCACTACTCTTAGGAATGTTGGAAGGAAGGAAGGAAGAGGAAGAAAGAATGAAATGGGAAGAAATAGAGAGGAAGGCAGGATTCTATTCACAGGAAGAGGAAACTATAGCAAAAGCTTGGGATGTCGGGGAGGCCACTAGAGCAATGAAGGACATGGATATAGATTGAGTTGCTCAGAGGATGAGCAACACTTTCAGTAGGGGGTGATGATGAGCCTCATCATTGGGTAACTATATGGACCTTAATACACCTCCAAGCTTATTTAAATCAACTCTTCTCATAATTCCTTACATATTTTAATCATATTTTTCTTAATGAGATGAGTAAAAGTAAGATGTTATGTCTAGTGGACTAATGTGCATTGATTGCAGTTTTTTGAGAGAAAATCGTGGCATTTTTCCTCCTCATTTGATCCTCACTCATTTGAATATTCGTCCATCAAATCACACTAACTTGGAGTTACAAGCAGTCGAGTCATGAAGATCAAAAGGCAGTTGAGCCAGTGACATTTAAGGAGCTAGTTCATATTGAGTTTGGGAGCCAAGCCTCCCTAGATTTAAGGAAGTCATTGGAGACTTCAGTTGTAGAAATAAGGAGGCCTAGAGCATCATTGGGATTCAGATTTTTAATGTAAGAGCACTGAGTATTTTTGAGTTCAAGACTTGTGGAAAACATTGTTATGTAATTTTTCTGATATGTTAAAGAGAATGAGCATTTCATTGATCCAACACTAAGTTGACTCAGAGGGCTGAAGCTCTTGGGTTAGGGCCCAACCCTAGCAGCAAAGGCTCCTCTTCTTGTATTTATATGCTTAGTTGATTTCATAGATTAGTGGTTGAATTGGTTTTAGCCTTATTTCACTACAAGTAGTTGTGAATTTGGATTAGTTTGCTTCCATTTCTGCCTTACTTTAACAGTAGCTTAGAAAGATAAAGAAATATGAAAAAGTTGTTAACATGTGGATTTTGCCTCACTCCTCCCTTCAGGGGCCATGGTTTGAGGAAAGAACTCCTATGCAACCCAAAAAGACAGAATTCTGATTTCTCATGGAATTTAGGGTTTTCTGCTACTTAGGCCAACATCTTTTTAGTTTTCAAGAATAGGATTCAATTGTCATCTCTGATATCTTTAGCCTTGTATTAGATCTCATAGTGTTTCACATTATTCTGCAAGTATTTCCATGCATAAACTAGGCAACTAGATAATGAAATTTTGTTTTCTTTAGTTGATTGAAAATATTCCTTATTTGACATGATTCATGGATAAATTCTAGTGATTGATGTAGTGCAAGAGTTCCAATGGCACGGGGAGATCTCAGACCAACAATCCCATTCTAGCCTCATCCATCCATGATCATCACTTTTTCCACTACATCCCTTAAATAATTCATCCTTCCATAAGAACAACTTTTCATATTTGTTGAGAAAATCCAACCATCTTACAAACTCTGTTTTGAGCTCTGAAGAAGTCTTAGGCACTCCTTTGCCTTCTTTCTCTCACCATTCACCTTCCCTAAGCCCTACACCACCTTCCAAATCACTCTTATTTCTCTTGGCCAGATCCTGTAGGAATATAGGGGATCTTGTAGGAGCATTAGGACATCCTGTAGGACAACTTGTAGTGGCCTGTTTTGAGATCGAATTGTGGAAAAAGAATCCAAGAAGATAGGAGAATACCCTACTTGCCTCCCAAGCCATCTGACCTTTCACCACCATCTCTAACCCACCTGCCACATCACCAAGAGGATTTAGCATTCACATTTTCACTCAAAAAGGACAAAAAGGAAAAAAGTTATTGTGTTCATTTACATGTACATCAATAGAATGTTTTGTTATTTCAGATTGCATGCCTAAGGCAGTAGGATTATACGCATGTTAACTTAGCATTCTTTTGAAGCAAAACCTCTTAGAAGTCAGTTAGATGAATGGTGTGTTTGAGCATTTGATTTCAGTCTTTCCTTACTAAAGTAGATAAGATTTCAGTTAGTGCAAATTCCCCTTTCCTCATTGGTAATCAAGCTTCTTCTGAATCAATACAAGGATGGTTTGAGAAACCATAGTGGTCTATCACCAGCTTAGAAGTGACAAAGAGTGGACCCATCGCAGTTGCTTGTGTATACAACACTGTCACCTACAAGTTTGTACGAACCCCGAGTAGATAAAGTAAAGTTGGTAGCTCTAGGAGTTGCATAATTCTTACTGCAATACTGGTGCTCATCAAGTGGTAGGTTGGTTCCCTGGGGTTCACTAGGTTGATTACATTGATTACCTTGGTTACCCTTGTTACCTTTTCCCTTATTCTTTTTCTTTGAATTTTTGGTATTCGTCGCACTCTGCTGCGCAAACACTTGACCCTAAGGGGGCGGTGGTTACTGGGGATGAGGATGCATGGGGGGCCTACAGTGCTAATGCTTGAGGGGCTGGAGTGCTTAGCTATGCATAAGGAGGAGCAACATTTGGTAGATAGGTTGGGGCCCTGAAAACATGTTGCTAGTAGGAGGGGCATAAGTGTTGGAGGAACTGGTTCCCCCCTATGGATAGCCATAATTTTGCTGAGTATATGGAAAAGGATGTGAAAGGGTTCCAATGATACCATCGGTGGCGTGAGATACCCTCGGTGCATTGTCACTTCTAGGACAATGGAGGTTTGGAATGAGAGTATAGAAATAACCGAATTGCACATAATTCAGGTCATATCTCAAAGCAATTTAGAGACATGACATCTTTTCCAATGGGTGAAAAAAGGCTCCTAAGAAACCAATATAGGTAGATATAGTCTTTGAAGGGTGGGGCACGACATGTGCTCTTCCTTCTATGCCATTCCTGAACATGATAAAAAAGGAGAGTGCCAGAGGACTGGTGGAATGAGGTCAATAACTCTGTACCAATGTCATATTCGAGAGGTAACTGGAAATATGAAAGGAACAATTTAGAAAGTGTCACGATAATGGAATGAGATGCAACAAGCTAGTATACATACCATTTTGTAGTGTCTCTAGTGAGCGTGCGTTAGAATAGCTGAAGATGAATGGAGTCATCAATAATGGATTTGGACGAACACCACATGTGGAAGGAGCAAACATGGTTGGTAGGATCCTCTCCAACATTACCCTCAAAATTTGGGATGTCTGAGGGAAGCTTAGTCGGCATAGAAGGCCAACCAACATTGTGGTGTATATGGTCATTTATCAACTAGCTAAAATCAAGTAGACTTAACCCAACCATAAAAGGGAGCTTGAGGGCTTCCGGAATGGTTCCTAAAACTGTTCCACTTGATGTGACTACCAAGATAGAACTAGAGCCAACACCAGGTTGGGTTCCTGCACCAGCTGTGGGTCCAAACATGGTGACGATATGCAGTGAAGGAGGCTTGGAATCAGAAGAGGAATCAGTTGAACTAGGAGAAGATTCAATATGGGGACTCAAAGGGCTATG
Source organism: Pinus tabuliformis (assembly GCA_031772625.1). Classification (NCBI taxonomy): domain Eukaryota; kingdom Viridiplantae; phylum Streptophyta; class Pinopsida; order Pinales; family Pinaceae; genus Pinus; species Pinus tabuliformis. Next base: position 1,422,280,622 of record CM062817.1, on the reverse strand, counting down.
AACTCGAACTTGGCAGGCAGGAGTAATATGACTGAGCAAAAACTAGGGATGAAGGCCTAAGAGTCTCCGCGACAAATTTCTTGGTGGCGCAATGGTGGTAAGACACACATGACATGGAAATGGTGAATGGAGATGAACAATATGCCTTTGTCTCGATGAGGGGAGATAAATTTATTATGTTAAGTCTTGGCTTGGCAGTGTAAACAAAGCACCCTTCACTAAAAATAAACTCAAATTAACAACAGAAAATGAACATCGAAACAATTAACAAAAGCCCACCCAAACTAGGTTTGTAAACACTGTGTTGGTTTTTGGCGAAATCGACTGAAAAAACACACTAACTAGGTCAAGAGATCTAATTGTCGGTGTGAATGGGATAAAATTACACTAGGTTGTTGGAAAGTGGTGCAGCTATAGCAAAAGACCGAAGAGGAAGATTTCTGCAAAAAGATAGGGAGATGGGTGAAAAACCTAGGGCAGTGGATGGGACCCTAAGGCCAATGACCAAACAAGGTTTAATATGAAACTATGGATGGAAAGAACCTATGTTTGGAGATCTGAAATAGAAGGGTACAGATCTGGAAAATATGGCTAAAAGTGCTGCAGAAACTCAGACTTCTTACTCAACTAAACTCCTCCTATAAAAATGGAAGCGTACTAGAAGCCCTAAGGGGATAAATTCCACATCGATGAGCAAATCATAGTATATATAGGCCTATTCGAGATGAGACAGAAGTCAAATAACCCAGTAGACATCTCTTGGAAAAACCCAAAAACAAATCTGATAAAAACCTGGAAACCCTAAAATCCTTGGTACTGACCTGTTTTCAGGTGGGATCAAACCTTTTTGGTTGAAAGGTGCACTCTAGACTCTATATTGCATTTTTTGGGCTAAAAAGTGTGATTTATGCTCCTTGATTCCCAGTCATCAAATCTTGGAAAAAATGTCATCTCTATCGTGGCTGGTTCCTGTGACCTGCAGAAAAGACTAGAAAACTTGTAGAAGTCAGAAATTTGACAAATCTAGGGTTAAGAAGCTAGAAAACAACATTAAGAGACTAAAAAAAGAAGAAACCCTAAGCTGAAAACTGAAGGTCACCCAAGTTTAAGAAATCAAAGCCACTTACTTTTGATGGAGATGTGAAGAAACTAGAAGATGCAAAGGCTTGTATACTTGGGATGAACAAATTCTTTGAGTTGCATGAGTACATAAATAAAATGAAGGCCAGAATAGCCATCTTCAGCTTGAAAGATAAAGCAAACATTTGGTGGGAATATGTGAATCAAGTTAGAGATATCAGGAAAAATGACTTGAGTTGGTGGGAGTTCAAAAGGATTTTCGGGAAGAAATAATTGTCAGAGAGGTATTACAACAGTAAGGCTAAATAATTCTATGAGCTAAAGATGGGATCAATGACAGATGAAGAGTACACGACCAAGTTTCTAGAGCTATTGAGTTATGTACCGTATCTTACTGACGAGAAGGCTAAAGTTCATATATTTGCCATTGGTTTTCCATTAGCATTTAGAGATCGGTTTGACTATGATGAGCCTCGGTCACTTGAGGAAGTTATTTGGAAACTCAAGCATTGCTATGAAAAATCAAAGCGTAAGAATGAATCTCAATATGGATAGAAAGGAAAGGAAAAAGGTAAAGGTAAATGGCAGCCTAAGAGGACAAGGCCTTCGTATGCAGATGAGAAAGATAATGTGGCACTGCAAAAGTCATTGAATGCAGCTAGATAGGGACATGAGTCACACTAGCAGTAACATCATAGAGGTGAAGGCACTGGTCAGTTGGAGTGTTGGACATGCAGTAAGGAGCACCTTAAGAGAGTTTGTCCATAGAATAAGGGTGGTAGGCCTCAGATATACAATACACAGGAGACACAGACCATTGGGGATGTTGAATAGAGTATATCACGTATCTATGCGACAGTGGACAACGGGCAAGTAGAACACCGAGCATCTATCATTGAGATGGACAGTAAGCTTTGTGATCAAGTTATTTCTATTTTGATTGACCTTGGATCTATTTGTAGATATGTTAGTCTTGACTTGGTGGATAAGTGTGGTTTGAGTAAGGAATTGCATGCAGAGTCTTAGTTAGTGCAGTTGGCTACATGTACAAAGAAGTGGGTTCATTATTGGGTAAGAGCTTGCACATTTGATTTGAATGGTATGCCTATCGCAACACATTTGAATGTACTACCATTGGGATCATACAATATGTTGTTGGGCATGGATTGGTTGTATCTACACATAACCAAGTTAAACTCTTATGACAAAGCAATTGAGTTTGTTTATGACAATGGATGACCAAGAGTCTTACAGGGTAAGAATAAAGCCACATTAGTTAGGATGGTGACAACTATGTAGGAAAAGTGTAGCCATAAGAAAGGGTGAAAGATATTTGCAATACACATTTCTAGTGATACTAGTAAGGAGGTTAAGGATGCAGATGTGTTCAACATGTACCCAATTTTGTAGCAGTTTCAGGATGTATTTCCTAAGGAAATTATAGATTTTCTACCTCACAGGGAGGTCGAATTTTCTATTTATTTAGTGCCAGGGGCAACTCCATCATCGAAAGCACCTTACAGGATGAGCACACTTGAGTTGGTTGAGCTGAAATTGTAGTTGAAGGAAATGTTGGATAAGGGATACATTAGGCCAAGTGTATCACCTTGGGGTGCACCGGTCATGTTTTTGAGCAAGAAATATGGTACTCTCAGATTATGCATTGACTACAGGAATTTGAAGAAAGTGAATGTCAAGAACATGTACCCTTTGTCGAGGATTGATGACTTGTTCGATCAGCTAAAGGGAGAAACAATGTTCTCAAAGATCGAATTGAGATCTGGATACCATCGGGTATGCATCATAGAGGAGGACATTTACAAGACTGCGTTCAGGACTAGGTATGGGTATATGAGTTTGTTTTTGTTCCATTTGGCTTAGCTAATGCTCCAACTACATTCATGTGTTTGATGAATAGTGTGTTGCATCCATATTTGGATAAGTTTGTTATTGTATTCATTGATGGTATACTGGTATATTCTAAAAATGAGGAAGAGCATGTCGAGCACTTAGCAACAGTATTGATATTCTTGAGGGAGCATCAGTTGTATGCTAAGCTTAACAAGTGTAGTTAGACTGAAGTACACTACTTGGTACATCAGTTGTCTCCAAGGAGGGAATTACACTAGATCTAGAGAAGATAAGAGCCATCATGGAGTGGGTATCTCCTAAGAGTGTTGATGAGATCATATCTTTCATGGGTTTGGCAGGCTATTATCAAAGGTTCATTGGGAACTTCTCACATATTTTTTATCCTATCACATCATTGCAAAGGAAAGGTAAGAAGTTCGAATGGACAGAGGAGTGCGAGGCTAGCTTTGAGAAACTTAAGCAATTATTGACACATGCACCAGTGTTACAAATTGTAGATCTAGACAAAGAGTTTGTGGCATGCATAGATACTTTCAAGAGAGGGCTTGGTGGAGTCCTTATGCATGATGGAAAAGTAGTGTGCTATGAGTCTCAGAAACTAAATGAGCATGATGAGAACTACCCGACACATGATCTTGAGTTAGCAACAATCGTACATGTATAGAAGATGTAGAGACATTATCTTCTTGGCAGGAGGTTTGTACTTATGAGTGATCACATTAGGTTGAGGTATTTGTTTGACCAACTGAATCTGAATGCCAGGCAGGCTAGATGGTTGGCCACGATCAACGAGTTTGATTTTGGGATCAAGTACATCAAAGGTAAAGAGAACAGCGTGGTAGATGCTCTCAACATATGGGTACATGTACATCATTTGGAAGCTATAAGCTCATATGGGATGGGCTTACAAGATAGGATCTTGTAGGCAGGTCAACAAGATGTTAGGTATATGGAGATTGTGCACATGTTGCAACAAGGTGCTAGTACATGTACAGGTGTAGGTATAGGTACAGGTGCAAGTGCACAGGGTATGGATTACTATCTTATAGCGGATGGATTGGTCAAGTTCCAAGATAGGATATATGTACCAGATAGTAGTGAACTCAAGAAGGTTATCTTGAGGGAGTTTCATGCGAAACCTTATTTAGGTCACCCAGGTTATAAGAAGACACTGATAGTAGTAAAGAGATTTTACTATTTCCCAAATTTGAAGAGGGATGTAGAAGAGTTTGTGGCGAGGTGTTTCGACTATCAGTGAGTTAAATTTGAGTGTAAACATCCAAGTGGACTACTACAACCGATTGCGATTCCAGAATGGAAATGGGAGATTATCTCAATGGGCTTCATCATAGGGTTCCCGAAGATAGTGAAGCAAAATAATTCCATCATGGTCATTGTGGACATATTAACAAAGGTTGCACACTTAATTCCAATGAAGTCTACATTATTAGCTAGTGATGTGGCACAGATATTCATCAGAGATGTAGATAGACTGTATAGTGTTCCAAAGAAGATTTTGTCACACAGGGATGTGAAGTTCACTTCCAAGTTTTGGAAGGATTTATTTGCAGGTTTGGGCATAGAGTTCGCCTTTAGCACAACTTATCATCCATAGATAGATGGATATATAGAGAGGATCAATAGGATATTGGAGGACATGTTGAGGATGTATGTGATGCATCAACAACAGAAGTGGGAAGAGTATTTCCCTTTGGTAGAGTCGACATACAACAACAGTTATTAGGAGTCATTGAGGATGATTCCTTTTGAGGAATTGTATGGATGAGGTTATAACACTCCCATCAGTTGGAGTGATCTGGTTAGTAGGGTATTGATTCGACTAGATATGTTGGTAGACATGGAACAAGAAATGAAGGTGATCAAGAAGAATCCAAAGGAAACACAGGATAGGTAGCAGAGTTATGCAGACATGAACAAGTTGTTCAAGGAGTTCCAGGTTAGGGAATAGGTGTACTTGTGCATCAAACCGAAGAGGAGCTACCTGTAGATTGGATCTTGTGCCAAGTTGGCACCACGTTTTTGTGGACCCTTTAGTATCATTAAGAGGATTGGGCCAGAAGCCTATCGACTTGCATTGCCTCCAACAATGAAATTTCATGATTTTTTCCATGTATCTTTTCTTAAGAAGTATGTTAAGGATATTGATAATGTGATTGACTGGTTTGTATTGCAGGTGGAGCCAGATGGAGAATTCCAACCGGATCCTCAGTGTCTATTGCAGAAAAAAGTGCTCATGCTTTGAAATAGAGAAAGCGAGAAAGTTAAAGTGAAATGGAAGCACTTTGGGCCTGATGAAGCTACATGGGAGATGGTTAATCAAATGTGGGTTGTGTATCCTTCCTTGTTTACTAGTTGAGGCAAAGCAACTTTGATATGGTGGTTTGGTATATGCTTTGATATGGTGTTTTGGTATATTATTTGATATGGTGTTTGGTATATATATGATTTGGTATATATTTATGGTGATGTTGTTATATGTACATATGTGTATGGATGTAAATACAACCATCAGATATGTTATAAAGCTCCACTATGTAGTATGGGTGTCATGTTATTATGATTTTGTTGTCATGTTACTGTGCTATCGTGTGGTTATGTTATCATGATGATATGATGTCATGTGGGTTGGAACTCAGCAGGATGATCATTGTAAATATTGTAATGAGATATGTTATAAAGCTCCACTATGCAGTATATTGTCATGATGTTTTACTTTTGAGCAGGTCTCTCATTGTAAATATTGCATCGAGTTGTGTTATAAATCTCCATGAGCAGTATGTCTTCTTTCAGCAGGTTGCTAAGGTATATGTGTGATTGAACACCAAGGACAGTGTCCCCCAAGGGGGAGGGTTCTGTAACAACCTTGGTGAAAATTCCATGTAATAAAAGTTAAAAACAATAACCACAGTTGATGGGACACTTATTCAAAGCTGAATGTTGGGCAATAAATCCCAAGGGTTGTTCATTTGGTTGTTTATGGCTAAGGAAATTGGCAAAGGAAATGGCTAAGGCTTTGGAAACACAAAACAGAAATTTTGGCACATTTATTTATGAAAATAATGGAAATTAGGAGAAAAGGGAGGTGAAAGTTCATATGTTTCGTGTGAGGAGGAAAATGAAGGAAAGTAATGGAAAATGAAGAAAATAGAGGCCTCATTCATAAAAAATCATTTGAGGATCAGTTGGTAACCTTTTATCAGTTGAGTTTTGGATCTCTTATTATTCTCTCTCTCTCTCGTACTCTTGGAAGCTTAGAGTTCTTTTGGAGAATTTTGGCATTGAAGAAAGAAAGCCAAAGAAGGTAAGAAGAAGCAAAGATCAAGTAGGGAAAGGCAAGATCAAGCGGCTACATCAGGCTTCATTATAGGTATCAAATTGCATGTGTATTTTCCTTGCTAGATTTGGCATGTGTGGTATTGCATGTGGTTATTTTCTATCATGGCATGGTTTTTTCTAGGTGTAACAATGTTTTCAACCTAGCCTTTCCATTTCCGAATAACCATGGTGTGATGCAGCTCTCATATTTTGGTTGAGCTCGATTGCTGGATGGATTTGAAGCCGCATGGGGTGGATATCTTAATGATAGATCACATGGCCTAGTGGTCCCTAAACTAGATTATGGATCATGGTAAAGCAAATGGAATAGTGACCCCTCAACGAGACTGTGGGTTGTGGTAAATCTAGGACTGTGTTGCCTCGGTGGGCCTAGGAATCCTTGCTGAGGAATGACAGGATATATATTAAAGCCAAGAGGTGGTTTTATCTTCGTTGGGTCTAGTAAATTTGGGTTTGGGATATGCAGTAAAGCCTGGAGAGTGGGTCTCAATTTAGGGCCTAGTGATGTAGGTTTGGATTGTGGCAAAGCCTAAGATACTAGGAGACAAGAAAATTCCTCACGGTATAGGTGGAGAAATCTAGTGGCATCCATGCTTGTTTGGCCTAGTGATCATATGGAGATCATGATAAGTCATACTAAGATATGTTCATTATGTTGGCCTAGTGATCCAGGATGGGTTACGATAAAACCTGGTTTTTGTTGATGAGGGTGAGGTGGTTTATCCTCGGTATGCCCTGGTTGGTTCTTTTGGTTTGAGTCCCACATTCATGCTTGGAATATGGCACGAGAGTGAATAGCTAAAGAGAGATTTGGCTCATCCATTCTATGGTCGGGTGGAACATGGTAGTCCCATTTCCGTTGGTTTATTACATTCATTAATGTGAAATTCATTCCCTTGATTTGCATGTGAAAATGTATTGATTTATATGTGGATTTTGATGGCTAATATGTTTATGGTAATTATGTTCCTATTATGCTGGTTATATGTATATTTTATGACAACAACTATGCATGGATCTCAGCATGTTTTTACTTGTAAATGAATGGATAGTGTATATATGGTCTAATAGATGATAATGCAAAAAATGACATGAGGGAACCATGGTTCATAGTGATTCTTAGATAAGTATGAGATCTCTACACTTAATTATGTTGTTTACACATGTAGGTTACTTGTTGAAGATATGTTTGACGAAATGTCTGACATGGCTAGTAGGGGTCTGATAAAGGTCTAGTTCGACTTATTTCTTTTACATCATTGTTTCCTTGTATTTTTACTGATTTCAAGCTATCACTCCATTTTGGGTAGTGGCTTGGGAACTGGGCCTATAATTTTGGCTTAAAGCCTAGGGTTGTTGGCGTACAACTAGAAATTTTAGTCTTTGTTTGCTGGGAGGCAAGCCTATGAGAATGACTTTGGGTGTTTGATCACTCCCTTACCCATAGTATGAGAGAGACTATGGAAAAAGAGATCCAGAACAATAGTGGGACCCAAGGACAGGTTGTCTAAGCGGTTGACATGTCTCTTGAGGATCCTGAAGCTGATTTTGGATGATTATGTGTAATGTTTCCATCAATTTCACTTCCTTAAAGTCACATATGAGGGTGAATATGATCATAGTAGCCTCTATTCTCATGTTTACTCCGTTTGGCATGGTTACTTGGGTAGATGTAGGAGGAGGGTGTTACAATAGGGGAGAAACGTCTTCCATAATATGGGTGACAAGTAGGGGTGATATCCTATTGTCTAGAGATCCCTTAACTTGAGGATCCCTCAATTCTCCATTCCATCCTTGGGGAGCTCAACCAAGGGGGAAGAGATATGCTCAGTGTTCTCGATCAACAAAGACGCTTGTCTAGGAGGATCACATCCATCAATCCATGCTACTCAATGTTTGCAATTTGCTCATTAGTAGAAGTATGATAAAGTTTCTCAACCCAATCATTTTAAGTGTATCCATATAGTCTCATATATCCGAAAGTATATCTTAGACCCCAATCCTTATTACACTTGATCATTGGAGGCTCACTACCTTTTAGGAATTAAAGTCATACCTTGGACCATGTTAAAGTGGAGGTCCATAATGGAAATGCTTCTCATATAATCAAACTTCACAGGGTAATTATGAATTTGAGCATAGGCTCAGAGATATTTCTTCAAACCACATAGTTCTTTCTTTAATCTACTAATGAGAGTCTTCATGTCTTGTACATTAAAACCATGCGTTTTCTTGACACATTCTTCTTCCTTGTACCTTTCAAATATTTCATCTGCTTTATGCTTCATCTTGTATAACAATCTTAAAGTTGCATATGATTTACCTTGCAGACTTGGAACATCATCCCATACATATTTCTTCATAATTGTTTCTTTGAAAATATCAGCCTTCCAAAACTATTCTATCATAGTTACTTCATTCTGTTCGAAATTATCATCGGTATTGATCATGTTACAGGGGAATGGTCCCCTATAATTCATTTTATTTTGGTGTCATATCTCACTTTGATGATTGGTGTCATGGATCGATGCTAGAAGAGGTCTTCCAATGACTCTATATAGTCCTAACAATCTAGATCCCAAGATGAAGGAATATTTCATTTAGGATCCCTACAGCTAGGAGAGGACCTTTCCATTAATGAAGACCATTCTCATTCCTTTATCTTCCAAGGTAGAAACAGATAGCAGGTTCTTCTTTAGTTTTAAGACATAGATAACTTCATGAAGAATTGTTAGACACATACATGGCAGCAACAGAATATGAATGATAAACATGAGAGTGTATCTATTATTAACAAATGATATACATTTATACTACATTCATATGACCTTTGGTTCTGTATTCCAAGGTCTCTTGGACTTCCCTAGACTGTTCAACTTCCACACCAACCCTTACAGGATTAGGTGTCCAACATTATCCCCCTTAATCCAAACGGGTATGTATGAGTCCAAGAAGAGAGATGTAATACAAAATGTGCAAAAATGCATGGCAACACTAGACTGAATGTGCTCTTTGAAATTTTTGGTATAAGGGGGGTGGTTTAAGGATGAACACCAACACTGTTGAAAAGTGTGCAACAAGAAATGCTAAATTTAGAATGCGCTAAAAATAGGACTCCTAAAAGTAGCACTTATAAAAATAGCGGTTTGGCCAATGAGAATTTTGGCCACCTTGGGTGAGAGGTGAAACTGCTAAAAATAGAATCTTCTAAAAATATCATTTATGGGTCCCTTCCTTTTTTTAGCAGTCCTTGGTCTAACTATAGGAAGTAAAAACGAATTTGGTCTTAATGGCAGTTTAAAATATTAATTAATTAATCTACATGAGTTAACTAATTATGGAAAATTAAACTTGAAGTCTTTGTGAGAACATGCAATTAGTTGTCCCACTGATTGAGGAATTTATCCTTGATTTTCTCCACTGATTGAGGAATCAAGTATGAGTTCTATAATGATAGGATTAGTTGACTTAGTTTTACTTAGTCAAGTCTAGTTAGATTAATTTAACAAGTTGTTAAATTAATGAGAAATAGTTTGTTAATGATTGCATGCATGTGACAACTATTATTTCAGATAAATGAGCATTCCCTCATGGATAACTGATGCATGTTAGTTCAAACAGAGACCTAGTTGAGATCAGATGAGGGACGATGTACTATCAGATTCTCGGATATTTCTAGTAAGTATTCCTTGCATGGAGAAGGATCTATTTCCAAGAGAATTACGTGATATAGGAGATTGGAGGACTTGTGGCCTATATATTGAGGCCTAGGTAGTCTATGATCTTCATCTTCTGATTTCAGAGAGTACAGGATAGCTCTTGAGGTGATTCTTTTTGTAAATAGAAGAGGATTTCCACTTGATTGATAATACAAATAGGGGTTTTATGCTGGTGCTTTCCCCAGTGATATATCTTGTGTTGTGGTTGATTATTTCTCTCGATCAGTTATATGTGTTTATGCTTGATGTTGCTGATGAAATCAATTATGCTTTTGCTTAATGTTTTGTAGAACTAGATCAAGCATTATGCATTAGTACATTGCATATATCAGTTTAATCTACAGGTGTGAAATTTCTACATGGTATCAAAGCATAGGTGATCAAGGAAGAACAATATACAAGCAAGAGAAATTCGAAGTTTATTATTTGGGATATAGACCTCAAGTTCTTATCACATCTATTTCACCGATGTCTTTCTATGGTTTGAGGCTTGAGTATGCCCTTGATGGCAACTCAAACTACATAGATTGGAAGGATCACATGGAGGTAGTATTGGAAGATAACAGCCTTAAGGATTTCATTGATCAAGAAGTCCCTAAGCCTACTAATGCTACTCAACTGGCAGAATGGAAGAAGTGTGTGGCTATATCTAGGAGAATCATCCTGGACGGAGTTTGAGATCACATAATTTTGAGCCTCCATGGGAAGGAGACTCCGCATGCAATGTAGAAAACATTGAAATATTTATATCAAAATAGTAGTGATCAGAGGAAGCTGGCATTGAAGGACAAACTTCACAAGATCAAGTGCGAAAAGGGTCACACTATCTCTATGTTCTTGAACAAGCTCACCACCTACAGGGATGAGCTTGCAAGTGTAGGGGTCATGACTGTTGATGATGATATGATGAGTCTAGCACTCCTTGGCCTTCCTAAGAGCTGGCAGAGCTACCAGGAATTAGTGAATGGAAGGGACAAACTACCATATTGGGAATGACTATGGTCGGATTTGATGTAGGAGGAGATCAGACAGAGCACCAGGGATGGAGCTTCTTCATCAAAACATGATGATTAAGAGAACTTGGCTTTAGCATCTAAAGCTAAGAAAGGGAAAGGGAAGGCATCCCAATCCAAGTCTTCTCAAGGAGGGAAGAAGTTTGACAAGTTAAAGGTGAGATGCTTTCATTGTCATGAGTTGGGCCATTATGCTACTAATTGCCCAAAGAAGAAGTCCAAGAAAGGCTCCTCCAAGGAATCTGATGGTGATGCACTAGCTTCAAAATTTGAGATGGATTTCTCACTTATTGCATGCATGGTTTCATCCAGCATGGGATGTGTTTGGTACTTGGACAGTGGAGCCTCTTTCCACATGTCAGGTGACAAGAATATTTTTAGCACTTTAGAGGATAAGGATCTCTAGATACAGATCGAGATGGGCGATGACGGAAAGTACCATGTCTCAGGTGAAGGTACAGTTGTGTTTCAGAGTGATCATGGTTCTCCCCTCACTCTTTCTAATGTGATGTATGTACCAGGGCTGAAAAAGAATCTTGCTTCTATTGCTATGCTTGAGGATAAAGGCTATGATGTAGTCTTTACTTCAGGAAAGGTTTTCCTAACGCATATAGGGACTAGACAGACCAAACAGATAGGGATTCGAGTTAACAATCTCTATAAGTTATAGGTAGAAGACTGTGCTGCATTGAGTTCCAAAGCAGAGGTGGTGCATGGCCAAGATATTGGCTAGCTATGGCATAGGAGACTGGGCTACTTGCATCATGGGGCCTTAAAGATCATGCAACAAATTTCTACCGGATTACCCAAGTGCAAGCTAGAGAAAATGAGCACATGCAAAGGTTGCACTTTGGGTAAGTATGAAAAAGCTTCCTTTCATGATCGGAATAGTAGAGCAGGAGCAGTTTTGGAGCGAGTTCATTTATATGTATGTGGGCCCTTATCTATAGCCTCCATGATAAAGCATAGGTACTATGTTATTATTGTTGATGATATTTCTTGTAGATGTTGGATCTACTTCATGCAAAAGAAGGATCAAACCTTCTTGAAGTTTGGTGAGTTCAAAGCTTTGGCAGAGAAAGAATCAGGGATGAAAATAAAGGCCTTGCGGACTGATAACAGTGGAGAGTATGTTTCCTAGCAGTTTAAGGACTTCTGTGCTTCAGAAGGAATTAAAAGGGAACTCATGGAACCTCATAACCCACAACAAAATAGGGTGGCCGAAAGGAAGAACAGGTCTATTGTGGGAGGAGCTCAAGCAATGTTGCATGACCAAGGCCTACCACTTCATCTGTGGGTTGAGGCATGTAATACAATGGTATATCTTCAGAACAGAAGTCCTCATCGCACGTTGGGGATGAAGACACCTATAGAGGCTTTTTTGGGAAAGCGACCAGATGTGAGTCACTTCCACATCTTTGGATCACTAGTCTTCTGTCATGTGACCAAAGATGCTCAGAAGAAGCTAGACCCAATAGCTGAGTTGGGAATACTTGTGGGGTACACGGATACACCTCACAACTATCGTGTGTTTCTGCCTGCCAGTTAGAGGATCGTAGTGTGCAAGGATCTGAAGTTTGATGAGCAGCGAGCCATGCGAGTGTCACTTGAGAGGGAGCTCAAGTTGCATGGTGATGATGAGGAAATATTAGTTCCTAAGGAGGAGGAGCCTCCTGATGATGCGAAGCAGCCACATGCAAAGATTCTAGTAGTGGATATCACCACTGTTTGAGATTCTTCCAAAGATGGGCGAAAATGCTCACGGGAAGCTGACAGATTGATGCAGGATGCGAGAGAGAATGTGGGGCAGCCATCCTCTCAGCGCAGACAGAGGATATCTCCCGCTAGATACGCTGGCTACATGGCCTTGGTTGGGGAGTGTGTAGCAGCCGAGCCTTATTCTTTTGAGGAGGCAGTGTAGTAGCCAGTTTGGGTGGATGCAATGGTAGAGGAGTATGATTATATCATGCATAACATTGTGTGGTATGTTGTCCCTAGACTGGGGAACAAGTCAGTGGTTACTTCCTGATGGCTTTACAAGGTAAAGCATGCAGTTGATGGCAGTATTGAGAAACACAAGGCAAGGTTTGTTGCTCGTGGTTTCTCACAGGTGGAGGGGATTGACTATGATGAGACCTTTGCTCCTGTTGCAAGGTACTCATTGATACAATCAATTCTAGCACTATCAGCATAGATGGGTTGGAAGATACATCAGATGGATGTGAAGACAACTTTCCTCAATGGGGAGATTGAGGAAGAGGTATACATAGACCAGCCTGAGGAATTTGAGACCTTCGATCATGAGTCGCATGTGTGCTAGCTCAAGTGAGCATTGTATGGGCTGAAGCAAGCACCTTGTGCTTGGTATACCAGGATCGACAGCTATTTCACCGAGTTGGACTTCACCAAGAGTGAATTGGATTCGAACCTCTATCACATCATGGTAGAAGGTAAGCTATTGATTATTGTAGTTTATGTCGATGATCTGATTTTGACAGGTGATGATTAGTTGATCAAGTCTTGCAAGGAGGACCTTGCAAGAGAGTTTGAGATGAAGGACATGGGCCTCATGCACTACTTTTTAGCAATGGAGGTGTGGCAAAGAGATGGGGAAGTTTTTGTGTCTCAAGGCAAGTATGCCAATGTGATACTTAGGCGCTTCCACATGGAGATGTGCAAGCCCATGGAGACTCCTCTAGTAGGTAACTGGAGGAAGGAGGATGCTACTTCAGGTGAGGTAGTAGCTGCTATTGTTTATCGATAGCTTGTGGGTTCACTTATCTAGTGAACACACGACCGGATTTATGCTTTGCGGTGAACCAACTGAGTCAAGCTATGGTTCAGCCAACCAAGTTATTTTGGAAGGTGGCAAAGCATGTGTTGAGATATCTCAGAGGCACTACACAGTATGGATTATGGTATAGGCAGACAGAGGGAGTGAAGCTCCAAGGCTTCACAGATGTAGATTGGGAAAGTAGTCCATCAGATAGGAAGAGCACTTCTGGAGGGATCTTCAACCTTGGGTCAACTGCGGTTTCTTGTTATAGCAGGAAATAGAGATCAGTTACACTTAGCTCAATGGAGGCTAAATACATGGCTGCAAGTCAGGCTACATGTGAGGCCATCTAGATGTGGAAGATTCTAGTGGGATTGTTTGGTCATATGATGGATCCTACCATGATATATTGTGATAATCAGAGTTGCATTAAACTCTCTGAGAATCCAGTGTTTCATGACAGGTCCAAGCATATAGATATCCGCTATCATCATCTATGGGATTGTGTGGTCAAGAGGATCATGATGTTGCTATACATTTCGACTGAGGAATAGGATGCAAATATTTTGACAAAGGCATTGTCAAAGGGCAAGTTTGAGTTCCATAGAGATAGGATCGGGGTTGCTGATAATCCCTTTCTTGTTGAGAGGGAGTGTTGAAAAGTGTGCAACAAGAAATGCTAAATTTAGAATGTGCTAAAAATAGAACTCCTAAAAATAGCACTTCTAAAAATAGCAGTTTGGCCAATGAGCATTTTGGCCACCTTGCGTGAGAGGTGAAACTGTTAAAAATAGAATCTTCTAAAAATAGCATTTATGGGTCCCTTCCTATTTTTAGCAGTCCTTGGTCTAACTATAGCAAGTAAAAATGAATCTGGTCTTAACAACAATTTAAAATATTAATTAATTAATCTCCATGAGTTAATTAATTATGGAAAATTAAACTTGAAGTCTTTGTGATAACATGCAATTAGTTGTCCCACTGGTTGAGGAATTTATCCTTGATTTTCTCCACTGATTGAGGAATCAAGTATGAGTTCTATAATGAGAGGATCTGTTGACTTGGTTTTACTTAGTCAAGTTCAGTTAGATTAATTTAACAAGTTGTTAAAATAATGAGAAATAGTTTGTTAATGCTTGCATGCATGTGACAACTATTACTTTAGATAACTGAGCATTCCCTCATGGATAACTAATGCATGTCAGTTCATGCAGAGACCTAGTTGAGATCAGATGAGGGACAGTGTGCTATCAGATGCTTGGATATTTCTAGTAAGTATTCCTTGCATGCAGAAGGATTTATTTCCAAGAGAATTACGTGATATAGGACATTGGAGGACTTTTGGCCTATATATTGAGGCCTATGTAGTCTATGATCTTCATCTTCTGATTGCAGAGAGTACAAGATAGATCTTGAGCTGATTCTTTTTGTAAACAGAAGAGGATTTCCACTTGATTGATAATACAAATAGGGGTTTTATGCCGGTACTTTCCCCATTGATGTATCTTGTGTTATGGTTGATTATTTCTCTTGATCAGTTATATGTGTTTATGCTTGATGTTGCTCATGAAATCGATTATGCTTCCGCTTAATGTTTTGTAGAACTAGATCAAGTATTATGCTTTAGTACATTGCATATATCAGTTTAATCTACTACTGTGAAATTTCTACAAACACTGGAACACTTAGTGCAGTTCCCGAAACTCTTCCAAGTCTGGCATGAAGCTTAGGTCTTTTGCTAGAGGAAGTGCTCCTGATGTTTTGAAGAGGGAAACCTTCAACCATGAAAGGGAGGTCTCAACCTGTGATGGTTTAAGGATGACCAACAACTCTGGAATTCTTAATGCAATTCCTAGAACTCTTCCAAAACTCGCAAGAAGATGAAGTCTTCTGCTAGAGGAAGTGTCCCCAATTCTTTGTCTCCGGCTACAACTTTGAATCTGTTATGGCAGGTTGTGGCTTAGGCTCACTTGATGTGGTTTTGAAGCTTGTAAATGACCATCATTCCCCCCCTGTCAGATACAAGGTGAGATGATGGAGAAAACTCAACTGCAAGACTGTTCAATACTCTAGAACAATTTCAGACATATGACTGAAATATATTATTGGCTGTTGATGCCCATTACCAAGAAGCAATCCATCCAAGATGAATCTTTGTTCTTGTAGGAGGCTTGTTTTTAAAGCATTTGTTTGAAGAATGACTGGTTTTATGACAATGCTTACATGGGTGAAGATCAAAACAATGATCTTTCATATGGCCAACTCGATCACAGTGTTGGCATTTCACAATTTGTTGTTGTTGCTGTGGAAGAGGAGCATAATATGGAACAACTGAAGGTGAATTGTCAAGAAGGAATCTAGCACTCTGAAACTGGATGGGCTTTGAGTAATATGGAATATGAAAGGACACGTCCTTATCATATCCACAATGAGTTTTGTGTTTTTTGTGGACAAGCTCTTCCCAAGGTCCAATGATGGGCTTGGGAAGTGCAAACTGAACTTCTGCTTATGCATGCAATTCTGTTGCTTCATTGTGAAATGGATCTGAAGCAACTGCAACATTATTGATTTGCTACTTAACGTTGTCTGTTTCAATGTTCTGAAGATAGACAAGTTGAGAATGATGACTCCACTACTATAATTCTGCTCGCTGAAGCTGAGATTCAAGCTCCAAAAAGTCAATTTTTTCCTGTATATTCTGTAGACATGTTTTAATATCACAAAGAGTGTTCTTGTTGATTTTAACTGTGTCTTCGACACTTTATTGTATCAGAGTTTTGAGAAACTCTAATACACCACCAATTAGAGCCATAGCAAGTGCACCGCTATTAAAATCAAAGTGTAATAGTTGTAATGGCAGGAAATCACTGAACTCTCCTCCAGAAAATACTGCTTTTAATTTTCAACTTTCCACCTTCATGATTAGATAAAAAACTAATTAAAAAAAATTCAAAACCAACTTCAATATACTATGTCGATACTTAATCTGAGCATATAAGCCAATGGCAGTAGAATAGGAAATATGGTGTAGCCAATGGAGGGTGTCTTCCTTATTGCTTTCTGAAATTTTTCTAAGTAGAAGGTAGAAACTTTCAGTATAAGATGGCACTAACCTATACTTATTATCGACGATAGATGTATGAGAAATATGTTAAGCTTTATGGAGAACTTGCATCTGTAGTAGTGGCTAGCTTTCTTAGTTTCAAAGAATCACCATTGGTTGAACCAGTACGGAACAATGATGAAGCTGAAGAGAACAAAGAAGCATTAAGGAAGTCGCGTGGTGAGGAAGATGAAGATTTCCAAATTAATGAATATCAGGCCCAGAAAGGGAATGCAGTGGTAATGTATAAACTTGGTATATTTTCCATAGTTCATATCAAATTTCATAGTTCCAAAGCCCATCACTAGATATGTAGAGTTGTCCCCAAGAATATTCTTGAAACTTGTCTCCCTCTCAACCAAATTTGAGAGGACTTCCTTATACCCAGTGAGGTGTCTAGAAGCCCCACTATCTACCATCCAACTATTGTATGAATCCGAAGGAGAATAACTAGAAAGTATGAAATAAGAATGTATTCATATTGACTAATAGCTACATTACTTTCATACCTGGAGTTCCTTAACTTCTTTTGAGGATGAGGACTCTCATCACAATCAACTAGAGTATCTCTTCTTCTTCAATCGTCTCTTTGTCTTCTATCATCTTGCCTTCTTCTATCAAAACTTCTTCTTTCGTCATTGCTTTTTCTTCTGTCATCATACCTATTGTTGTTGTAGCTTCGATCATATCTTGGGACATCTATCTTTCTCAGACAGTCTCATGCATAGTGACCATGTTTGTGACAATTGTAACATTCAATACCCTTGATCTTCTATAACAGTCTTTTGACACGGGAGAGGACCTAGATGATCTTCCTTTTCCCTTTTTCTTCTTATCTTGAGTAACAAATGTAGTGGGATCTTCTTCTCCATGATTATAAATTCTCCCTCTTGAAATCGTCCTCAATTCTTCTTGAGTAAGCTAAATTCCAACAAGTTCATCAAATGATGGAAAACTTTTGTTGTTGCTTATGGTGGTAATGAAGGTCTCCCAAATAGGAAGGATACCTCTAAGGGTTACCACCAACCTTAGTAAAAGAAATTATTACAATTTAATAATTTATTTTGAAATATTATTACCATGTCATCATTTCAATGCTATGTCACTTTTTGGAGACCAAATTATGATAAATATTATTAAGAATGATTTTTAGAGCTTTATTGTCATTCAACATTTGCATTTTTTTTTTATTTCTCAATTTTGTGTACACAATTAGTTTAGCTATATATTTAACTAAAAATTCCAAATAACATAAAAGATTAATGAAATATGATTCAACTTACATGGATAATAATTTATGAATTTAGAAGATGTATTATTTAAAAATAAATAAATTTATTATATCAAAATATAGAAACACTACTATGTGGTTGAATTCCAATAGTGAGGTTAGTGGTGTGTGAAGCTACCTTAGGTTCAAATAATTAAAATGCATATATGAGGGTTGGGGCTAGATATATTTTTGGTTTTCTATATAGAAGATTCATATCTATGAAAAAAAACATGCATTAATTTTTTTGAAACAAATAATAATTTTTTAAAGATGACTTGTTAAATAATTTTTTTTTGTAAGGAAGTAATTTTATTTATAGTCTATCAATAATTACATATCCATATTTTTGGGTTCCAAATGGACCCTGTGTATTCAAAGTTGACATGAAAAAGATATTTTAACCATGAACCCTCCTATTGGGGGAAATATGATTGTTTAGATCACCAAATTACAAGCCTAAACCATTTCAAAAAAGACTTACATACATTAACAGACTGGATGTGATACAAATTTTACAGCATATGAAGTAGATAAACAAAAGGGTAGAGAAAACCAATATTGAGCCATTATGGGGTAGCTTCCTTGGGGACATCCTCTAAGAGAGATATGGGAGGTTTCTTGGACAAAACAAGAAGAGAAAATTACATAATACTCTTGTTATTTTTCACCAATCAAGTAAGAAACATTGTGTTGAAATGATTTTCTCTCTCTAGAAAATCCATGTGTTCCATCAAATTTGCTGTGCCTCTATATCATTAATGGTTGGGGCCTCCATATTCTTAGCGTGCTAGTATAATTATTCCATTTTTTGGAACTAGTCGTGGGCACCAAATGAAATTATTACACCTGGGTCCTACATATAGACAACCACCTCACTGTCAGGTTGCACACAACATTGTGATGGAGCTCTCTGGTATGATGCTCCAGTTTTTTGGTTAATTGCTTCTGCTTGCTAGTGGTAGATATACAAAAGTCCATGGATTCTTTGGCTATGTCTCGTTCAACACTAGTGGCTTAAGAAAATTTTGCCTTACTTCTGCTACCTTGAGACCCATACACCATAGCCTTCAAGATAAGGTGCAATAAGGGTGATGTGGGGGATGGTGTATCAACTTGGGTCATGAACTGGGGGGGTGAGAGTGATGCTAAAAAATGTGAATGGGGTCAACCAAGATGACACATATGTTTATAATCCTGGGAAAAGTAGTGAAGGGATAAGAGGATAATACAACAAAGTAATGGTAGCAAACACACCCATGCGAGGGCCCTTAATAACTACAGATAAAGACCAAATGAATGAATATGGGGGGATTTATTTCCTTGGGCCACGCTTGTAATGATCAATGAATAAAATGATTGCTTGATCTTGTGTCTACATTGAGAAGAAATCACTATAGAGTGATGAGTGAGCAAAGGGCTAGAGACGGATTGGTTGTCGTAACATGCACCATTATAAAATCTATTGAGGAGGATTGTGGCATGACATTCACCAACTCCTCCCATTAAAACATGATCCCTTTTAATCATGTGAAGCATCAACTGGCATCCCACTTGGGGATGCTATATCATTCTCTGCTTTGCTTTGACACTCCAACCTGAGGATCAATGGAGTTGAGCCCTAGGTGGACAAGAAATGTTTTGGAATATCTACTCACATGTTAGCCATTAGGTCAATGAGATGATTTTATAAATGAACATGAAAATTATTAGGCCCGGTAGGTAAGTAAGTTCATGCTGAAGTATTTATAGGTTGACTACAAGCCTCCATGAGGGAAAAGCGGAGCGTGGGAGAGGTGAGGAGGAAAGAATATTGAAATCATCTTCTCCTTCCTTCTCCCCTACCTTTGTAATGTGACTACCTTGTACCTGATCACAATTTGGACTAGCAACACGAAAATCAAGAAAGCGTGAAAAAATAGCTGGTGGAATAGATTCGCCAAGGGGATCATGGTACAAAGAGTCATGTCCTATAGATGATAGAGGATAACAGAAATCCAAATCAGATTTGAGACTAAAATTATGAATAGTAACATCATCTTGTGGAGTGGAGTTAGTCTTCATCGTAGGCTTCATGAGCCAATACAAAAATTCCTCCATTGAATCTGAATTGTGAAAAGAGGAAGAAGAATGAGAATATGGATTAGAAATTTGATTTTCAGAATTCCTAACTTCACAATCACCGCAAGGAGAAACCCACAATGGGATTGGAAAAGGAGAAGGACAAGGAAAAAAAGGAATAGTATGTTCCTCCTCTGAAATTAGGGGTATCTCATGGTTTACAAGAGTTGGGGAAGAAAAAACATCAAGTGGTTTGGATTCACCGTGCAAAGAGATATGAACCAAACACTTGAGCTTTTGTTTAAAGAAATCTCAATCCATATTTTTTTTCAATAAATTCATAGCAAAGGTGAAGGAAACGGTTAAAGAAATCTTCAATTGGTTCATTAGGATTCATTCTTAGTTGATAAATTATTTTAAGAACATCCCAGTAATCATACCTATCAAATGATTTATGAATCTCCTTCGCAAGTTGGTCGAATGAATGGATCGAAGCAATGGGTAATGTATTATAGCATCTCTTAACATGACATTAAAATGCGAGGGTGATAAATATAGCCATAACATCCTTGCAATGTATTCCATTAGAAAGGAAAGAACAAACAAATTGAAATATATTTTTACGGAGAGTCAATTCACCCTCACCATCAAACTTCAATTTAGACAGGTTATGGAAAAATTATACAGGGATGGTAAGCTTAAGCTCTTTAGAAAAACAACTTGGGATTATGATTTGGGGAAGAACCATTTTCGATAGGAGATTCAAAGTAGACTCAACAGGCACAACCTATCGTCTGGCCCTCCTTCTAGCGCCATTTTTGATGTGTTGGAAATACGTCAACCAAGGTGTCTCCCAGATGTGAAGTCCTATTACCTCACACCGTTTGGAGTAGGAGCCCCATCTGTAATATCGGCCCAATTTCCATGTATTCTAATATATTTTCCTTAGCTCTAACTGTCAACAAGAGATCGGGAGACGTGGTGCCTTCAAAAAGCAAGGGGCTGTTCCTGGTGAGTGTTCAATCGTATATGTGTCAAAGTTATTTCACTACATAGGGGAGGAAAAGTGAGCCTCTAAGAGAGAGGTAGTAGTGCCACCGTAGTAGAGACGCACACAAACAATAAAGGTCCATGCAACATCAATCATAATAGTCCATAGAGATTCGACATTCATTAAAACCAATATAATGACGAAGACATGTATGATATCTAGTGAAATAGTCCATGAGGATGCGACAATGATAATATAAATTATAGCACATTCTCAATGATAAGTACTAAAATAAAAGAAATAGTTCAACTACTTTAGCACAAATGAAAGAAAACATGAATTATAATTATTCACATAATAGTCTTACAAATATCCATAATTGATGCATGAAGAATGTGTTGGCCCATAGGGCTTCTGTTATTAAGTAAAATTTCCAAGACACATGTATACAATGAACACCACTAGCTCCAATGGTTGAATGTTGGAGCCACTCCTTGCTCCTCAAAAGAACTAGCTTATCTCTCTAATGCCTTGTGGGAGGAGCCAAGGTGAAAATTCCTTTGCTCATACAATGATGGGGTGGATATAACTAAGGGGTGATGCTTCACCCTCCTTGTGACTCTTCGACTACCCTCATGAATGTTTGAGTTCCTATGACTTTTGGACTTACATGACTCTTCATATTCCATGTGTGTCCTTTGGACTTCCACTTTACAATACATTTTGAATAGGTAATTACATAATCCACAATAATGATGTGGCATATGATGTCTTGTGATGGGACATGACATGAAACCAATGACATGGATTGCATGATGATGTGACAATGCCAAGTTGTCCTTCTTGCCACTTCTTTCTTTGTGTCTTCTTGAATAGATGGTACATGTTCTTCTTCTTCCTCCTCCTTATGACTTAAAAATGAGGAGCCTTCCATGTGATCTTGATCTTCATCTTTTGTTAAAGTTTGATGTTCCTTTGTCTTCTCACCTATTAATCGTCTTATCTCTTAAGCTCCATATGTGTCTTATAGCATCTCCTTCTTCATAATTTTTCCATAGCATGATAGAGTTCCTATATCTGCAATTCACTCATGATAAGATGACATCAATATGATAAACACATAGTCTAAGATGGTGCACATTGATCCACTGACTGAGTTGGAACTAGGTAACAAGTTGGGAAAGAGGCTCAGTAACTACATAATTGTGCAACTCAGAAAGTTAGGGTTGAGACTATGCAATGTGCATTTCAAGCTGGGCTAAGGAAAAAGATTGTGCAGTCTGTGAGCTCAGGATGATAGGTTGATGGGATGGGCACTCGATCAATCTATTGTGCCATTTTGGAGGACATGTGAGCCTAAGTGATTGCACAATTACGTAGTTCAAGATCTCAGGGCTGAGGTTTGACCCTTGATACTATGTAGTGTGTAGTTTAGGCTGGCATGAGGGAGAAATCTACGCAGTTCTGGGAGCCAGAGAGGTAGGTTGAGGGTATGGACACTAAGTGAACACACTGCACAGTTCCAGGAGACAAGGGAAGTTGGGACACTGTGTAATTACGCAGATTAGGAGCTTAAGGGATGAGCTTGAGGCTACATATTGTGAAGTGCGTAGCTGAGGCCACATTGGGAAGATGATTTGTGCAATTCTGGGAGGCAAGGTCGGGCTTGAGCGCTAAATTTGTGAAATGGATAGTTATAGGATTAAGTAGTGAGGTTGCAAAAATCGCAGTTCTTGACTTAAGAACTGAATATGTGAAATGCATTTTTCTTTGTTTGAGCACTAAAGTTGTGAAATGCACAATTCTAGAGGGTTGGATGACGCTAGGTTGCCGGGAATTTTTTGAAATTTGGCTAAGTGTGGAACCAGAGAGAGTGTTATGAATAGTGATATGACTTGATTTTGATCACACACTTGAGACACTTTGACAACATAACAAAATATATCATCCAGAACATGTCAACAAGATATTTCACTCAATGCGACAACTTTATGACAAGTGCCACACTAAAGGTACACTTTGTGACAACCATGATGACACTTGCGCGACAATGCTTAAAACTTTAGGAATGAGTGTGATTGATGTTTACATGGTTAGAAAAAATAATTCACACAAAGATAACCCCTTACAACCACTAGAATGAGCATGCATACATTGCGTGACAACTAGCATGCAAAAAGATTCCAATTGCTAAAGTACGAATGACTCTTGTGATATGTGAACAATAGTGAAAAGTAACACATACTAGAGAAAAGATAACATGAAAATGATACTAATTAGAGTGAAGGCAAGTGAAAGTGACAATCGAAAACATGAAAATGACAATAGTGTGCAAAAATTAGCCTAATGGAAGAACGAACAGAGCTATAATGTGAGAATCTGTTGTTGTCAGTGTGCATTGGTTGTTGACATGGATTGGGCATTGCAAAGGCATAGTCTTGATGGAACATGATATGCTTGTACAAGATTACGTAAAATAATGTGGTCATGAACTTGTTGTGGACTAAGCATGTGTGAGCAAGTGACTTCAATGCTTCTGATCTAAGAATGGAGCTTAAAAGCATCAACTGGCCAAGAAATGACTATGGAATCAGTAGGCTCCAAATTTGGGTCGATGAAAAATTTTGGAGGGTTTTTGTCACAGTGAATACCCCTGGAGAGCTTTTCAAAGTAGGTAAATGGGGGAGGGTTGGTTACAGATTGGTATCAGAGAAAAGTTGCAACACTATAACTCAAGGTAGATGTGATTGTTATGCATGAATGCCAGTTATTTATGACTTTGTCATATATGCATGTTAGCTAGTTACTGTTATGAATATCATGAACTTATTTATGTATGAGTTGATACACTTGTGAACTTATATCGTGCTAATTTGGATTGAATTGTGCAGATGAATATCCTCCCCTGAAATAAACTGAGGTATGGTTTTGATTATGTCTCTATTTGGCTTATCTAACATGGCATGTTTGCAGGAGAGAGAAGATCAGAGACGAGGAGTATAATGGTGGAATACAATTCACATGACTCTCCTTACATGCCTGATGTGAATTCTATGGAATGGGATAGGTTCATTGAGTAGCAAGGAGAATATTACTCTCCTGATTTAGCAGATACACTGAGATGTTTGAAGGAAGAAATCAAAATTTGTAAGGAAGATAATAACAGGTTGATTGAAGCACAAGAAAGGATTTCTAGAGCTCAAGAAAATAAAGTAGAGGTTAATGAAATCATCCTTCATATCCTTTCATATTTACAGAAGCAAGGACATCTAAGGATCAGTCATGGATAAGAGGAAAAGACTAATGGGGCATATGGTAGTAGATCTTGATCAAGATACAGGTTGGAAAAAGATGATATGGACAGAGGTGGAAGACCTTTGGATACACCTAACAAGTAGGCTAACACTCATGGATTTTATTCCAACTTCAGTTCTGAGAGACATCATCATCATTATTGCCAACATCCTTATAGGAGGAGTAAGAAGAAGTATTTTCTAGAGGAGTTTTGAGAAAGCTAAGCCTCCTACTTTTGATGAGTATGTGAAGAAATTAGAAGATGTAGAAGCATGATGCTTGGGATGAAGAATTTCTTTGAATTTCATGATTATTCAAAGAATATGAAAGCCAAGATAATGATCTTCAATCTCAAGGGAAAAGAAAATATCAAGTGGGAAGACGTGAAGCGTTCTAAAGGCATTAGGGTAGAGGAGTTGAGTTAGCACGAGTTTAAAAGACTCTTTAGAAAGATGTATTTGTCTAAGAGATATTATGATGAGAAGTCCAAGGTGTTCTATGATTTAAAGATGGGTTCCATGGAAAATGATGAGTACACGAACAAGTTTGTGGAGATGTTGAGGTATGTGGCCTACCTCAAGAATGAGAAGACAAAGGTCCAAAGGTTCATCAGTGGTTTTCCTTTAGCATTTCAATAATCAGATTAAGTATGATGAGCCTTGGTCATTGGAGGAAGTCATCACAAAGCTAAATCATTGTTATGAGGAGTCTAAGGATAAGTATGATCCTAAGTAGGATTGGGAAAGTAATGAGAAGACTAAAGGAAAGTGGGCTAAGAAGCGAGGAATACATCAAGATGCAGGTGACAAGGAGAATGTAGCATCGTACAAGAAATTCAATGTAGTTGACATAGGACATGGATTTTAGCCAGAGGAGCAGAATAAGGACAATGGTAGGAAGCCTTTAAGGTGTTGGACTTATGGTGGAGAGCATCACAAGAGTGATTTCCCATCGCATCAAGGTGGTAGGCCTAATATTTGTAGTGCTCAGGAGGCACAAACATTTATAGATGTCGGTAAAAGTATTCTTTGTATTTATACAACAGTGTATAATAGGCAAGTAGATCATCAAACATCCATTTATGAGATGGAAGGTAATCTTTGTGATCAATTTGTTTCCATTTTGATTTACCTTGGATATAATTATAGTTATATCAGTCTTGACCTGGTGGATAAGTGTTGCTTGAATAAATAAGTGCATACAAAATATTGGTTGGTGCAGTTGGCTACAAGGACCAAGAGAAGAGTTCATCATTGGGTGACATATTGTGCATTTGACCTAAGTGGTGTTCCTACATCAACAAACCTAATTGTGTTTCCTTTGGGTTCATATAGTATTCTTTTGGACATGGATTGGTTGTTCATTCACAGGACAAAAGCGGAATGGTATGATACGGCTATTGAGTGCCTAGATGATGTTGGGGAAAGGAGAGTCTTGCAGGGAAATATGAAGCCTATATTAGTGACAACAATTACAACTATCTAGGCAAGGCGTTGTTTCCAGAAGGGATGCATACTATTTGTAGTTCATATTTCTAGTGACAAAGGGAATGATGACGAGGATGATGAAATCATGAAGGGGTATCCTATTTTGCAGTAGTTTCAAGATGTGTTTCCTACAAATATTATAGAGATTCCTCCTCATAGAGCGGTGTACTTTTATATTGAGTTGATGTGGGGAGAAAAAACAACATTTGAGGCACCTCACAGGATGAGCACTCTAGAGTTGGTGGAATTTAAGTTGCAGTTTAAGGAAATGCTTGATAAAGGATACATAAGGCCAAGTATGTCGCTTGGGGTGTACTTGTATTGTTTGTAAGGAAGAAGGACAATACTACACGATTGTGCTTTTATTATAGATAGTTGAAAAGGGTGACCACAAGAACCAGTATCCATTTCCAAGAATTGATGATTTGTTTGATCAACTGAAGGGAGCAAAAATGTTTTCAAATATTGATCTAAGATCAGGATATCATCAGGTGCGCATCAAAGAAGAAGACATTTACAAGACTAAATTTCACACGAGGTATGGAAATTGTGAGTTTTTGGTGGATCCCTATGTTCTTACCAATGCTCTAGCCACTTTCATGTGTTTTATGAACAATATGTTGCATCATTACCTAGACACATTTGTGATAATGTTTATAGATGATATATTGATATACTCCAAGAATGAGGAGGAGCATGCAGAACACCTGGAAACAGTGTTGAGGTTGTTGAGAGAGCACCAATCATATGCTAAGCTTAGCAAGTGAAGTTTATTTTAGTGTCATATTCATTACTTGGAACATGTTGTTTCCAAGGAGGGGATATCAGCGGACCCGGAAAATATTAAAGCTATCATCGAGTGGCCAATTCCTAAGAATTTAGTCAAGGTCAAATCATTCATGGGAATAACATGTTATTATAGGTTGTTCATCAAGAACTTCTCACGGATTGGTTATCCTATTACATCTTTAAATAGGAAAGGGGAAAATTTTGAATGGACTGAGGAGTTTGCAGCTAGTTTTGAGCAGTTGAAGCATTTGCTTACAAATGCTCCAATTTTCAAGATTATAGATCCTGATAACGAGTTTTTGGTTTGTATAGATGCTTGGGAGGAAGGAATGGGTGGAGTCCTAATGCAGGAAGGGAAGGTGGTATGTTATGAGTCAAGGAAGTTGAATGAGCATGAGTGGAACTATGTTACTCATGATCTTGCATTGGAAGATATCATTCATGCATTGAAGATGTGGAGACATTATCTCCTTGGTAGGAGGTTTGTTCTATTGAGTGATCACAATGGGTTGAGGTACTTGTTTGACCAACCTAATTTGACTTCCAAGAAAGTTAGATGGTTGGATATGCTTAGTGAGTTTTACTTTAAGATCGAATAAATGAAGGACAATGAGAAAAAAGTTACATATGCTCTCAGTAGGAGAGTGCAGAAGAATCACATTCTAGTTGTGAGTTCATATGGGACTGATTTACAAGAGAAGATATTGCATGCAGGGTAACATGATGAGAGTTACCAGTAGCTGAAACACCAGATACAACAACAAGGTGAAGGTGATAGATATGAGCAGTATCACCTCACGACAGATGGCTTGGTGATATTCAAGAACAAGATTTATGTGTCATATAGTAGTGAGTTGAAGAAGCTTATCTTGAGGGAGTTTCATGTCAAGCCATATTCAGTCGACCCAAGATATCACAAGACCTTAACAATAGTCAAGAAGTTCTATCATTGAACGAACTTGAAGAAAGAGGTAGCTAAGTTTGTTGTGAGATATTTGGATTGTTAGTAGGTGAAATTTGAGTGTAAGCCCCCAATTGGTATATTTAATCCTATTCTGATTCCAGAATGGAAATGGGAGGTCATTCCCATGGAATTAATTATAGGACTATTGAGGAAATCGATACGACATGATTCCATCATGGTTGTGGTTGACAGGCTGAGCAAGGCAGCTCACTTCATCATAATCAAGTCCACAAATTCAGCCAGTGAGGTAGCTCGGATCTTCATTAGGGAGATAGTGAGGTTGCATGGTGTTCCCAAGAAGATTATATCAAATAGAGATGTCAAGTTCACTTCCAAGTTTTGGAAGGAGTTGTTTGCGGGCTTGGGGACAAAGTTAACTTTTAGTACAACTTATTATTTGCAGATAGATGGACCGATAGAGAGGGTTAACAAGATTCTTGAGGATACGTTGAGGATGTATTTCATGCATCAAAAATGGAAGTGGGAAGAGTATCTTCCAATGGTGGAGTTTTCATATAACCAGTATAGATCTATCCTAACCACAGGTCTAGCAAGATCTGAGAGGGATCAAATGTCTTGAGGTGAAAACTTCTTTTAGAGTGAAAAAATTGAGTAAAGTGTTTGCACCATGAAAGATTTGATCCTCTGTATATATATATATATATATATATATATATATAGAGAGAGAGAGAGAGAGAGAGAGAGAGAGAGAGAGAGAGAGATTTGAATAAAATGTTTGCATCTTGACATATTTGATTATCTAAATATATATAAAGAAACCAATTTTAATTTATCATTTTTTATGTTGCACTTTTCAATATATAAAATGGATCAAAATTTACTTGGGCATAAAATAGTGAGATTGCTTAAAATGTTTCAACTATAAAAAAAAATATTATTTTTCAATTTCTTTATATAATGTATATACTTTTCTTTTTCAACTTTTGACTACTTTATTTCTCTATAAAGTTGATATAAGATTATGGTTCATATAGACATCCAAATATTTTAGTTATGGTTGAGAGTGAGAGTGAAATATCTTTACCACTTCTCCTTAGAATGGATGTTGAGAGTGAGATTATTGATATTTTATTATACTTTTAATTAAACAAATCAAACATGCATATTGATTTTTATTTTTTTTATTATAACTGGTGTGAAAGATTTTATTTATATTTGAGAGTGAGTGAAATATTTTTACCACTTCTGCTTAGTGAGATTATATATATATAGGGACATGTGTCAACTCCAAATTGAACATGAACATACTTACACCTCCCTTATATTAGGTTGTAGAATGAGCTTCTCGGATCAATAATGGGTGTCTGGAATCCTTGAGGATGAGTCCACTTGAGGTTCTTTATGGGCGGAGTTGTAGTACTCCTATCAGTTGGAGTGATCTAGTGAACATGGGGTTGATTAGACCTAATATGTTGACTGAGATGGAGCATGAGTTGTAGGTTATTAAGAAAAAATTATAGTAAACACGAAACAAACATAATATTTATGCAGATCAACATAAAGCATTCAAGGATTTTAAGGTTGGGGAGCATGTATACTTGTGCACCGAACCTAAGAGGAGCTCCTTGAGGATTGGATCATGTGCCAACCTGACACCTTGGTATTGTGGGCACTTTGAGATCCTTGAGAGGATTGAACCAATGGCCTATCAACTTGCACTGCTGTCAATAGTGAAATTCCATGATGCTTTCCATGTTTCATTGCTTAAGAGATATGTCCAAGATGTTGATCATGTGACTGATTAGTCTATATTGCAGGTGGAAATAGAGAGAGGGTTCCATCCAGAACCTCAGTGCATTTTTAGCAAAAAGTGCTCCATAACCGAGTAATCGAGCAAGTTAAAGTGGAGTGGAAGCATTTTGGGCCCGGTGAAGCTACATGGGAGATGGATGATTAGATGTAGGCTTTGTATCCTTCCTTATTTGCTGGTTGAGCACATGTGTTTGGTTTATGTGTTTTGATTTATATTTATATATGAATATGTGTATTGTAAATACTACAATGGGTAGGGTTATAAAACTCCAATAGGCAGTATGTTGTAAATATTGTATCAAGTTGTGTATAAAGCTCCAATAAGTAGTACAATGTTCATGGTTTCAAGATTTGGTATGATGTAAATGTTGCATCGAGTTGTGTTATAAAGCTCCATGGAGAACATGTTTTGCTGGTTATAAGCATCATTGAACGCTGAGGATGGTGTTCCCCTAAGGAGGAGGGATGTTGTAAATATTGTATTAAGTTGAGTTATAAAGTTCCAATAAGCAGTATGGTGTTCATGGTTTCAGTATTTTGGTATGATGTAAATGTTGCATCGAGCTATGTTATACAGCTCCATGGGAAATGTTAGAGCCTAGATTTGCCTCAGGCTGAAAAGACAAGGTTCTAGGTCCACATCAAACCACGCTCAGCTTCGTAGCTAGCCGTACGAGGAGAGGACAAGGCTCTCTTCGGGTCAATCTCAGGTAAGATAATCAATGGGGCTGGAGATGACTGATTTAGCAACTGATTTTAGGCTAGATATTAAGTGCAAAGGATTTGATTTTGAGTTTTTGAGGTTTTTGTGTTGGAAATAGGGAAAGGCAAATTGGGCTCAGGGATGAGGCACAATTTCTGCAGAGTTCTGATTAGGGCAAGGAAGGCAATCGTTTTGATGCTTTAAAGTGAGTGAGATGGATAGATCAGACTGGTGAGAAGCTAAGGAGAGCAAGAGAGTCTCAAGAATTCCCCTTAAATAGATGAAGACGTGAAAATTTAAACAAATTCAAAGGCAGAGCATAACAATTATGATTTCTACCTTAATCACTCATTTGTTCAAATTCAAAAGAAGAAGCATGAAATGATACACATAACACTAGATAAACTTACAAATACTCAGAGAAGCACACCATCAAAACATAAAGCCACATGGATCCCAAACAGTTCTGCAAAACCCTGGTCTTTCCTTAGCCAAAAATGCAGAAGTGAATGTACAATAGAGTGCCAAACTTTTCCCAAGAGTCCAAACCTGAGAATGACTTAGAAATTACATAATATAGGCAAGCCAACCTATTCCCTTGACTCTAGGGGTCGAGCTCATCATTCTAGGAGCTATTTCAACCAATGCTAAACAAAGCACTAAAATCTAGGCAGTCAAAACAACTTGCCTCTATAAGGTAGGAAACTGATTCATTCATTAAATTTTCACTTTTTAGTGAATGAATCCTCTAGAACAAGTAAATAAGTGCCAAAATTACATCATGTTTATCCAATTACATCAAGATAGATCAAAAATTACATCACAAAGCAAAACTAGTCAAACTGGCCGAATTTCTGAGCTGGAAGGTGAAAAATTGAGCAAAAATCCTCTGTGCGCCGCGCCAATTTCTCTGTGCGTCGCGCCACTTTGAGGCTGAGTTTGAGGCACTTCCTGAAGTCCAAATTGAGCCCAAGTGTGCTTGTTGGAAATCCTTACCTGTCTACTTTCTAACCCAAGTGGAATTTCTGAATTTGGTGTCCATTTTCCCCTTCAAAACTTCAATCTCCCAAGACTGCTTCCTGTGTGTCAAAATAGGGGCAGAGAGGTCATTTTTAGGGTGTTTTTGACCTCCTGAGGACTCAAAACTTGCCCAAAATTCTTGGCCATGCACCAACAGTCATGATTTTTCATGAAAAATTCAAAACTATAAATTTTTTTGCATTTGGAGCTTCCAATCATAAGCGCGTGCCACGTGGCGCGGCGCACAGGGAGAAAAACCCTATTTTTTAGTGCAAAAATTTCTCAAAATGCAAAATTTGCTCCAAATTTCTTGAAATTTGGGCTAGACCTTCTTTATCAAGAGCTATGATGAGCCAAAGAGGTTTTGGCCAATATCTGAAGTCCTTCATCCACTTTTTTCCTCCTTAATGCTCTCTTCACCTTGATTCTCGTTTTGCACACCAAGTTCCGGGACAAGTAATGATATGTCTGCCACCTCTTTAAAGCCTCCTGGGTGCATGTCCCTCCGTGAGTGAGTCACTTTGGGTCTCCTCTTCATAGTCATATGAATGACCAGACGACATAACTGCTGTTATACAACTGCCTTGGAGAAATGGATGCTGGTGATAAAACTGTGTTGGACTGCTCTTTGTGATGTGATTGAATTCTGCCACCAAAGGGAAAAATGCAACAAGGGACTGTTAGGAAGAGGGAAATAGTAAGGGATTAGGAGCTATTGGGACTATAGGGATTAGGGAAATGTAGGAGGGTTTTGAGGGATTTGATGAATAGGGTTAGGATTTATTGTGTAGGGTATGAGGTGTGGGGTTTGAGAATTTGGGAAAGGGAATATAGGAGAAGGAATTGATGAACTTAGGGAGATAGGGGAACTTAGGGAATGATGAAATCAAAAGAAAAATGAGATGAGGGAGAGAACTTGGTGACAAAACAGTGATTTTAAATCCTAGCAACAAGTTTCCTTGAGGTACTTTAAAAGATAGGGTTTGATGTTTTTGTTTTAACCAAATTACCATCCATAAACCACCCTATCCTAGCACAAACTTGGATGAAACACACAAATGGAGGCTCTACCTACTTTTGGAAAGAAGAATTTGCAATTTGGAGGAAGATTTCAATGAATTTCAAGTCTTTTAGCCCAGTGCGCCGCGCCTCCCCAGTGCATCGCGCCTTTTTGCAGGAGCCTTTTGGAGGCCTTCCCGGTGTCCAAATTAGGCGCAGGATAGCTCGTTGGAAAGGTCTTTGAGTCTAATTTTCAACCCAACTATAATTTTTCAGTTTGGAGTTTATTTTCATTATAAAAAATCAAATCTCCCAAGACTGGTCAAAATGTGCCAAATGAGGTTGCCTAAAGGCAGAGTGCTGTTGCAATCAACTTTTGAATGTCTTCTTCAACTCCAAATTGAGCTCATGATAGCTCCTTGGAAATATATTTGTGTATAGTTATCATTTGACTCATCAATCAAGTAATTTTTCCAACCAATATAGGAGAAAAATTGATTTTCCCAAGGTCACTTCAGAGGTGCATCAATTCTCCCGAGGCGATTGTATTTTTGACATTTCTCTAAAACCATGACACCTGTGTAAAACGTGAAGGAGGTTTTTCTTCCTTGGCCTATTGTGGACAAAAAAATCTCTCAGTTTTTCCAAATTCATCTTTCCTTGCTCAGAAACATCATTTGATTAAAACCTACCCCGATATGTGGAACAAGAGATTTGTCGAAATGCAGCGAAATGAAGGGGATAGGGAGCTTCTAAATTCTTGAGGAAATTTTGGAAAGTAGAGAGGGATGTTAAGAAGTAGGGGAAAGTGTAATCTCTGAAATTGAGTGAGGGGAAGGGGTCCAAAAGGGCAAAACATAGGCCTAGCCTAGAAAATAGGGTTTGTAGTAAGAAACTAGGGTTTGTGTGAAAATGAGGAATTTTGGGGATCTCAGTGATGGGAAATGTTTAATAAGGTACATTAAGGATATGGGAAGGTGGATGAACATCAGGATACAAGTTTTGCTGATGATTTGAGCGTCCAAGAGAAATTGCCTTCAAAACCCTAGGAGAGGGAAATGGACCTTACCCAGGCACAACTGAAGTATGAACAAGGTGTAAAATGACCCAGTGGAACTTGACATAATAATGACAACCCTCTGAATGATGGCACACTCAGCTGAATGGTGACAAGGACCGACATTTGGACAACTTTGACAGGAGTAAAAGCAAACCCTAGACCTAATGCCTAGTGACCAAATTTTGCTTGAAGACTCACTGAAATGACAAAATTTGACCTTGAAACCTTAAAATCACTTTGTAAGAGCATATTTGATCACTGGAGGAAGGCTGCAAAGACTAACACTAACAGGAAACATGTTTTTTTTGTTATAAGTATCATTGAACACCAAGGATGGTGTTCCTCCAAGGGGGAGGGATTTGTAACAACCCCTTATTGATTTTCCATGTAAATAAATTAAGACGAAGGTCATGTGACATGTATTCTGAACTGAATTGTGGGAAAGCATTATAGTGGGCATCACTTGCGCTTTAATAATGGCTATGGAAATTGGCAAAGGAAAAGAGGAAATAAATGGCATTTAATTATAAAAATAAAGGAAAACAGGGGAAAAGGAAGGTGAAGAGACACAAATTTGCATGTAAGGGAAATTAGAGGAAAAATGAAGGAAAATGAAGAAAAATGATAGATCAATGATAAAAGGGCATCAAGGAAACAATTCAAAGCTTTTGGCTTAGAATTTGGTCAATTTAGTTTTGGTTCTCTCCTTACACATTCTCATTCTCTCGTACATTTTTCCACACTTAGAGCATTCTTAGAGCATTCTTGGAGCACTTTAGTAGTCACGTGGATTTGCAAGAAGACAAACAACAAATCAAAGGAAAGTAAGGGAGCATAAGGAGACAATTGTATTAACAACTACAATAGGCTTACTTCGCAGGTAACATGTTGCATGTGTGATTTCTTTGTTGGTTTTTAGATGCATGGTATATGCATGTGGTTCCATAGTTATGTGTTTTCATTGGCATGAATATTTTGCTAAATTGGCAGTGGATTCAACCTTGCCTTTCCATTTCTGGATAACCATGGTGTAGTGGGTTATCCATTTGGTTTTCTGATTGGTTCTTACGTTTCATATGGCTATGGGTTGGAAAAAATTCTCCAGAGCCCTAAGACAACTTGGGTTTCCTAGAGGCTATGGGTTGAGTTACTAGTCCCTGGAGCTTGTGAGTTGAAACAAATTCTTTAGTTCCTTGAAACAACTCGGGTTCCCTGGATTTTGTGGGTTGAGTTACTAGTTCCTAGAGCCCTGGATAGTTTGCATAGAGACCAACCTAGTTGATGTTAGTGATATCTGGACCATATAGGTGAGATGACTATGATTGATGGATGAGGTAGTTTGGCCTCTAGAAGCCCTGGATTGGTTCTATCTTGGTTTAACCCTTCTGACCCACATTCATGCTTGGAATATGGTGTGGGGGTGATTGACTGAAAGAGAGATTTGGTTCATCCCAATCTATGGTCGAGTGGTACATGGAAGTCTCTAACTTAGTTGGAATTTTCATATGTTAATATGAGCTATTTTCTTATTATTATCTATGAGAACTTATACTAGTTATTATGGTGATCTTATGGCTAATTTTTCATAGTTTCTATTATGGTTATATGCATGGCTTTTATGATGTGCTCTAGCTATGGATCTCTCTCATAATTTGATAAGTTACCGAATGGTTGATGAATGCATGGACTAATAAGCATTATTGCAACTAGCTAAAGAGGGAATTGAGCCGTCTTGGCAATTCTTTGATGAAGTTCAAAAGTTTATGATCAAATATGGATTCATGACTTGTGGCTTATATGTTTACTATCTGTTTGACGAAATGTCTATCTTGTATTAGGCATCTCTAGGTCAAGATCTTGCTCAAGTTTTGATTGTTTAACATTGTTGTCATCATTATCGTGATTCTGAAAAGTTATAGGTAGTTTTGGGCAGTGGTCTGGAGGCTAGCTTGAAAAAGTGGCATGGCTCTCACGACCGCATGCACAGTGTGTCAAGGGTACGGTTGGGGAGTAAACCTAGTGAGAAAGAGTTCTAGTTCAGGGATTGATCACCTAGGCTGGTTGGTAGGCTCATAAGTGATATGTAGTCTCTTAGGGATGTCAGTTTACTTTTGGTTTGAAGGTCCCAATTCCATAACTAGAATTTGGAAGTCGAGTCATATCATAGTGATTCTCAACTCCTGTTTATCCTGGAGAGATTAACAAAGTGGGTAGATGTGGGAGAGGTGGTTACGATTTGTATCCCAGATAAATAATTGACATTTAAAATGTAACTTTTTATAGTTAAGTATACAATTTAAATCCTAACTAAGCTCTAAATAGAATGCTTTTAGGATTATATCCTTGATTGGTTATTTTTGGCCATGGTTCTTATTCCTAGCCAGTAAAAAAATATATGTATTATAAATTCAAGTACCATGCTAAAGCTTAGAGAGACTATATTTATACGCAATTGTGGGGTTTATCTCAAATAGTTGGAAGGGGTCATTTCTCTCCTCTCCACCCAAATTAGATCTTCCTAAGTGATAAACCAATATTGTGTCTTTGCGATAATGAAATTCAATTATTGAGTATTATATCCAAAAATAAATAAATAAATAAATCCTCAATAAATTTTTAAATTCCTAAATTTGAACTCCTCGAGACAATTTTTTTATACGACAGATACCAAATTTGGTAAACATGGTAACATTTTGATTTCAA
Source organism: Pinus tabuliformis (assembly GCA_031772625.1). Lineage (NCBI taxonomy): Eukaryota > Viridiplantae > Streptophyta > Pinopsida > Pinales > Pinaceae > Pinus > Pinus tabuliformis. The sequence continues at coordinate 1,422,244,588 of CM062817.1, read as the reverse complement.
GTATCATGATATAATTAATAAAGACCATATATTAATATGCAACAATCAATTAGGTTTAGGTTTATTTCAAGATAGAATAATTATTATCCTCCCTATTTACATGAAATTGTCACAAATAATAAAACAAAATTGTAAATGCTTCATGATAAATAGGAGAAAAAATATCTTAAAAAAAAACTAGTTACTTGAAATACACAAGGTTGAAAATTGATAAATTTATTACTTTATAAAAAAAATTATTAATTAATTTTCTAAATTCTTATCCAATTTTGATGTGGTTAACATGGTTATATATAGTTTGATTCATTATGATTATTTAAATTTTAAAATATATTTATTCTTAAAAAACAATCCATTAAAAAAAAATTAATAATCGTAACAAAATTTTAAATAAATGAATTAAATTTAAGTTTTGGATTTTTTAATTTTTCATAATATATTTTTAAATACTAAAATTACCTAAAAAAATAATATCTTTATTTTCAAAAATAAAATACTTTTTGCTAATTTAATTAACACAAATATAATTATATTAATTTTCAAAAACATTACATATATATTTTTAATATTTATATTTATTATGCCGTAAAGGCTCCCTCTAAAAAGAACTCCCCTCTCAAGCCATCTGTAATTTTGTTGCCTTTTGATTTTGATTTAGATGTTAGATGATGGAAATAGACCATCGGATTAAAAAACCCGATATGAATCCGTTACAATTCATTACAGTTTGTTATGTGATAGTTACCATTGTTCATTGGGCATCCTCGGATAGATGATATACGATAAACTCTCTATGCGGAAAAGTAAACGAAGTTTGTATTTTCCCATTGTAGATTCAATATGAACTCTCATATTGGGGAAGCAAAGAGATATTATCAATCTAATTTCACTTTCTTTTTCTTATTTTTTTCCAAAAATTTCACATAATTTATAAGTTCTTCCTTTGATTTTACTAATATGATGATAATAAGACTGACCAGGAGCTACATTTTTTCTAATTTATTAAAGCATAAAAATATGAAAGTAGTGCAGTGTTCCTTATATAAATGCCATATGGTGTATATATTAAAGTAGAAGAGATTGAAGGTAGAGGAGCGATCTTGCTTTTAGCTCTTTTTTTCATTTTAGTTATTTAATGTCTGATATGTCCCTTAACCACTTTAGCTGTTGGCTGCCTGTTTTTTCAATTGAACTCTGCATTAAAACACCCTCAAAGGATCCTCCCAGACAAGCCAACAATTTCATTGAAAGCCTCTGCCATCTGGTGGAAGTCAAGAATGCCCGTTTGTTTTCTTTTACGTTATTGCAGGCAATGTGGATGGGCACATTGGGTACAATCAAATCATAAGGCAGAGAAATATCCTTGGTGTTCTCCTCGTCTATCAGTACAAGTCAATACCCCTTAGTGCCCTTGCAGTAAAGAACTAGATATCAGACGTAACATCGAATCCCTCGCCAAGTGACTGAATGGAATTCAAAGTGATCCATCGCCTTTTCCAGTGATAATTGTAAAGCATGTTGCTAAAGGAGGTGCAGTGGGAAATCCCTATAGTATGGTCGCCTGCACCCAGTATTGTTATATATAATTCTTCTGATTACGATGTCTCAATATAAATCAATCTCCGTATAACAGATCAGAAAAAATGGGCGTACAGTATGAAATGGATGGAGGGTTCAAATACCTCCATCCATCCTGCCTGGAGATTGCGCACTGAGAAGAAAACGACCAGCGGTTTAAATTTTATCTTCTAATAAAAGAAAAAAAAAAGTTTACTCTGTTTAATTTTGTACAGCGGAGATTTACTGAAACCGCATATTTGCAAAAAGTTTACTCTGTTTAATTTTTGTACAGCGGAGATTTACTGAAACCGCATATTTGCAAAAACATATTTTATGGTTTAAGTATTCTTTTTCATTCATTTATATTGCCTATTTTTATTATAATGTTTATTAATGTTTTTTACTATAATGTAATGATTTTTTATACATGTGTTTTATACATATCTGCGGCCGTTAGCGACTACATTGGTGAGGCCCCTCCATGCCGTACAAGGGCTCATTCCCCTACATGTCTCTGTGAACAATGCCTGTGTACTTTGCTGCAAATGTCCAACTATTGCCATACATAACTTCACTTACTCACAGACAGTGTTTGAATCCGCTTCAATGGATTTTTAACTTTTCTCCAGGGTTTTTTTGACGACACGATAGAGTCACAACGATTGTGAACACAACCAGTTTAAGACATAGGGTTCACAACACGACTTGACAGGGTCATAACGGCTATGAACATATTCACTGAGACCTACAGTTTTCCTTGCGGCTCAAGACGCCCACAACCATTGTGATTTTCAAGTCCTAGGGTTTAAAATGGTTTTAGAAAATGACATTTTGTCGTATTGTTTTTAGAAGTTTTCTCATACCACCATCCCATCGCAGATGATTTTCGCAGTGATCCCGACCATGATTGTTGCAGGAACTCTCGGTGTTCCATGAAACTGTTAAATTTGTAATTTCAACCGCAGCGGTAACAGTTGCCAGAAACCGGTCAACAATCTCGTCGGAAAGCTCTCGGGTTGATTTTAGGCAAAGGTACTTTTCCGATGTTTGAACCCGAGAAATTTTGGTGATGACACGTGGTTCACCCCTGACGTAACGCAACGTAAGAATCTCGGGTGATAAAGTTCAGCACTTGTTGGTCTTCCGATATTGCCCTCCACCGTCGGATGTGCTCCACCTTCTTCAACCGTTGATTGCCCGAAGCTGCTCCAAACCTGCATACGGCAAATATTAAATTCAATGCATTGCGTGGAGTAAAAGGTTTATGGTTGACCGCCGTAGGTGAGAGAGAGTCATTGAATTTAATGGTGCTACGTAGATTTAGGTGGGCCTTTTTATTATGGGTATGGGCACGTATAATATATGTCTTTTATATATATTTCTTATATACGGCATGTATTAAATGTGAAAACATATGTAATAAGTTTTTATGTTTTTGAGTGTGTTGACTTTTTTTATGTATGGCACACGGGAGGTAAATGGAATGTGTTCGCAGCAGCGAAAAGAAGAACCAGAGGCTGTATGCACAGCAGTGCACAAATGTCTTTTGTAATGTTTTTGTGAGGCATAGTAAAACAGAGGTGTAAGAAAAACCATGTGTGGTTTTGCAAATGCATAAAGAAAATGGTGGAGCGAATTTTGTAAGCCTGTGTAAGTTTTGCTTTTACAGCAGTATGTAAAATTGTTTTACACCAGTAAATGTGAATGGAGGTTTTACAGCAGTAAATGTTAATGGGAATTTTTCCAGCAGTGTAAATTCTCATATGGAGACACAGTGAATGTTTTTTTTGTTTTAATGAATAGAAATATTTTATGGTGAAATCCTCTGTTCCTCAGTGAATTTTTTTTAAGTCTTCTGTGTGCACAAAAGATCCTGGAGCAAAAGAAACAGAGCATTGCCTCTGTGTGTTTGAATATTTGGTTTTTGGTATTTTCCCCATTAAAAATACCCAACAGTGGTATCAGAGCAGGACCAGGCTCTTTAAAGAAGTTAAAGAAGCTGAAGGGAGAAGGTTGTTGCTGCAGCAAAACTTCTCAGGCAGACAGAAGACAGTCAACAAAAGATTCAGGTATTCCAAAAAGTTTTTTTTGTGTTGCTGAAGAAGCAGTGATTTTCTTTAAACACACAGTCAAGGATTTAGAGGCATAGATCAGAATACAAGGAATGGCCAGCACAAGCACTGGTATGGGTTTGTTTAACACCCAGCTCCCACAGTTTAATGGGAAGAACTATGACTACTGGGCAATAACCATGACAGCCCTGTTTGCCTCTCAAGACTTATGGGAAATAGTTGAGGAAGGTTTTGAAGAACCAGCAGATGAAACTGAGTTCAATGCACTAACTCAGGGAGAGAGAGATCAGCTGAAGAGCAATAGGAAGAAGAACTCAAAAGCCCGTATGTTGTTGTATCTAGCAGTAGACCAGAGTGTGTTTCCAAGGTTAGCAGCAGCTAAGACAGCAAATGAAGCATGGCAAACCCTCAAGACAGCCTATCAAGGCATGGAGAGAGTGAAGACAGCAAAGCTACAATTGCTGAGAAAGGATTTTGAGAACTTGAACATGAAGGAGTCAGATAACATTGACTCATTCTTCACTCATGTGATTGGTGTAATCACACAAATGAGAACTCATGGAGAAACCATTGAAGATAGAAGGATTGTGGAGAAAATACTGAGGGTCTTACCCTCAAAGTTTGATGCCATAGTCACCACCATTGAAGAGACAAAGGATCTCTCAAGCTACTCAGTTGATGAGCTACATGCATCACTGATAACACATGAGCAGAGGTTGAGTAGGAATGAAAACTCATCTCTTGAGCAAGCCTTCAAGACCCAGATGTCCTTTGGAAGAGGAAGAGGTCAAGGCAGAGGAAACAAAAGAGGAAGAGGCAGAAGCCAGAACAGAGGTGGAAGGAACAACTCATCAAATGCACAAGGAAGAGGCAACAATCCAAATCAGAACCAAGGCCAAGGCAGCAGCCAACAAGGAGGACAACATCATGCTCAAGGACAAAGGTATGATAAATCTAATGTTCAATGCTATTATTGCAAAAAGTATGGACATTATGCTAGTGATTGTAGAAAGAAACAGCATGATATGAACAGCAGACAAAATGCAAATGTTACAAGAGAAAACAGCAGTCAAGAAAATGTCCTGTTAGCTTGTAACATGGCTGAAACACATAGTGAGGACATATGGTTTTTAGACTCAGGTTGCAGCAACCATATGACCGGAAACATAGCCTTCTTTTCTGCCCTAGATAAAAATGTGAAATCAGAAGTCACACTAGGAACTGATAGTAAAGTGTCTGTTATGGGAAGAGGAGAAATAAAAATACTTTCAAAACAAGGAGAAAGGAAAACCATAGCAGATGTATACTATGTCCCCGGAATGAGATGTAATCTCTTGAGTATTGGACAGCTTGTCCATAAGGGCTACAATGTTTTCTTTAAAAATGATGTGTGCACCATCATGGATATACCACCCAGCAAAAGATGCATTGCTGAAGTGAAGATGACAAGGAACAGGATGTTCCCTCTCCGGATCAGGGCAGACATGAAGAACAAAAGGGAAATGGCAGCAGTCACCGAAGAGGCCTTCCAAAGTGTGCCAAAGGATGAGAACTGGTTATGGCACTTGAGACTCGGGCATCTAAATTTTGGAGGTCTAAACTTATTGAGCAGAAAAGGAATGGTAAAGGGATTACCATTGATAGAGAAGCCGGACAGCCTTTGTGAAGGTTGTATATTGGGCAAACAACATAGAGAGAGTTTTCCATCAGGGAAAAGTATAAGGGCAAAGGCACCCTTAGAGATTATCCACTCAGACTTGTGTGGACCAATGCAAGCTCCATCATTAGCAGGCAGCCTATATTTCTTGACATTCATTGATGATTTTACAAGAAAGACTTGGATATATTTCCTCAAGAACAAAAGTGAAGTCTTTGAGAAATTCCAAAACTTTAAAGCACTTGTGGAGAACCAAAGCGGGTTGCACATAAAAGTATTGAGAACTGATAGAGGAGGTGAGTATATCTCAAATGAATTTCTAAAGTTTTGTAGAGAAAATGGGATTCATAAACAGTTTACAACTCGGTACACCCCACAGCAAAATGGAGTTGCTGAAATGAAGAACAGAACCATCATGGAGATGGCAAGGAGCATGTTGAAGGCAAAGCATTTGCCAAATGAGTATTGGGCTGAAGTTGTACATTGTGCAGTTTATATATTGAACAGGTGTCCTACAAAAGCAGTCATGAACAAAGTGCCAGAAGAGGCATGGAGTGGGAGAAGGCAAGTAGTCACCCACATGAGAGTTTTTGGATGTGTGGCCTATGCACACATTCCAGATAAGCTAAGGAAGAAGTTGGACAGCAAAGGGGAGAAATGTATCTTCATTGGATACAGTGATGAATCCAAAGCCTACAGGCTGTATATCCCATCTACCAAGAAGTTCTTTGTCAGCAGGGATGTTCAATTCATTGAAGAGGAAGCTTGGGATGGAAGCATAGAGAAAACAGTGAATGTTAAAAATTGTTTGTCTCATGATGAAGATGATGAGGAGGTGGTTGAGATACATCCCCAAACAGCAGCGCCAACACAAGGACAACAAGGGACACCATTGAGGACAACACAAGGACAGCAAGGTACACCATTGAGGATCAATGAGAGTGCTTCTCCAAGCACACCACAAGGAGGAAATTCAAGTGCATCTTCAAGCACTTGCACACCAAGTGAACGAGGTAAGAAGTTTAGAAATCTAAGTGAAATTTATGAAGAAGGAATGAATTCCTTATTTGCCTTGTATTGTCATGTTGATGATCCTATTCATTTTGAAGAAGCTATTAAAGATAAGAAATGGATAGAAGCTATGGATGAGGAGATGAATGCCATAGAGAGAAACAAAACATGGGATTTGGTTGAGTTACCAAAAGGCAAAGAAGTCATTGGTGTGAAATGGGTCTACAAGACCAAGAGCAATGCTGAAGGCAAGATTGAAAGGCACAAGGCAAGGCTGGTTGTCAAAGGCTACAAGCAGCAGTATGGGAGAGATTATGAGGAGACTTTCGCCCCGGTTGCAAGAATGGAAACCGTGAGAGCAGTGTTGTCCATAGCAGCTCAAAATAAATGGAAAGTCTACCAAATGGATGTGAAATCAGCATTCCTAAATGGAGTGTTAATGGAAGAGGTCTATGTGGAACAGCCTCTCGGATATGAGAAGAAAGGTGAAGAGCACAAAGTGTGCAAATTGAAGAAGGCTCTTTATGGGCTGAAGCAAGCGCCAAGAGCATGGTACGGCAGGATAGATTCATATCTATTGGATAATGAATTTGACAAGTGTGAAGGAGAACCCACAGTCTACATCAAGGAAAAGGATGGTAAGATTTTAATTGTTGTTTTGTATGTTGATGATGTGATTTTTACAGGTAATGATGATCAGCTCATTAAAAATTTTAAATCAGTCATGAAGGATGAATTTGAAATGACTGACATGGGTTTGTTGAGATACTTCTTAGGCATAGAAGTAGATCAAAATGAAAAAGGAATTTTTATATCTCAAGCAAGATATGTAAATCAAATTTTGAGCAGATTTAAGATGGAAGAATGCAAGGCAGCCATCACTCCCACAGTAATGGGATTAAAGCTCAGCAGAGAGGACAGCAGCAAGGATTTTGATCCTAGTTTGTACAAGAGTATTGTAGGCAGCCTCATGTACTTAACAGCTACTAGGCCTGATTTAATGTATGCTGTTAGTTTAATTTCCAGGTTCATGGAGAGGCCAAAGGAGGCACATTGGCAGGCAGCAAAGAGAATTTTGAGGTATGTCAAAGGCACCAAAATGTTTGGAATTTTATATCATGCCTCAGAACATTCAGATTTGGTTGGATACACAGACAGCGATTGGGCTGGAAGTGTAGATGATCGGAAGAGCACTTCCGGTTATATTTTTAATATGGGTTCAGGAGCCATTTCATGGGCTTCTAAGAAGCAGTCCATTGTAGCATTCTCTACAGCAGAGGCTGAATATGTGGCAGCTACAGCAGTAGCATGTCAAGCAGTTTGGATGAGAAGAATGTTGAGAAGCTTAGGCCAAGAGCAGGAAAAAGCGACAGTCATCTTTTGTGACAATAGCTCAGCTATTGCATTGTCAAAGAATTCAGTGTTTCATAAGAGAACGAAACACATTGATACAAGGTTTCACTACATCAGAGAATTAGTGAACAATGGAGAAATTGTCCTAGAACATTGCAGGACTCAAGAACAGGTAGCAGACATCTTGACAAAGCCACTTGATCAGAAGAGCTTTGAATTTTTGAGAAAGTGTCTGGGTATGACCGAATGCCCAGCTGTTGAAATTAAAGGGGAGTGTTAAATTTGTAATTTCAACCGCAGCGGTAACAGTTACCAGAAACCGGTCAACAATCTCGTCGGAAAGCTCTCGGGTTGATTTTAGGCAAAGGTACTTTTCCGATGTTTGAACCCGAGAAATTTTGGTGATGACACGTGGTTCACCCCTGACGTAACGCAACGTAAGAATCTCGGGTGATAAAGTTCAGCACTTGTTGGTCTTCCGATATTGCCCTCCACCGTCGGATGTGCTCCACCTTCTTCAACCGTTGATTGCCCGAAGCTGCTCCAAACCTGCATACGGCAAATATTAAATTCAATGCATTGTGTGGAGTAAAAGGTTTATGGTTGACCACCGTAGGTGAGAGAGAGTCATTGAATTTAATGGTGCTACGTAGATTTAGGTGGGCCTTTTTATTATGGGTATGGGCACGTATAATATATGTCTTTTATATATATTTCTTATATACGGCATGTATTAAATGTGAAAACATATGTAATAAGTTTTTATGTTTTTGAGTGTGTTGACTTTTTTTTGTATGTATGGCACACGGGAGGTAAATGGAATGTGTTCGCAGCAGCGAAAAGAAGAACCAGAGGCTGTATGCACAGCAGTGCACAAATGTCTTTTGTAATGTTTTTGTGAGGCATAGTAAAACAGAGGTGTAAGAAAAACCATGTGTGGTTTTGCAAATGCATAAAGAAAATGGTGGAGCGAATTTTGTAAGCCTGTGTAAGTTTTGCTTTTACAGCAGTATGTAAAATTGTTTTACACCAGTAAATGTGAATGGAGGTTTTACAGCAGTAAATGTTAATGGGAATTTTTCTAGCAGTGTAAATTCTCATATGGAGACACAGTGAATGTTTTTTTTGTTTTAATGAATAGAAATATTTTATGGTGAAATCCTCTGTTCCTCGGTGAATTTTTTTTAAGTCTTCTGTGTGCACAAAAGATCCTGGAGCAAAAGAAACAGAGCATTGCCTCTGTGTGTTTGAATATTTGGTTTTTGGTATTTTCCCCATTAAAAATACCCAACAGAAACCAAAGCAAGAAATGCGAAGAACAACCCTGGACAAGTTTTTGGTTATAGAATTATAATGCCTGCTATACACTTCTCTGCTATAGATATATAACGGTTGTCACTTTTCTATTTTACAGGTTGAACTCTCTCCGGGTGGCTTGCAGAAATGATTTTCCACTCACGACCATGAATATCACAGGTTCTTGGTTTACATTCTCTGTTAATTTCTTATATTTCTTCCATAAGTGAGGGATCAAAATTCATGTCTAGCCCCATTAGGGTATGGCCGCTAAACATTTTGGAAGCGACGGGCGACATGTCTGGGTCTCCTAAATGCACTTGCGTATTACAGCAATTTGACGAGCAACAAGATCACTCAAAGGATTCCCAGGGAATTTGGCAGGCTAAGTAGCTTGCCATTCTGCATTTTTTGGTTTGCATTTACATGTATTTTCTCCTTATTTGAATTTATGATCATATTTATATTTGTTTTTTGGATGGTTCCCTGATAGCCCTGACTTCGATGAATGGAAACCTTTCATTTTTTGATTTTGGCCTTTTGAACGCATTTTTTACAGCAACTTCTTTTGAACCCAAACACTTTACATTTGGCTTTCCATGGAGCACGTCTTTTCCATGAAACAAAAACATGTCTTATTTTCTGAAAGAGAAACATAATGAGTAGGTTAGTTTCCGCATTTCCCAGTTAATGAATCCATTGTCGGATGGGTTTTTGGTTTTGGAGACTCTTAGTCTAATGTTTAGGATCTACGACTCACATATCTGCGGCGGTTAGCGACTACATTAGTGAGGCCCCTCCATGCCGCACAAGGGTTCATTCCCCTGCATGTCTTTGCTAACAATGCCTGTATACTTTGTTGCAAATGTCCAATTGTTGCCATACATAACTTCACTTACTCACAGATAGTGTTTGAACAGCGTCAATGGATTTTTAACTTTTCTCCAGGGTTTCTTTGATGGCACGAGAGAGTCAAAGCGATTGTGAACACAACCGGTTAAAGGCGTAGGGTTCACAACATGACTTGACAGAGTCATAATGTCTGTGAACATATTCTCTCAAAGACCTACAGTTTTCCTCGCGACTCAAGACACCCACAACCATTGCGATTTTCAAGTCCTAGGGTTTAAAATGGTTTTAGAAAATGACATTTTTTTGTATTGTTTTCAGAAGTTTTCTCATTCCACCATCCCATTGCAGACGATTTTTGCAGTGATCCCGACCATGATTGTTGCAGGAATTGTCGGCTTTCCATGAAACCCAAGCAAGGAATGCGAAGAACAACTCTGCACAAAATTTATGTTATAGAATTATAACGCCTGATATACACTTCTTTGCTATAGATATATAACGGTTGTCACTTATCTATTTTACAGGTTCAGTTCTCTCGGTGTGGCCTGCAGAAACGATTTTCCACTCACGACTGTGAATATCACAGGTTCTTGGTTTACATTCTTTGTTACTTTCGTCTATTTCTTCCGTAAGTGAAGGCTCAAAATTAATGTCTAGCCCCATAAGTGGCCGCTAAACATTTTGGAAGCCACGGGCACCATGTACGGGTCTCCTAAATGCACTTGTGTATTACAACGATTTGACGACCAACAAGATCACTGGAAGGATTCCCAGGGAATTTGGCAGTCTGAGTAGTTGACCGTTTTGCATTCTTTGGTTTGCATTTATATGTATTTTTCTCCTTAATTTATGATCAGATTTCTATTTGTTTTTTGGATGGTTCCCTAATAGCCCTGCCTATGGTGAATAGAAACCTTTCATTTTTTGATTTTGGCATTTTGAGCGCACTTTTTACAACAACTTCCTATGAACCCAAACACATTACATTTGGATTCCCATGGAGCACGTCTTTTCCATGAAACAAAAACATGTCTTATTTTCTGAAAGAGAAACATAATGAAATATTATAGTGTTTCCATCTTATTTAGTTATTTCAACTAATAATCTATGTTATGTGCATGTTCTTTCATAAATTAAATAGCAGATTACACTTCATAAAAAAGTGGCTTTAATGATGCAAACATGACACTGTCTTTGAATGAGGTAGCCTATATGGTGGATCTATCATTAATTCCAACTCTTTTCTTGGCTCTTTTGGGTTTGCCGCTGAAGTAGCCTTGATTTTGATTCTTCATGGAGAGTCACTGCTGAACGAGAAAAAAATGTTTAGACGGTATGTTGATGTACCATTGACACAAAGAGGGGTAGAAGCTATTGAAGTTGGAAATAGGATTAGCAATATTCTTGTTGACGCCATATTTACTTTTGCATTGGTTCGGGTTGAGATGACTGCTATGCTTGCAATGACTCAGCACCATAGGAAAAAGGTTAGCACCCAAAATCTCGAAATGATGACTGCTTAAATAATTTTGGTTTGGGCACTTCTCTGTTTTATTTAGTCGCCCTGGTATGAAGTGAAAGGGCAAGTGTTTAATAGTGTTATTACCTTTGGTTTATACTTTCACATTTCAAAATTACAATTTTTCAATGATGCTAAAAAATGTATATCATTATGGGAAAAATGTTCAGAAATGAGGGATACTCTTGAAAATGTAAAATACAATAATGCTTGCAGTATCCTTAACATACTTTTAGTTTCACTTTTACTTTCTTTTTCTTCTTATTTAACTCCATTGCTGATACGTTGAATGGCATTCAAACTATTTAGAGCTTCATTACGTGGCTATGGCCCCAAGTCCCTCACTATTGTGCAAGGGAAACATCACTTACAGCTACATTCATTGAATTGGACAGAGACTAGTTTCACTATTGGTTTCTCTTAACACTAGTAAATGGTGGGGTTTTATCATAACTATTTAGGTAAAAATAAGATAATTTTATTGGTGTCCCACAAATGACCTCAATAAATAGGTTGATGCAACTGAGAAACTAGAGTTGCCTCCTTTTCTAAATGAGTTGTCTTCAAATGGAATTGCCCAGAAAACGTGTTCATTTAGGCTAAGTTTTTGAATAGAAATGAAGCTGTATTTTGACTTTCGATATCGTTAACCTTTCCCCTAGTGCCGATCATCATAGTAGAGATGGTTTCCGCAACGCAAAGTGAGTCTCTTATTTGTTGTTCGATTTGATTTCTTTTTCTTAAACTATGGTTCTAGGAAAAGCAGTTCCTTATACTTTTATATCATTGGTCTATTGCAGATTGACGGTCAATAAAAAATCCCCGTTTCATGAAACATTGGTCCTCATCAGGGCAGGTTACAACTTTGGGGATTTCTAGTTGCCCACAATTTTAATATAATCAGATTGCATTACCGGAAGGATTCTATATTTGGTTTTCACAATTTAGACAACAAAACTCTATCATGACATGAAACAAGACTGAAGCTTGAACATTTCAATGCAATTGGTTCAGGTACTAGTGATAATACATAATGAGAGTCAGTAGGCGAAGGCATGGAGTACAATATACAGTGAAGATACTAAGAAACAATCTATTCCAATAATAACAACTTGGCATCTCAATGAGCGCATGTAAAATACTTTTGGACTTTGGCCTTGGACTTTCTTTTGCTTGTTTTTCTTTTATCATAGACTGTTGGTTAGGTCTATTTCTAAATTATTATGACTGTTGCGAGCTTAGATTTTCAATGAAATGTAGGAATGGTGAATTGCAAGGACTCAATAAACAAGAGACAGATGATAGATTACGTGGCTATGGCCCCAAGTCCCTCACTGTTGCACAAGGGAAACATCACTTATAGCTTCATTCATTGAATTGGACATATATCAGTTTCACTATTAGTTTCTCTTGACACTGGTAAATGGCGGGGTTTCATCATAGCTATTTAGATAAAGATAAGATAATTTTATTAGTGTCCCACAAATGACCTCAATAAATAGGTCGATGCAACTCAAAAGTAAATTCAGTGGATTAAGAGGAGCATGAAAATAAAAAATAAAAAGGCTTCTAAAAATAACGTGAAGATGGATAACCATGACCAATGTTTTGAACAGAGGAAATCCATCTTTAGTGATAGAGTACTACACATCTTTAGTGATAGAATACTACCTAGTCTTTGATCTTTGTCTGTGCTCTTGGGTGCTAAGATTCAAATCACATGAATCTTACTCACCATCATAACGCAAGTTTAGTTTCCCACTCTCTAGTGGCCATTTAAACACCAAGAAACAACTCGCCTTCACCAAAATTATTGAAGAGTCACCTTTATGAAGCACCTCTTAGCTTCACCACCTTCAAAACTATACAAATAATTCTTATTAAAGGAAGTTGTAATCCAGGAAAGCTAATACGACAGACAAACTCAAAATAGACTATAATTTCATACTTGACAAACCATGCAACCTTGAATACCAATCACTCGATAAAAATTCCAAAGCAATTAAGTACAATTCGCAATTCCTAGGGTAACTCTTTTCTAATTTGCTCTCCTCATTTTAACGAGTCTGTCATTCGCTTGCTTTGATCGATTTCTCTAAGTTCTATTTCTGATCATTGTCATTTGGAAGATGCGCATAGTTATATGGACTTGCAAATTTTAAACGAAAGATCGAAGAGATCTCAATAATATTCCCATTATCCCTCGGGAGCAATCGGTTAATCGGTTGACCGAAATTGTGAGCACAAACCGTAGGAATTTGAAACATCAAACAACTATTCGATGGAGACATTTGAAATAGAAAATGGCTCTTCATTTTTTTTAGAAGAAAAAGCTGAATAGTTCTTGTATTATAATCCAAAAAAGATCCATATACATATGTAAAGGTTATATCCCCGACTTAATATCCAAAATCAGAAAGTATTTGCAAAATTACATTCATATTGAAAATATGACGGTATGAGCTCTGTCTATAGATCTAATCAAATCATGGAGAATATACCTGTATAAAAGTATTAGCATTGCCTGACCCTATTAAAGACCTTCTTCCAAAATAAAGGAACCAGATGCATACCAAATTTTGTCCTTTTAAGTGCCTGGCATAGAAAAAGGTTGTAAGGTGAATGAAAAATGATCTACAGAGATACATAGTTGCCACTTATCATCTGAAGACTACATGCCCTTTTTAGATAGCTTATCCGCTTGCTCATTCTGTCCCCACTTTATATGTGAGATAGGGAACTGTGAAGGCTTCCATAGAGATTTTATCCTGCCTATCCATCCAGAGAGGCTGTCATTTTTTATACTTTGGTTCCCCTTCACAAGTTCTATGATTATTTTGGAATCCCCATAGATGTTAATGGGGCCGATGTCCATAAAAGAGCAGAAGATAAGCAGGCCATGAAGGGCCATGGCCTCGGCTTTGTTATTTGATCCTTTGCCACCATTCCAAAACATGAAGTATTGTAGCTCCCTTGAAAGACAGATGTAAACTCCACATGCACAGTTTCCATCTTTTGCTGCTCCATCGAAGTGTGCCCGTGGAATAAGTAGCTGACGGGAATCAGTGGTTGATTCTAGCTGTAACTTCTATTGCGGGAAGTATGGGAGAACTGAATAGTAGTAGGGGATAATCTTATCAAAAATATGTCCAAAGTCCTCCTTGCTGTTCTGAAATATCTTTTTATTTCTCCACTTCCATATGAACCAGTTTACAATTAAAGGAATGGGACGCCAAACTGTTTTCTGTGTAGCCCACCATTCGTATGCTTCTATTATGGAGCGATGAGAAGCAACAAGAAAACCAAAATACAATTCCATCCTCTTCCATAAAATCTGAGATAGTGGACAACTTATGAAAATATGCATGTTATCTTCAGTATTAGAGAGGCAGATTATGCAAATGGCAAGGCCCTGCCATCTTCTTTTCTGTAAATTAGTCCAGGTGAGATTTTTGTTATTATAAACAAGCCATGAAAACAAAATTATTTTTAGAGGACAGCCAGTCTTCCAAAAGGAATATGGAAAGAGTTTCTGAGCGCTTTCTCTACTCTGTTCTATCAATGAAAGATATATATCTCTGACTAACACATTTGGCTGACCTTTCTTAACCTGCCAAACAATCATGTCTCTGACCTCAGTTTTGTATATCCCAGCGTTTTTCATAGTCCAGATAATCTTGTCCCATTGGGCAGCCATTGTTCCCTGCAATCCTAGTTCTCTATTCGATTTCCATATAGGAATAGCATCCTTCCATTCTTCGATTACTTGTGCCCAGTAAAAGAGTCCTTTTTTGTGGAGGTGCGCAGCAGAGTAGGAGAAAACGGGGATTCCATCTCAACCCCCATGATTGCATCAGATCCAATAAGAATGTTGTTTTCTGTATGCATTTTCCAGATTATGTTCCTTTTGAAGAATGGGAGAATCTTTTGAAAACTTCTCCAGATCGTCGATCCTTGGGACGGCCACATAAAACTGTTCCTGTACCAAAATTGTATATCTTCATTCCCCATATATTTCATTCTGATAGCTTGACACCATAAACTTTCACCAAAGACTGCTCTCCAAAATGATTTGCAAAGAAGCGCCAAGCCGAAAATACGAAGGTTCATTAAGCTCCAGCCCCCCATTTTTTTGGGGAGAGTTATGTTATCCAGTTTAGTGAGATGAAATTTCTTCTTCTCCTTACATCCACCCCAGATAAAAGTAGCCATT
This sequence comes from Pinus tabuliformis, assembly GCA_031772625.1. Taxonomy (NCBI): domain Eukaryota; kingdom Viridiplantae; phylum Streptophyta; class Pinopsida; order Pinales; family Pinaceae; genus Pinus; species Pinus tabuliformis. The sequence continues at coordinate 1,422,229,055 of CM062817.1, read as the reverse complement.
AGACTGTTTAATTTCTTAATAATAGTTGAAGGAATGAAAAACAGATGTGCCCAATAAACAGAAATCTGAGCTAGAACCGATTGAGAGAGTATCATTCTGCCAGCTAAGGATAGGCATTTATATTCCCACCCCGAAATTCTCTTGTAGAATCTGTAGGTGATCCATGCCCAGTCAGATATGTTGTAACCCGTGGGCTTAAGATGATAACCGAGATATTTGATACCCTCTTTAATGGAAACCGCCTGAATGTTATATAACTGAGATATATATTCCATCTCCTCCATTTTAACATTACCGAAATGAAATGTGGATTTATCTTCATTGATAATTAGTCCAGTGGCCTTTTGAAATGATATTAGTATCTCATGCATAATAAGCCATGAATGTCTACAAAGCATAGCGAAGAGTAAGACATCATCCACAAAAAGGTTGTGTGTAAAAGAGTTACCTATGGATATTGAAAGAGGATCAATATTTCCTACAGAAACTGCTCTTTTGAGATGTAGACTGAGTGTATCCATGACCAGGATGAATAAGAGGGGCGACAGGGAGCATCCTTGGCACAGACCTCTTTCAGCTGAGAAGAAGGATGTGGGATATCTGTTTATGAGAATGGAAAAATTTACCCCTTCCACACAAGCCATGATCCATTTAGTGCACAAGTCATCCAACCCGATTTTTATAAGTAAACATCTCAGATAGCCCCAATCTAAACAGTCATATGCTTTTTTTAAATCAATTTTAAGGATGGCAACTCCAATTCTTTTTGTTTTCATTGAATGTAAAGCTTCCTGGGCAATAGCCACTGCATCTAAGATGTTCCTTCCACTAAGAAACCCATGTTGTTCTTTAGAGATATGAGCTGCTAAGATGCCACGGATTCTTTCAGCTATTAATTTTGATATAATTTTGTAGATGGCATTGCATAGAGAAATCGGCCTGAAATCTGCAAAGGTAGAGGATTCCTTTTTTTTTGGAATCAAAGCTATATAGGTGGAAGAAATGATATGATTAATCTTCCCTTTGATTCTAGTCTTTTCAACCATCCCCAATATGTCACTTTTCATCATTTCAAAGAAGTGTATGAAAATGTCTATGGTCCAGCCATCAGGGCCAAGGCATTTGTCTTTCTTAAATGACTTCATAACAGAAAGTAATTCTTCCTCTGACACAGCAGCATATAGTCTTGTATTATCCTCATCATCAAACATCTTTTGGAAAGGTTCAATGCCCCACAATATATCTTCTATACTCCTGTTTGTGTCCCGGGAATATGCCTTTTTAAAGTATTTGATAGCTTCATTTGATATATCTTCTTGAGAATGTAAGTAAGCCTCTTCTTCATTTTTTATTTTCCATATAGTATTTGAAGCTTGCCTTTTTCTTGCAAAATGATGGAAGAATTTTGTGTTTTTATCTCCTTCTTTTAGCCAAGTGACTCGGCTTTTTATTCAAATGGCCTTTGTGGTCAATCACAAGAAAGGAAAAATGGCTCTTCACCACTCAAATTGCTTATGTGCTAAATCATCCTATCAAGTAAAGTTGGCTTTCAAAGAAGTCTGTCACATCTATTTATATCAAATCAAGAGAATTGCCTCATTTTATACTGTCTTATTAAAAACGTGGTATAATAGAGCATGTATTTTATCAAAATTGAATTATAATTATTATTTAATTTATTTTAAAATCTATTAACATGGTTTCACTTTTCATAAATCTATTAAAATGAAACACTATTTTTCACTATGAATATTTTAAAATAAAACTCTATTTGTCAATATGAAGAATATTGACAAGAAATTGGACGATAAGATGGGTCTATTAGGTATTAAATAAACGAAGTCTTTCATAAACATCTAAGAATTATTGTAATGCTTTTTATATTCTCTACTAAACAAAATATGATGGGTTCCTCGTTAAAGCATCCATGGCTGTGAACATACTAGGATTTGGTATTTGCATAAGTTTTATAGTTGCTAGACTTTAAACTAGAAAGTTTTTGAATACACAACATTATATTCAATATTTCTTTGATTATCCAAAATAAAAAATATTGCAGTTGTCTAGAGATCACTCCACTCTCAATCTTAATCCCTCTGTGAAGTTTGAATACGAAACTTGATAAATATAAATGTTTTACAACTTTATAAAGATCAAACATCTTATGGGTATATTGATATGATTATATAGCTCCATCTAATAGATCAATATCTTAGATTAATATATTGAAATAGTATGTGTATTTTCTTAATAAAAAAGTCTTGTATTTGTTTAGAAGATTAAAAAGGAGTCCAAATAAAATTTAATGAATAGGATTTTCAAAGTTTTTCTCACAAATATAGTGATAAATAAATAAAATTACATAAAATTTTGACTTCCATTTTCTATGCTACTATTTTCTACACTTTTGTCTTACTGGGTTCCTATTGCAACCTATGGTGAAAAGGCTAATTAACTTCATAGTATATTAATTTCCAAGAAAGTCACATTGCATATTCTTAATCTTTCTATTTATTGATCAAGCATGTTCACAATCCACCGCACTTGCAACCAGAACAAAACAGTGTGAGACATGATGCCTTTCAAAAGAATTCCGAAAATCTTTATTTATATGTAAGTAAATTCACTGAGTTACATTACTACCAATGCCAATGAGTAAAATTCATTTCTTCCGCTCTCGAAGAATCTTCACTCCCACATACCTGCATCACAACAATAATGTGTGGTTAACATTTAGTAATATTATGGTTCGCATATTTATATATCAATTGACAACCCTAGGGTAATTTGTTGCAGATTTCCAAATATTTACGAAATAGGACATGGAATAGCGAAATGAAATAGAACTTCACTCAAAAATGTTATTGGAGATCACCATTTGAATATTAAAAGTTTTATAGTTACCTGCCGAGCATCAGAATGGTGGCTTGTGTGTTTGTTCCAGGAGCGTCTGTGAACGTTGAGCCGTCTACAACTCTCACATTTTGAACGCCTTGTACCTTATATTGCTGGTTAACCACAGATCCAACATTACATCCTCCATGGAAATGCCACATTGTGTTCAACGTATCATGGCAGAACTGAACGATGGCTGCATCGTCGCTCGTGCTCTCCGGCGACGCCGGCCCAATGAAGTGAAACTCGTGAGAGGAATTATTAGCTGCTGCATATGTGAATCTCTGCAGAGACCGCGTCTCGAAGATTTTAGCCATCACTCTAACACCATCCACGCATTTTTTCAGGTCCTGAGGGTGTTTATAATAATTGTATCGAACGGGCGGATTGTCTCGAGGATCCGTGGTGCAAAGCCAAAGCTGTCCTCTCGAAAGTGGATATGCCAGCTTCTCGAATATTCTTCCAGCAGAGACGTTCTTGGCTTGTGGGGATACGCTGCCATTTGCCGGCTAGATGACGCTGCCGGAATAGATATAAGTCTGGGAGTGGTTAAGAATACCCACGGCCTGTATGCTGGAGATTCCCAGGGGTGTGGGGGACTGCAACGTTGCGGTTGCACGGGGGTTGTCTTGAACCCCTTGGCCTAGAGAAGGTAAATGTAGCACTGGAGAAATATTTAATTTTTGGAGCTGTTCAGATGGACCGATTCCACTCAAGAGAAGCAGCTGGGGGCTGCCTAGGGCTCCTGCAGAGAGTATTAACTCGCTAGGAGGTGATGGTCCATTGAGATACACTTGAAAGGAGTCATTAAAGCCTCTGATGTTGAATTCTACTCCGCGGGCCCTCGGCTTCCCAGAGGAGCCTACATTTACAGAGCTGGCTATAAATATACTAGTCCAATGTCCATCCTAAATGATAGAATAATTAAATAAATGTGTGTGTCATATGAAAGAAAGTGTATGATGTTACCTGGAGATGTTGGGCGGTCTATGGTATAGTGTTATTGTTAGCATAGGTTTGTAGAAAGTTCCATAATATTGATGATAAGAGGACAGACGTATAGACGTACCATACTCTATTTTCTAAAAGTACATCAATATTTATGATGACGCAAACTGATTTGAAGATCTTTTCTGTAATGATGATTGTACAGAAATGTTGATCAACAATGGTGGAGTTGCTAGATACCGTGCAATATGAGATTTTTTTGGTGGAACTCCTTGGTTTTAACGCACTTTGCGCGCTGCTGATTTAATTCATCTCCAGGATGCTAGGGGACCGGTATAGTTTGGTGATTATTTTCAGAGAGATATTGACATTCCAATTCTTATAAATAGCTTCGGAAAAAGACGAAAATTGAACCTCCCAGAGGAGTGAAGCGTTTGAATTCCTTGTGACAGAGATGATAATAATGGTGGTCAATATTCATGCATGGTTTCGGTTTCTGTTGGATGCTATTGATTAGCAATAGGCTCTTAGGCTTTTCTTTCTGAGGCAGCTGCAAACTCTTGGGTAAGAGCAGGGATGAATATGATAATTAAGTAACGTGTTATGTGTGTTGATTTTGATTCTAGATTTTAAAAATATTTTGGAATTGGATGAATATAAGTTTGAACGTAGATTTCAAAAATATTTTGGAATTGGATAGATAGAAGTGAGATTAATAGTTGTCTATATTGAATACATAAAACCGAAACCGATCTCGAAATTAAATAGAGATTTAGTCCCCACATATGGTCTAATACCAAACAAAACTATGTTGCTAGAGGCAGGATTTCTTCAATTGAAAACAAAAAAAATAGTTGAGCAAATGATGCTCTTAGAATTAATGGCTTCTGATGGGAATTTTTGATAATTCCAAACACACAGAACAGAGAAAAATGCTCTGTTTTATCACAGCGGAAATTAAAATTGTTTTCTGGGAAGAACAAAGTGTTTCACATGCACAATAAAAATTTTGTATTCATTAATAAAAATCAACAACTGTTACAAATTCCTTCCTCTCACAAAGGGATTCTCCAAGAACGCTTCAGTGCCACAAAAAAAAATTACTGTCTTCTCCTGAAAAATATTACACTGTTGTGTGTAAAATTTTCAATACATTTGCTCTATTGTAAAAAAAATCTTCTTACATTCGCTGCAGCGAGTTTTTCTATTTCATGTGTAACTAAACCAAAAACAAGGCATATATCCTTTTTACTTGCCATACTTCCGTGAATAATAAAAAACAATAAAATTAAAAACTTTTACCTACGTTTACCAACCGTAGGAAATTTCATTTATTGTTTCACTAACAAAACTGGCGGTCAATGAAACTTCTAATTCACGTCACGTAATTTTCCTGCAAGCTTGTACATCAACCGTTGATTTAATCAGACGACTGAGATCAGTTTGAAGAAAGTGAGATATGCGATTTGCAATCAGATCGCATCGCAACGTCGCGTCGGCGGAAGAGAAAAGTGGAGCACTAACATATGGGTGCGATTTGCGATTTGCGATTGGATCGCATCGCAGAATCGCAATCGGCAGAAAACACAGGGCGTAACGAAGGCAACAGGGCGTGGATGCGATTTGCGATAGCGATCGCATCGCATCCCATGACGGTTTTGGCGCTGCAGTTGGAATTACATTTCAACACTCCCCTTTAATTTCAACTGCTGGATTATCAGTCATACCCAGACATTTCCTCAAAAACTCAAAACTTTTCTGCCCCAATGGTTTGGTCAAAATGTCTGCGACCTGCTCCTGAGTTCTCTAGTGTTGTAAAACAACTTCACAATTGTTTACCAATTCCCTTATGTAATGAAACTTTGTGTCAATGTGTTTCGTTCTCTTATGAAACACAACATTCTTAGATAATGCAATAGCTGAACTTTTGTCACAAAAAATCACAGTTGCTTTTACTTGCTCTTGGCATAAACTCCTTAACATCCTTCTCATCCAAATTGCTTGACATGCTGCTGCTGTCGCTGCCACATATTCTGCCTCTGCTGTATACAATGCTACAATATGCTGTTTTTTAGAAGCCCATGAAATGGCTCCTGAACCCATGTGAAAAACATAACCGGATGTGCTTTTCCGATCATCTACACTTCTAGCCCAATCACTACCAGTGTATCTAATTAAATCTGAACATTCTAAAGTAATATATAAAATTCCAAACCTTTTAGTACCTTTAACATACTTCAGAATCCTTTTTGTTGCCTGCCAATGTGCTTCTTTTGACCTCTCCATATATCTGGAAATTAAACTAACAGCGTACATTATATCCGGCCTAGTTGCAGTCAAATAAATGAGGCTACCAACTATGCTCTTGTACAAACTAGGATCAAAATCCTTGTTGTTGTCCTCTTTGCTGAGTTTTAATCCCATCACTGTGGGAGTGATTGCTGCCTTGCTCTCGTGCATATTAAATCTTTCCAACACTTCATTAACATATTTTGCTTATGAGCTAAAAATCCCATTCTCATTTTGTTCTACTTCTATTCCTAAGAAGTATCTCAGCAAACCCATGTCAGTCATTTCAAATTCTTCTTTCATGACTGTTTTTTAAATTTTTAATAAGATAATCATCATTACCTGTGAAAATAACATCATCAACGTATAACACAACAATTAGTATTTTACCATCCTTTTCTTTGATGTAGAGGGTGGGTTCTCCCTCACACTTTTCAAATCCATTTTCCAGTAGATAGGGATCTATCCTACTGTACCATGCTCTTGGTGCTTGCTTCAGCCCATAAAGAGCTTTCTTCAATCTACACACTTTGTGCTCTTGGCCTTTATTTTCATAGCCTAGAGGTTGTTCAATGTAAACCTCTTCCATTAACACTCCATTTAGGAATGCTAACTTCACGCCCATTTGGTAAACTTTCCACTTGTTTTGTGCTGTTATGGACATCACTGCTCTCACTGTTTCCATTCTAGCAACCGGTGCAAAAGTTTCCTCATAGTCTCTCCCATATTGTTGCTTATATCCTTTGACAACAATTCTTGCCTTGTGTCTTTCTATTTTTCCTTCAGCATTACTCTTGGTCTTGTAAACCCATTTAAATCCAATGACTTCTTTTCCTTTTGATAGTTCAACTAGATCCCATGTCTTGTTTCTTTCTATGGCATTGATATCCTCATCCATAGCTTCTATCCATTTCCTATCCTTAATGGATTCATCGAAATGAACAAGATCATCAACATGACAATATAAAGCGAACAAAGAGTTCATACCTTCATTTGCTGCCTCTTGTTCATAAATGTCACTTAAATTTCTGAATTTCTTACCTCTTTCATTTGGTGTACAAGTGCTTGAAGAAGCACTTGAATTTCCTCCTTGTGGTGTGCTTGGAGAAGCACTTTCATTTCTCCTCAAGGGTGTCCCTTGCTGTCCTTGTGTTGGTGTTGCTGTTTGGGAATGTATTTCGGCCATCTCCTCATCATCTTTATCATGTGACAAAGAGTTTTTAACATTCACTGTCTTCTCTATGCTTCCATCCCAAGCTTCCTCCTCAATGAACTAAACATCTCTACTCACAATAAGCTTCTTGGTGGATGGATTATACAACCTGTAAGCCTTGGATTCCTCACTGTATCCAATGAAAATACATTTCTCCCCTTTGCTGTCCAACTTCTTCCTTAGCTGGTCTGGAATGTGTGCATAAGCCACACATCCAAAAACTTTCATGTGGGCGACTCCTTGCTTTGTCCCACTCCATACTTCTTCTGGCACTCTGTTCATAACTGCTTTCGTAGGGCATCTATTCAAAATGTATGATGCACAATGTACAGCTTCAACCCAATAATCATTTGGCAAATTCTTTGCCTTTAACATACTCCTCGCCATATCCATGATTGTCCTATTCTTCCTTTCGGCAACTCCATTTTGCTGCGGAGTGTACCTAGTGGTAAACTACTTATGAATCCCATTTTCTCTACAAAAACGTAGAAATTCTTTGGAGATATTCTCACATCCTTTATCAGTTCTTAGAACTTTGATATGCAGCCCGCTTTGGTTTTCTACAAGTTCTTTGAAATTAAAGAATCTTTCAAACACTTCACTTTTGTTTTTCAGGAAATAAACCCAAGCTTTTCTAGTAAAATCATCAATAAATGTTAGTACATAGTGGCTTCCTGCAAGTGATGGAGTTTGCATCGGTCCACATAAATCTGAGTGAACAATTTCTAGGGGTGCTTTTGCCCTTATGCTTTTCCCAGATGGAAAACTTTCTCTGTGTTGTTTCCCCAAGATACAACCTTCACAAAGGCTGTCTGGCTTCTCTATCAATGGTAATCCTCTTACCATTCCTTTTCTACTCAACAAGTTAAGACCTCCAAAGTTGAGATGTCCAAATCTCAAGTGCCACAACCAATTTTCATCCTTTGGTTCGCTTTGGAAAGCCTCTTGTGTCACAGTTGATATTTCTTCTCCATTTCTTAAATATGCTTTCATCTTGAGAGGGAACACATGTTCCTTGTCATTTTCACTTCAGCAATACATCGTTTGTTGGGTGCTCTATCCATGATGGTGCATACATCATTCACAAAGAAAACATTGTAACCCTTTTGAGTAAGCTGTCCAATACTTAAGAGGTTACATTTCATTCCAGGAACATAATAAACATCTGCTATAGTTTTCTTTTCACCTTTCTTTGTTAAGACTTTTACTTCTCCTTTTCCCATAACAGAAACTTTATTATCAGTCCCTAGTGTGACTTGTGACTTCACATTCTGATCTAACATAGAAAACAGGGCTATGTTTCCTGTCATATGGTTACTGCAACCAGAGTCTAGAAACCATACATCTTCACTCTTTTCTTCAACCATATTACAAGCTATAAACAAATTATTTTGGCTGATATTTTCTCTAGTGAAATTTGCACTAGTTCTATTACTCATATCATGCTGCTTCTTCCTACATTAATTTGCATAATGCCCATATTTTTTACAATAGTGACATTGGACATTGGATTTATCATACCTTTGTCCTTGAGCATGATGTTGTCCACTTTGATGGCTGCTGCCTTGGCCTTGGTTCAGATTTGGATTGTTGTCTCTTCTTTTCTTGTTTCCTCTGCCTTGACCTCTTCCTCTTCCAAAAAACATCTGGGTCTTAAAGGCATGTTCTAGAGATGAGTTTTCATTTCTACTCAATCTCTGCTCATGTGTTACCAGTGATGCATGTAGTTTATCAACTGAGAAGTTTGTGAGATCCTTTGTCTCTTTTATGGTGGTGATAATCACATCAAACCTTGAGGGTAAGATCCTCAATAGTTTCTCCACAATCCTTCTTTCTTCAAGAATCTCTTCATGAGACCTTATCTGTGTGACCAGACCAATCACATGTCTGAAGAATGAGTCAATATTATCTGACTCTTTCATGCAAAGATTCTCAAAATCTCTCCTCAGCAACTGAAATTTTGTTGTCTTCACTTTCTCCATGCCTTGATAGGCTATCTTGAGAGTTTTCCATCCTTCTTTGGATCTCTTGGCTGTTGCTATCCTTGGAAACACACTCTCATGCACTGCTTGATACAAAACGTAGAGGGCTTTAGAATCCTTCTTCTTATTGCTCTTCAACAGATCTTTCTCTGCCTGAGTTAAGTTATTAAACTCATTTGCATCTGTTGGTTATTCAAAACCATCCTCAACAAATTCCCATAAGTCTTGGGAAGCAAGCAAAGCTTTCATGGTTATTGCCCAATAGTCATAGTTTTTACCATTAAATTGTGGGAGCTGACTATTACAGATACCCATGCTAGTGCTGGCTCCAGCCATTCTTGCACTCTTAACTATGCTTCAAACTACTTGACTGTATATTTAAAATAACTGACTGTCCTTAACAGTAACACAAAAACTGACTTGAGAAATACCTTGGATTTTTTGACTGAGTCTTCACTCTGCAAGAGAAGCTGCTGCAGCAAGAAATCCTTCCTTCAGCTTCTTTGACACCTTCAAAGAGCCTGGACAAGCTCCGATACCATGATGAGAATTTTTGATAATTCCAAACACAGAGAACAGAGAAAAATGCTATGTTTTATCACAACAGAAACTAAAATTGTTTTCTGGGAAGAACAGAGTGTTTCACATGCACAATAAAAACTTTGTATTCATTAATAAAAATCAACAGCTGTTATAAATTCCTTCCTCTCAAGAGGGATTCTCCAAGAATGCTTCAGTTCCACAAAAAATTTTTTACTCTGTCTTCTCCTGAAAAATATTACACTGTTGTGTGTAAAATTTTCAATACATTCGCTTTGTTGTAAAAAAAATCTTCTTACATTCACTGCAGCGAGTTTTTCCATTTCATGTGTAACTAAACCAAAAACAGGGCATATATCATTTTCACTTGCCATACTCCCATGAATAATAAAAAAACAATAAAATTAAAAACTTTTACCTACATTTACCAACCGTAGTAAATTTCATTTATTGTTTCACTGACAAAACTGGCGGTCAATGAAACTTCTAATTCACGTCACGTAATTTTCTTGCAAGCCTATACATCAACCGTTGATTTAATTGGACGACTAAGATCGGTTTGAAGAAGGTGAGATATGCGATTGGATCGCATCGCAATGTCGCGTCGGCGGAAGAGAAAAGTGGAGCACTAACATATGGGTGAGATTTGCGATTTGCGGTCGGATCGCATCGCATAATCGCAATCGGCAGAAAGCACATGGTGTAACAAAGGTAACAGGGTCGTGGATGTGATTTGCAATAGCGATCGCATCGCATCCCATGACGGTTTTGGCACTGCAGTTGGAATTACATTTCAACAGCTTCTTGTTTGTTCTTTGTGGGGATTATGATGATCTACAGGTTTTCCGTTTGAGTTTATCACTTTGGATGCCGAGAAAGCAGCTTCAAGAAATTACGATTACATTATAATTGGAGGAACGGCTAGTTGTCCACTAGCCACAACGCTTTCTGCTAATTATTCTGTTCTAGTAATAGAGAGCAAAGGATCTCCATATGGAGATCCCGACATCGAGAACGGGTATGCTTTCGGAAAGCCATTGGCCGAGGCTAACAATTACACTTCCCTAGTACAGAGGTTTATTTCAGAGGATGGAGTGACTTTAGATAGAGCCAGAGTTTTGGGAGGCGGCACTGCTCTCAATGGTGGCTTCTATACCAGGGCCAACTCCAAATATATTTGCAAGATGCAATGGGACGAGCAACTTGTAACGGAGTCGTATGAATGGGTGGAGAAGCAAAATTCCTTTAAACCAGATCGCCTCTCGACTTGGTCCTCGGCTTTCAAAGATGGGCTTGTCGAAGCAGAAGTTCTTCCATACCATGGATATTTGTTGGGTGAAAAGGAGGGAACCAAGATCAGCGCCTCCACCTTGGACAACAATGATAAGAGACACACAGCAGCAGATCTTCTCAAGACTGCCAACCCTAATAATATTGTAGTACTTCTCAATGCTACCGTCAACAGGATTCTCTTCAATTCCACTGCATCTCATGGTCATTCATCATACACCTGGCTTCAAATTGCATAGACCATTCCCATGTCATATTTATTTTGAATATAGATTTATAATATTTTGATTTATTTTTTTTGCTAGTTTGAGTTTTGAGATGATTGTATGATTAGTTAGTAGTCACAATGATCTGATTTGTTTCACATTAGTTTTTACCTGCTTCACATCAGTCTTTAGTATGGTTGGATTTTCACCCACTGAATTTTGAAAGTGCGACCTTTACATTACAGAGTGCTTTAATTTTGTAAATAGCGATAATCACTTGACTTGCTCCACACCCGTCTTTAGTATAGTTGGATTTTTACCCACTGAATTTTGAACCTGTAATCTTTACATTACAAAGTGCCTTAATTGAACCTGTGACCTTTACATTACATAGTGCTTTAATTTTGTACTTAGCCACAACCACCTGACATGCCCCACACTAGTCCTTAGTATGGCTGGATTTTTACCCATGGAATTTGGAACTGTAACCTTTACATTACATAGTGCTTTAATTTTGTACACCCTACCTGAACCTTGTGCTCTACACCTAGGTAGGCATAATATTATGAAAGTTTGAAAAACAAGAATGGATATAATTATTTAACTTATGTTTATGGGTTAGATTTTCAAAATATTCCAAAATTTGTGATGGAGTTAATATTAGCACTGCTCTTATTCTTTAGATCTAAAAATATTCCAAAATCCAATGGCCAAGAGGAAGTTCAATTCAATTGTTTGAGTACACTCAATTATTTAATCTAGCTCAAGTCCCTAGGATTCCCAAATATTCCCAAAATCTGCAATTTACCTTGCAATTTGACAACTTTCATGTCTAATGTTGTTTATCTAATTGGCACAATCACATTGGTAAATGTGGTTGACATACAACCATTGTATCATTTTTATGACCTATAAAAGGTGGAAAACACTGTAAATCTTGTATATCAAACACATATATTAATATGGTTGTTCTAGTTGAAAACAAATATTCATGAGATAGATTTGTTGACAATAGTTGACATAAAATATTCATGATGTGGATTTGTTGACAATAATTGACATTATGGTTAAAAAGGGTTGATGAATATTGATGATGTTGACATCAATTAATTTTAACTGACAAAGTTAACCAAAACTAACCAAATTTACAATAAAATTAATATCAGCACTATTTTTATATAGGCATATTTGTCTGCATTTCAAATTTCAAAAATATTTCAAAATCCTAGGGAGTTCGATAATTTGAATGCACTCAATTATTTGACCTGGCTCAAGTGGGCAATATTTCCAAAAATATCCAAAATCTACCATTTAAATAAATTTTGCCCAGATTTTCCAATATCTCCAAAATCTACCATCTAGATAAATACCAAGATTTCCAAATATCTCCCAAATCTACAATCTAGACAAATTCAGAGCACAAGTAATTGCAGTTTCACAATTTTCCTGGCAGTTAATATTTTTTTTATGTAATTATCCATTCAGTTATGATCTAGTAGATTTATATCCTGACTTGCAAAGGTAGATTCAGTGTTTTGGGCATGAAAACTTGCAGGAAATAAAGGTGGCTCATCTCCGAAGGCCCGCGGAGTAGAATTGACCGACGCCCATGGTAATTCTTATGAGGCTTTGCTCAAAAGAATCATCGCGTTCCAGCGAGATAATCCTCTCTGCAGGAGCCACAGGCAGTCCCCAGCTGCTCCTCTGAGCGGAATCGGTCCATCTGAACATCTCCAGAAATTCAATATTCCTTTAGTCCTAAATTTATCTTCAGTAGGCCAAGGAATTCAAGACCACCCCCGCGTAACCGTAACCTTGCAATCCCCTGTACCCCTTAATTTCTCCTCCATACAGGTTCAGGCTACTCTAAAAAACACTGCAGGTTACCTCGAATCCGCCAGCACTGTAGAAGGCAGAGGAAACATATTTGAGCAGCTGGCGTCTCCATTGTCGAGAGGAGAGCTTTGGCTTCGCACCACGGATCCTCGAGACCATTCGGCTGTTCGATACAACTATTATAAACACCCTGCGGACCTCAAAAAATGCGTCCATGGCGTGAGGGTGGTTAAAAGCCTCCTCAAGACACGGTCCCTGCAGAGATTTACATATGCAGCAGCTAATAGTTCCTCGCGTGAGTTTCACTTCATTGGGCAGGGGTTGCCAAATAACAGGAGGGACTACGCAGCCATTGCTCAGTTCTGCCGTGATCAGGCCAGCACAATTTGGCATTTCCATGGAGGATGTCATGTTGGCTCTGTGATTAACGAGAGATATCAGGTAAAAGGAATTGAAAGTCTAAGGGTGGTTGATGGCTCAACGTTCAGAGACATGCCAGGAGCAAACCCACAAGGCACCACTATGATGCTCGGCAGGTAATTATAATACTTTTAATATGTCAGCATGTAAGTTTTTCAGTTGTTTCATATATTTGTTTATTTTTGAATGTGGATATAAATAGTTATTTATTTATTTTTGAATGCGGATATAAATAGTTATTTATTTAGCTCTTTTTAGGTGGATGGTAGATTTTTTTTTAATGTAGATGGTAGATTTTGGGAATATTTTCTAAGTTAAGCATGATTAGATTCTAAAATATTTTTAAAATTTTTGAAATTGTTATAACATAAGTTTATTAATTTTCATGATGGTGGTTTATTTTTAATACGAATATAAATTATATGTCTGAGTTGAAGAGTCTAACTTTTTTATTCAATTTTTTCTTTTTTCATTTTTTTTGGAGTTGATGATAGTGTAGTGTGGAAATTTTTCTTTTGTACACAATTTATATTAAACTATTCTAGATCTATCTTAACTTGGGATTTATCAGGCAACCAGAAGGATCAAATCTCTTGAGGTGCAAACCTCTTTTTGAGTGCAAAACTTGAAGAAAGGTTTGCACCTAGAGAGATTTGATTCCTATGAGCACTTGATATATACGGAATTAAGATGGATCTAGTTTGGTTTTGTATAAGGCCAACATTAGATTAAAAATGTTAAATGTTAAACATTACATTCACATTTATATTTATGTTTACATTTATTTACATTTTTATGTGAGATCTATCCCATAATGAATTGTTTACATTTACATTTAAATTTACATCTTAAATGATCTACCCCAATAAACAAACACATTTTTAATGTTTCAAATTCACACATAAAATAACAACCTTAATATTGTTGTGCATGCAGATATGTGGGATTAAAGATTCTTCAGGAGCTGAAGAAATGAATCTTTACTCACTGGCATTGGCAGAAGCAGTGCAACTCAGTGAAGTGGCTCACATTTAGATTAATAAAGATTCTCTGAAGCTTTTTGAGCAGCATAACCATGCCTGTCTGGGTTATTTTCAATTAAAATAGGTTGTAGATTTGAAGCATCAAAGAGTCCAATCACAAAGTTAAAGTTAATTATGAACGACTAAACATAATTTGAATGTGCAATATCCTGATATAATCAGGATCTTCGAACTCCTCAAATCTACAAGGACCTCGGATTCTCTTTTGTTATGGTTGCTATTTCCTGCTGGCCGTACACTTGAATACCCCTCCATGTAAAAGCCAGAGCAGTACAAACATATCTAAATAAACGAGAAAATTCAATAAATATAAATAACAAGACATGTCATAGTTGCGAGAAATCCTTTCAGCGTTATGTTACCATTCCCATGAAACTGCTTGAAAATATAATGTCATCTGATCAGTGTGTTGTGTGAAAATATTTCCATATCATAAAATATTAAGGAGGGAGGAGGGGTTGATTCTATGTTCCTCTTCTTTTGTGTATCCAATTGTCAAGAGTTTAAATTTGAACGCTTCGTGGCTATTTTGGATACCTGGTTTAGTTGGTTGCATAAAATAGTTAGTGAAATAAAATAATAATTGAGCTGAATTATTACATACCGATGATGTTGACTTCTTTTGAAGGTAAAACTTTTAAGATATTTTAATTAAAATATATTAAATAATGTAAAATTCTTAAGATAGTTTAAATATCAATATGATAATTGAATTAAATAATAATTATTTTAAAAATGTAAAAATATATATAAAATAAAAAATGTAAAATGTTTCTATATAAATAATAAAGATTAAAATAAATATAAAAGATAAAAGTTTAAAATTTATTAAGAATGATTTTGATTTTTTTTGTTTATTAATAATTTTTAAAAATGAAAATATTTTAAAATAATTAAAGTTTTAAGTAATTTTTTTTGGATAAATCATATTAAGAATTTAGGGTTTAGTGATTTTTATTTACTGAGGTTCATCATTAAGACAAAGATGGAGATTGAGATCATTAAATCAAATACTTATAGTAGAGATGCAAAAGTAAATTCCTAGTAAAATAAATAATATAATAATAAAATGGTACTTTTTTTTAATATTGAATTTTTGAAATTTCTATATTTATTTTCTTTCATAATATTTATTATTTTAAGATTGATTATAGCTTAGTTTTCCTATTAAAATAAAATAATATTTATTTATAAGAGTATTAATGTACATTTAGATATATATTTTCATAGTATTTTTTTACTCCCTTTGTTATTTTAATCAATTTCTATTTTCTATATTATTAAGATGATAATAATGGTTGTAAATGTTTCTAGATGTTTCCTTAAATATAAATAATCAATAAATAAGTAAATATATAGATTACTAATTTATTAAATAATAAACTGTTTATTTTAATTATTTTTAAACTCATTATAACATATCATTTTATTATTATATTATTTATGTTAGTGATTGTTAGGAATTTATCGCTCTATTATAGGTTGATCTCGATCTCCATCTTTGTCCTGATGATGAACCTCACTAGGAGTTTGAAGATCCACCCTAGATTATTGATGTGATTTATGAGAGATTTTTTTTAAATCATGAATCAGAGAAACCTCCAATTTGAAAATAATTAAAGTTAATAAAAAAATAAAAACACTTTAAAATAATTAAAATGAATTAAAATAATTGCTAAAGATGATAACTTAAAAAACAAAACTCAGGTTTAACTCATAACCATTTACTTTTTACCAAACAAAATATCAAAATGTAGAAAAATTAATAATTAAACTGAAAATCTTAAAACACATATGGTTACATTTTTAGAGTTGGTTATATTAATCATATATATCCTAGTTTTCAAGGTTATAAGTCATAGGTCCAAATTTAGTTGATACGCTACAACCTAGTTTTCTTAGTCAATCACTTAATTAATACAAAATATAAATGGTGTTTTTTGAGGGAGTTAGAAATATTATTTAATTTATATTCCAAAATAAAATGTGTAGAGTGCTAACAATGTCAACAAAAAGAAACATCCATAAGGATTTCCAAAGACCGGCAAAGGTATGCGCAACACTACACTGCCAATCTCCTATGAGGTTGTAGGCATAATCATGGAATGGTTAAATGGCAACTCGATGCCAATCTCCTATGAGGTTGTAGGCATAATCATGGAATGGTTAAATGGCAACTTGAAGTAGTTGAATTGACGGATATTTATGCAATATCAGTCATCCTACAAGTTCAGACAAATGTGAGTGGTACACAAATCACATCCATATATACACTTAAAAAGAATGGGCGTGCCTTATGACATGAATAGTGTTTGTATATATCTATCTATATATATTTGCAAAAGGATATATTTTATGTAGTGTTAAAATATTTTGTAAATTTTATGGGTGTTAATATATAATAATAATTCATAACAAAAACACCAATTTCTATAAATATTTAAATTTTTTTTTTTTAATAATAATAATAAGTATATGTTATTTATTAATGTAAATATAAAAAATGATATTTTTAATTTTAAAAAGATTACTAAAAGGAACTATTAAAAATTTAATTGTTTTTAAATGAATTTTTACAATTTTAAGACATTGAAGCACAATATTTTAATATTCTAATTATTTTTGGAAACCAAACTAGGAGTGATTTTGAGACTTTTTTAAAGACATACAGGGAATAAATTTTTTTAATATTTACCAACAATAATAATGTTTTTTTTTCATTTTATGTAAACAGAATAATTTTTCCAAATTCTATTAATATTTAACATTTCCAAAATAAATGCAAAAATAAGCAATTTAACTATATATTAGTGTATAAAAGAGTGTTTAAAACATTATTTAACATAAATATATAATAACTTATACTTATAAGAGGAATTATTGAAAGAAAATAGAGGTATTGTTCAAAATATATAAAGACTAAAATGAAGTTTAATCTAATAGTGATGATGTTGGGTCAAAATATCTCTCAAGGTTTAAACATTTTGAAGGCACATATAGTGATTGGCTCTATATGGACTCTAAGATCACATTGTGATATCCCCAAATCTTGTGAATATTTTATTTTACTATAGAACAAACTGACTATTTAATTTTATCTATAAAAGTTATTGTTTTGGGTATTTGATTGTTTTATAATAAAACAACACTTATTGGTAGATGTTTTTTTTACTTATGAATCAGTTTGAGAAATAGTTTCCTGTTCCAACTGATTTCTGAAAGGATTTATTCCAAGGATCAAGAGGATAAGTGTATCTAAGATCCAGAGGAAAGAGGTTGTGCTGAGGAGTCAGGTAGTATTGGAACGGCTATGTCTGGTTAAGACCAGATAACACTGAGACTGGAAGTTCTCATAGAAGGAGTTCTTGAACACAAGACCAGCTCAGGAGGAGACTGTTGGAATAATAGTCTCAATGTTGGGAGGAAGAGAAAACCAGAAGCCAAAATTCTAGTGTGGAATAATCTGGAAACAACGGTCCAGATGAGTGGAAGAAAATTCTTTCTTTGCTAGATGATTCTTAGAGATTGATAGATAATTTTATATATTTGATATAGGTCCTATTCTTTGTCAGATAATATTTGCTTACCAAAATCAGTATGCAAATGTGTTAATATGCTTACTTGCTAGATAATTCAGTAAATAAACTGTCTAGATAAATCTCGAAAACTTATGCTAGACAAAATGCTTATAAAACATTACAAAATAGAGATAAGCAAATCATTACGTAACAGAACTGTAAGAAGTATATTAATATTTCCTTCTAGAGAAACTGAGAACTAGAATGAAAGCATTATTAGTTATCAATAGGAAAAGAATAACCACCTCGACATTTATCAACCCTATGTATTACATTAAACAAATATATAGGGTGTATTAAGAAAGGCAAATCAAAGAACAATATTATCAAGATAAGCCCTCACATCGTCATGCATATTATATAAATGTGAAAAACAAGCTTTAAGGGGCAAGCCAGCCCGCAAACTACCTGAGAAAATACTCTATAATTTTGGAAATTGAAATAACAATCACATCTACCATTATGGCTAGATATTTTCTTTAAAGCAACGTAATAGACTTATTTCATTATGGGATTAAGCAAATGCGAGAAGCAAGTTACACTGAATCCATGAATCTAGAAGAAATTCGAACAATAAGAACAAATATTTCCTTTGCTCTCAGAATTAGAAAATTCATACACTGTATAACCAAAATTAGGGCTTGACATTAGCATTTGAAGCTTTACACAGCGGAAAATGCTAAACCCAGCTAGTCCATAAAAGCAGTATAGTGGAGGTCGTTACCTCTGATAGCAAGAGAATAATGAAAGAACAAGAGTAGCTAACAACATGATAATTTGCATTTAAATAAGAATGATTATAACAAGTTTTTCCAGACAAGAGGCTAGGGTTTGTAGGGTTCAAACCCTCGTTGAAAAACCCTTCTAGATAAAACCTCCTTGAACAAATAGTTACAACCCTCTATCTGAAGCAATGCTACTCAGGCAGCCAGAGGCCATTAAGGCCTTTTAAAAATTATAGACCAAGCGCTGAGAAGGCCAAGAAAAATTTGAAAAGCAATCATGTTTATCGAATTCTTTCAACTAAAAGAAAAGTGGGATGAACCCCCATAATTTTTCCTCATCGTAAGTAAAAGACCCTTAAAGGCATTATTACCCGGAGGCTGCCACAAGATAGAATCTAGGTGAGAGCTCCATCCAGCCACCACCATGACCGCCTCCTAAACCTGTCACTTCAATCATGGACAGGAATGAAAATCCCTTTAAACCTTAGAAATAAACTGACATTTATAGTAGCGAAGTAGACGAGACTGAAAGGTCCTTACCTAGCTAGGTTGGACTGAGGAGGCCTTCTGCTATTGATGGCAGCCACATGAGGCCCTCACCTGTTAAAGAAATTCAAGAACCGATTTTGTTAGCTCTCTGTGTTCATTATAGGGATTAAAGCTCGGGACCCGTAGCCAAAAACAATTAGGAAGTTTCCCTTATACCTGTGTAAGCATTCAGCCCTGCAACAAATGCTGGAAATCCAGTTCATATGGAGGAATAGAGGAGGAGGTTAACTCCCACAACGAACGCGGTTACCACAACTAGTAAAAGAGAAATGAGATACGAAAAACCTGGAGAATTCATCACAACCGTTCGTTTCCTGATTTGCACTGAGATCGTTGATCTCGAACGAAATCTCGAGAGGCAGATGTAGTAGTACCACAATAAAAGCACTCACGAGGGAGCACTGGCACCTAGGCCGATGCAACCACAGTTATTAAGGCAACAAGGATGCACAAGAGTAAATCAGCATGACAGCCAGAGATATTAACTCTCGTTATATAAAACTGTGTAAGGCTCAATACATGAACCTTAAGTAGTAGGACAGATGTCACCATAATAAATAGACAGAATATTGTAATAACCATTGTAAGATCTGACAGTGACCCTCTTGGGTCGAAATCTAAAGTTATGGTTTGGATCCAATAGTTGTATAATTATTACTCTATGCATTATTTATAAGTCAAATAGCGAGATTTTATGGTTATGATGTAATATCTAAATAACCATGATGTATTATAGTTTGGGTAATGTAATTTTTTTTTTATATGAACTTTTATCATTTAGTGGATGTGTGACATATGGTATCAGAGCGACTCAGGTTGCTAAACTGAGACCTCTGGAATTAAGTAATAACAATACTCTATGATATGCACGTAGGAAGAAGAAAGCTGACAGTATGAGGAGAATTGGAAGTCTGCTGCATAGGTCCATAATGGGAACCAAACCCACATCATTTCAAGAGGGAAACCCTGAAGTGTGGGTGCAACTGGGTGACGAGCCAAGAAATACCAATCTGGATATTATGATAACAGTACAATAATTAAAGGATGAAATGGATTGATTGCGAGCAGACAATGAGAGATTGATGCAGGAACAAGAGAAAATTATGAAGAGTCTATCAGATAGACAAAATCATCGATCGTTAGTTCCTAGCTCAGAACGTGAGAATATGACAAGGGAGCAAGAGTTTCAGACTGAGAATGTGGAAATAGAGGGTGGTGAAGAAAATAAAAAAGAAGAACCAGATAATGTGTCAAATCACAAGGCATAGAAAAGACTGGAAGTGGAACTTCAAGGAGAGTTCCAGAAAATTAAGCCTCCTCTCTTTGATGGGGAACAGGAAGAGGCGATAGAAGCATGGATCATCAACATGAATAAATACTTCCAGCTGTATGAATATGACCATAATTTGAAGGCCCGCTTGGCCATCTTCTAGTTACAGGGGAAAGCTACGTTATGGTGGGAGGAAGTAAAGACAGTACGCAGAGTTAGTGAACAAAGTATAACCTAGGAAAAGTTTCAGAGATATTTTAAGGAAAAATATCTAACAGAAAGGTTTTATGATGAAAAGGCAAAGGAGTTTCATGATCTCTAATTAGGCCAAATGACCATGGACGAGTTCATAACTAAATTCACATCATTACTTCGGTATGTCCCTTACATATGCGAGGAAAAAGCAATGGTGCAACGATTTATCAATAGTCTTCCGATGTTCATGAAAGAACGACTGTAGTTTGACAATATGAAAACCATGGATGAGGTCATTCATAAGGCACGAATTTGTTACCAGCAGAACAAACCAAAGGGTGACCCAAGCAAAAGGTGTACTAACAAAAAGGGGAGTAAATTTGTTTCCAATTACAAAGGAAATAAAGGTCCAAGCAACAAACGAGTGTTTAAAGGGAAAACTAACTGGAATGTGAATAAGAATCAGCCTATATTTAAAGTACCAAGTGAAACCAAAATGAATGAACAAGATCGCATAACTGAAGCAGAAACAACTAACATACCACCTGTACAATGTTGGGGATGTGGAGGTCCACATTACGTCAAAAACTGCCCACATCGTAGAGGAGCCGATCAAATTTCATAGATACAAGAAGAATCTACTGTGGGGGAAGTAGCAAGAAGCATTCCTAAGATTAATGCTGCCCTTGAAGACCATCAAGCAGAATTTCAGCCAACCATGGTTAAATTTGAAGGTAAAGTTTTTGATTGCCCTATCTCCATTTTAATTAATCCTGGGGCTACCTTAAGCTATATCAACCCTAATATTGTGGAACAATGTAAATTACAAATTGTTAAATTTAAGAATCCCTGGTTAGTACAACTAGCCACAAGGGCCAAAAGAAGAGTTTTGGCTAAAATAAATAATTTCCTTTTATTGATAACTAATCAATCTATTATGGCAGATCTGAACATATTACCATTAGGGTCCTATGATATTCTTATAGGCATGGACTGGTTGGAAAAGCACTGGTCACTTACTAATTGTAAAACTAAAACCATCAATTATCAGGATGAGAAATGTGAAAGACAAGAAATGCAAGGTATTCAAAAACCTCTATAGATAAGACCTATAACAACATCCCAGTTAGAAAAATGCATCAGAAAGGATTGCCATATTTATGCAATACAAGTAGGATTTGTTGATTCTAAGGATAAGTCTGACTCTTTTGAAAACATACTAGTGGTACAAAATTTCCGAGTTATATTTCCTAAGGAGTTATAATTCCAGGATCTATTCCAATCTCTCGAGCCCCATACCACATGAGTATTCCAGAGCTGACTGAATTTAAAATGCAGCTACAAGAGCTGCTAGATAAAAAGTATATCCGACCTACTGTGTCCCCTTGGGGAGCCCCAGTCCTCTTTATTAAGAAAAAGGACAAAACCTTGCGTATGTGCATGGATTACCATCAGTTAAATAAGCTGACCATTAAGAATAAGTACCCTCTGCCACATATTGATGAGTTGTTTGACCAAGTAAAGGGGCCAACTGTATTCTAAAATATTGACCTCCACTCTGGGTATCATCAAATCCAAATAAAAGAGGAGGATATAGCAAAAACAACATTCAGAACTCGTTATGGACATTACAAATTTGTAGTTCTACCTTTTCGATGGACTAATGCCCCAATGAAATTCATGTGTCTCATGAACAATATTTTTTTCATCAATACTTAGACAATTTTGTATTAATATTTATAGATGGCATATTGATCTACTCTCAGAGCTTAGAAGAACATAATGAGCACCTTCATATTGTTCTACAAGTCCTAAGAGAGCACCAGATGTATGCCAAATACAACAAGTACGATTTCTTTAAGGATCAAATCCAGTACCTGGGGCATGTCATCCCCAAGGATGGAATCACGGTAGACCCAGAGAAAATTAGAACCATCATGGAATGGCTGGTACCTAAAGATGTAGTTGACATAAGATCCTTTATGGGTCTAGCCAGATATTATAGACGTTTTGTGGAAGGTTTCTCGAGAGTGGCTTATCCTATTACCTCTCTTTAGAAGAAAGGGAAAACCTTTAGATGGACCCCCGACTGTCAGCAGAGCTTTAATCAACTCAAACATCTACTTACCACCGCACCCATTTTGAGCATTGTTGATCCCAATAAAGAGTACGTAGTTTGTATGGATGCTAGCAAGGAGGGTGTAGGTGGTGTACTAATGCAAGAAGGTATGGTGGTGGCTTATGAGTCAAGGAAGCTTAAAGAGTATGAACAAAAGTATTCGGCATATGATTTGGAACTGACAGTGGTGATTCATGCCTTAAAAATGTGGTGACATTATTTAATGGGTAAGAAATTCCTGCTAATGACTGACCATCATAGTCTAACAAACTATTTTAGGCAACCCACCTTAAATGCAAGACAAGCTCGTTGGGAAGACTTCCTAAGTGAATTTGATTTTGAAATAAAACATTTAAAGGGTAAAGAAAACCGGGTTGCCGACACCTTAAGCCACAAGGTGCATTGTTTATATGAAATTTCTTTCAGTGAATCTCGAACAACTTTTTATGAACAGATTTGTGAATTTTCCATGTAAGATTTAGCATACAAAAAATTATGGAAGCAAGCAAAAATTTCGAACAACCATGAACAACAATTAGAATATGAGGTAAATTCAGATGAATTGTTGATTTATAAGAAAAGGTTATATGTGCCTAACCAAAAGCAGCTCAATAATTTAATCTTAGATGAATTTCATAAGATTCCTTATGCAAGCCACTGCAGATACTAGAAATGATTTCTGCTTTAAGAAAAGATTTTTTCTGGACTGGTATGAAGAAGTAAGTAGCAGAATATTTATCCAGATGCTTAGAGTGTCAACAAATAAAAGCTACACACCAACACCTAGTAGGATTACTTCACACTCTATAGATTCCGAATGGAAATGGGAAACCATATCCATCGATTTCATTACTGGACTACCGAAGACCAGGAAGAAAAATGACTCCATCATGGTGGTGGTAGACAAACTGAGCAAATTTGCCCATTTCATACCAGTTCAATCAACTTATAAAGCAGTGCAGATTGCTAACATTTTTATGCAAAACATTTTTAAATTTCATGGGATCCCCAAGATGATCATCTCCAACTGTGATGTGAAATTCACATATCCCTTTTGGAAGGCTCTTTTTCAAGGATTGGGTACACAACTACACTTCAGCACCGCCTACCATCCTCAAACAGATGGACAATTTGAGTGAGTAAATCAGGTAGTTGAAGATATGTTGCGAACTTATGTGATGCAACAACCATGAAAATGGGAGGAATACCTACACTTGATAGAGTTTTCCTATAACAATGGGTACCATACATCATTAAATATAAGCCCTTTCGAAGTGTTGTACGGTCATAAATGCATGACACCCTTAAGTTGGAGCAGACTGGAAGACAAGTTGATGTTAGGACTTGATATGTTGGAGGAAATGGAGGGGATGGTGAAAAAGGTACGAACTAATTTGAAAGCTGCTCAAGACTGGCAAAAGAACTTTGTTGATCGGAAGCAAAGCTTCCGAGAATTCCAAGTGGGAGACCATGTTTATATTAGAGTTCGAGCAAATAAGAGCACCTTGCAATGGACCAGATGCGCTAAACTAGCACCCTAATTTTGCAGGCCCTTCCAAATTTTAGCTCGAATCGAACCAATAGCTTACCAGCTGGCCTTACCCATACATATTTGTGTGCACAATGTCTTTCATGTTTCTTTACTTAAGAAATACATTTATGATCCTAAACACGTTATCAATTGGCAAGACATTCAGGTAAGATATTTAAGAAAATTTCTCTTATTAAAGGTTTATTAAACAAGCTAAATGATAACTGGTATTGTTTTGTTGATATGTGTAGGTCGAACCGGAAGGTGAGTTTCTGGTCGAACCTCAGGGTATAATCGATCGGAGAGAAGTAACGTAGCAGAAATGAGTTATCACCTAGGTTAAATTGTAGTGGTAGCACTTTGGTCCAGACAAGGCCTCCTAGGAGGATGAGCAGGTTATGAAGGAAACCTTTTTGGGATTGTCTTAGAAGGAAAACATTGGGATGATGTTACATATTGGGGGGCAAGATGTGATATCCCTAGATCTTATGCATATTTATTTTACTGTAGAACAAACAGACTATCTAATTTTATGTATAAAAGTTACTATTTTGGGTATTTGATTGTTTTGTAATAAAACAACAGTTATTAGTAAATGTTTTTTTTACTTATGAATCAGCTTGAGAAATAGTTTCCTATTCCAATTGATTTCTGAAAGGACTTATTCCAAGGATCAAGAGGATAAGGGTATCTGAGATCCAAAGGAAAGAGGTTGTGCTAAAGAGTCAGGCAATATTGGAACGGCTATGTTTGGTTAAGACCAGATAGCACTGAGACTGGAAGTTCTCATAGAAGGAGTTCCTCAACATAGGAACAACTCGGAGGGAGACCGTTGGAATAATAGTATCAAGGTTGGGAGGAAGAACAAACTAGAAGCCTAAATTCTAGTGTAGACTAATCTAGAAACAACGGTCCAGATAAGTGGAATAAATTTCTTTCTTTGCGAGATGATTCTTAGAGATTGATAGATAATTTTATATATTTGATATAGGTCCTATTCTTTGTCAGAGAAGATTTTCTTACCAAAATCAGTATGCAGATGTGTTGATATGCTTACTTGCTAGATAATTCATTAAATAAATTGTCTAGATAAATCTCGAAAACTTATTCTAGACAAAATGCTTATAAAACATTACAAAACAAATAGAAGAAAAACATTACGTAACAAAACTATAAGTAGCATATTAATATTTCCTTCTCAAGAAACCAAGAATGAGAACGGAAGCATTATTAGTTATCAATAGGAAAATAATAACCATCTCGACATTTATCAACCCTAGGTATTACATTAAACAAATATATAGGGCGTATTAAGAAAGGAAAATCAAGGAACGATAGTATCAAGATAAGCCCTCACATCGTCATGCATATTATATAAATGTGAAAAACAAGCTTAAAGGGGCAAGACAAACCGCAAACTATCCGAGAAAATACTCTATAATTCTAGAAATTGAAATAACAGTCCCATCTACCATTATGGTGAGAGATTTTCTTCAAAGCAACATAATGGACTTATTTCATTACAGGATTAAGCAAATGTAAGAAGAAAGTTACGTCGAATCCATGAATCTAGAAGAAAGTCAAACAATAAGAACAAAGATTTCCTTTGATCTCAGAATTAACAAACTCATGCAACATACAACCAAAATTAGGGCTTGACATTAGTAGTTGAAGCTTTACATAGCAGAAAACGCTAAACCCAGCTAGTCCATAAAAGAAGTACAGTGGAGGTCATTGCCTCTGATAGCAAGAGAATAATGAAAGAACAAGAGTAGCTAACAACACGACAATTTGCATTTAAATAAGAACGATTATAACAAGTTTTGCTAGACATGAGGCTAGGTTTTGTAGATTTCAAACCCTCGTTGAAAAACACTTCTAGATAAAACCTCCTTAAACAAATAGCTACAACCCTCTATTTGAAGCAATGCTACTCAAGCGGCTAGAGGCCATTAAGGCCTTTTAAAAATTATAGACCAAGAGCCGAGAAGGACAAGAAAACCTTGAAAAGCAATCATGTTTATCGACTTCTTTCAACTAAAAGCAAAACAAGATGAACCCCCATAATTTTTCCTCATCATAAGTAAAAGACCCTTAAAGGCACTATTACCCGGAGGTTGCCGTAAGATAGAATCAAGGTGAGATCTCCATCCAGCCACCACCATGACCGCCTCTTGAACCTGTCACTTCAATCATGGAAAAAAATGAGAATCCCTTTAACCATTACAAATACACTGACATATATAGTAGCGAAGTAGATGATACTGAAAGGTCCTTACCTGGCTAGGCCAGACTAAGGAGGTCTTCTATTGTTGATGGCAGCCACATGAGGCCCGCACCTATTAAAGAAAGTTAAGAACCAATTCTATTAGCTCCCTATGTTCATTATAGGGATTAAATCTCGGGACCCGTAACCAAAAACAAGTAGGAAGTTTCCTTGATACCTGTGTAAGCATTCAGCCCTACAGCAAACGCCAAAAATCTAGTTCGTATGGAGGAGCAGAGGAGGATGTTAACTCCCATAGCAAACGCGGTTACCACGGCTAGCAAAAGAGAAATGAGATACAACAAACCTCTATCCATAGGCATAGGGCCTGGAGAATTAGTCATAGCCGTTCGTTTTCAGATCTGCACCAAGACTGTCGATCTGGGAAGAAATCTCGAGAGGTAGATGTAGCAGTACCACAATAAAATCACTCGCATGGGAGAATTGGCACCTAGGTCGATACAACCACAGTCATTAAGGCGACAAGGACGCATAGGAGTAAATCAACCTGATAGCGAGAGATATTAACTCTCTCGTTATATAAAACTGTGTAAGGCTCAATACACGAATCTTAAGGCGCAGGACAAATGTCACTATAATAAAACGACAAAATATTATAATAACCATTGTAAGATCTAATAGTGACCCTCTCGGGTCGAAATCTAAAGTTATGATTCAGATCCAATAGTTGTATAATTATTACTCTATGTATAATTTATATTCAAACAACAAGATTTTATGATTATGATGTAATATCTAGATAACCTATGACGTATTATAGTTTGGGTAATGTAAATTCTTTTTTATATGGACTTTTACCATTTAGTAGATATGTGACACACATGGTCTTCCCTCTAAAAGGGAGAAACCATTCCCCTTCCCGAAGGAAAAAATCATGAAATAATTTTTTTAATTAAATTATAAATTTGCTAACATAATTTTGTAAGAAAAATATCTGGTCAATTATATTTACTATTTAAATGAGAAAAAGAAATGTAAGCAATATTATATAAACACATTTTCTTCCCCAACTCCAAATTTCACTTTAAAATAGACTATGTATTATAAAGGTACGTGGTGTAATACCTTAAGTGCAACTTCGAAATATTATATCTTTAACGTTATTATTTTTTTTTTTTTAGTATTTATTTATTTAGATTGATTTCATCAATTATACAATTATATTGGTCTATTTATAATTATTCAAAATAATTACGCCGTAAGGCGTTTCCCTCTGGGAAGAACTCCCTTATATGCCACCGTGTCCTATTTTCGACTATTGATCTAATGTGTTAGACGATTAAAAGAGATTGTGCCGTTGGATCAGATCATTATAGTTGGAATTTTAATCAGCGCTGGTTGAACTCCCTGTTTATCTCATGCTGGAGATTACTGGCTCGAAACCCTTCGCAGACAGTAGTGATGGCTTCGTTGGATTTTCGATTTCCTTGGCATCTTCTTTTTTAGTGATGTCCTCCCGCCGCGGCATGCCAGCTACATCGTCGGAGGGCTGTTGTCACCTATGGTCTGTAATTATGATGTACTAGAGATCTGTGATCTAATGCCCAATTCGGTATGGCGCATTCAATCTCTCAATTTATGCAGCGTTTGCCCCGATATTGAGCCAACATCACTAGAATTTCAGGACCTTCTAATTCACTGCGTTGGGTATTTGTTCTAGGTCTGTAACTATTCTTTGTTTTCTCCCGAGGGTTCACGTGAGTGGTTTGATGCTGCCATACCTGAAGCAAAGAATGGAAGGGCATACAAACCCCAGGAAGCGCTGCAAATTAACGTCATCGTGGGACGTCCTTCCATCACAGTTTTAGGTTAGTTTTCTATTTTCGAATATCTTGATCTGTAACCAGTTTTTTTCTAGATCCACTTGTTAGCATTTAGAGCACTAGGTTTCCACTACCCTGGCATTCAAGCTTTCATGAAATATGTTTAAAGGGTTTTGTATCCTTCTGGGAAATGGAGAAACCAGTTTGCGTGTAGGTCCAGCCAACACTGATATTTACTGGGAAAGATTTTGGTATTAGAAGTACGACAGAGAGCTCCACCTCTGGTTCAGACAATAGTCAGTCTATGTCTTCCAATATAAAGCCCAAGGAAGAGGGCTCTCGCACTGGCTCACCACCATGGCAACAACGAAAAGAATGGCAACTACATGTTCGAACTTGGAGAGAATTTGACGCCTCGATGTAAGAACACATCTTTCATCACGGTTTTGCTCGTTTGTGATGGGATTTTCCTTTTGGAGTCTTAGATCTAAAGGAGGGTTATGTTGCTGATATTAAAATGTAGTTTATAAATAGCCTTTTGACCTGATCTACTCTACTAATCTGGCAAAAATATCTTGTTGTTTTGTTGACAAAATACTTAGTAAAATGGGTGAAGTTAGGCATTTAGGACTCCAGATTTCTTGTTATTATTATATCTCAACATAGGTAATAGTATATAATTCGTGATCAAAATAAAAACAACAAAGTCTGGAAATCTTACCCATTTAACTCAGCCACCACTAAAGTTCCTGGGGTGAGTTCGATTCCCAAGCTCATGTACTGTTCTTGGCTTAATGGCTATCTGTAATTTGTAGGAAGAGATTGTAATAAATTGATACAATTATTAAAAATATTGATTTAAAATTTGACTGTCATTTGGCGTATGCATCTATACTGTATATTGCTACTAGTTTTATTTTTTCCATACGGCAATATTCAGTAGGAGCCAAGTAGCCTTGGCCCATGTAATTTCACTTGATTTCCTTCCCACGAGATATCATGGCTTATGCAAATAGCTTAAGAAATTTCTCTGGCAGGTTGACTAATAATAGTTCTGCAGGTAACTATTTGACTTTACCCAATGAGGTTGCAGGAGCTCCTTCGTCTCTTATGCCTTCCCAAAGTACAAATTCAACACAGAATGCATTTTCGGGAGGGATTGGGACTGGTAACTCTGTTCTCACCTTTGTTGTAGTTTCATTTGGATAAGAAGTTTTATTAGTATACGAGGTGTTCTGGCCCTATAAAGTCAACCAACATCTTGCAGTTGGATATATGGATTCTTGGTACAAGAAATCCAGAACCCATCTCCTCATTTTTTCTCATAGGTTTACCTTGAGAAATGCAAAATCTTGTGCCTGTTAAAGACGTTTTCATTTTTCTTCTACCCTATGTGTGGATTTTACTCAAAATCCATTGACTGACTATCATAACTATGAATTTCCCGGTGTAAGAAGTTCATAACCCATGGGCATTAGGCCTATTTGAATGATTTTCCATCCCATCTTGATTTAGTTGACAATTTTTACTTCCTTGGCTGCGAGTTACCATCATTTACCCATTACCCATCTGGGCCATCTCTAACTACATTTCGTGGTGTGAGAAGTTCATAACAACCTATTGGCATTAAGACTTCTTGAATGATATATTATCCCATTTGCATTTAGACAACTATTTCACTTCCTTGCCAGGCGAGTTACCATCATCTATTCATGATCATACTCAATAAACCCAATTTTATAGACATGATGGATTGGAGGATTTTGAATTTTTGTAATAATCCAAATATTTTACTGCCTCCTTTATGGGATTTGAGTATGGAATCACAAGAAATATGAACTATACTATTTTTTGAGTGCTTTGTTCATGGGTTTTTACCATTGATTTAGACCTAGAAATTGAGCAGACAATTCCACTAAAATTTGCTGCCCTATTTTTGGGTTTATTACCGGGAATATGAAATCCACTCACGACATTTCCATCTTTCTGTACCATTAAAAATCGAAGAGCCTATTTGTTTGTTTTTTTTGGCTTCTTTCTTTTTATGTTTTTACTGTGAAACTCCCCTACTAATCTACTCTAGCGAAGGCCTTTTGTCTGATCCACTTAGACACCCCTTGTATTTAAGAGTGCTGAAGGTAGTTAAGGTTTAATACATGTGCTTTTTTGTTGCAGATGTCAGTGAATCTCTTCTTTATGAAGAGATATGGCATGCATGTGCTGGTCCACTTGTTACTTTGCCTCGTATTGGGGAGAGAGCTTTTCACTTTCCTCAAGGCCACATAGAGCAGGTATGGTGAAATTAATGGAAATGTTGATATGTGTTTCAGGGCAACAACTCAAATTGCATAGGGTTTTGAAAATCTATTGCCAATGGATCTTTCAAAATATAAACAATCTAATCATATTTATTGATTGTGTACACCATAATAGGTTATGCATCAACAAACCAAGGGGTTGATAAGCATATGCCACTGTATAATTACGCCGTAAGGCGTTTCCCTCTGGGAAGAACTCCCTTATATGCCACCGTGTCCTATTTTCGACCATTGATCTGATGTGTTAGACGATTAAAAGAGATTGTGCCGTTGGATCAGATCATTATAGTTGGAATTTTAATCAGCGTTGGTTGAACTCCCTGTTTATCTCATGCTAGATAGATTACCCGCTCGAAACCCTTCGCAGACAGTAGTGATGGCTTCGCTGGAGTTTCGATTTCCTTGGCATCTTTTGAATTTTCTATAGTTATCTGTAGACAAATTTCCTGGCTGCCTGCTCAGTTTGAAAATCCCAATTCAGTGCGGATAGACCGCTTCAATTTTCTGTCCGAGTGAAAAGATCTGCGGGCCCTGAGCGGAATTTTGGATTCCCTCAAATCTGAGGGTTTTGTTTTTCCATTCAGTACCCGCAAACAACTTTGCTCTCAGCTGCTCCGCCGAGCCCTTAACGCCAATTCCATTGTCGAGGCCCAGAGTTTGGTGGATTACGCCAAATGCATTGTACATTTCAGTTTTCATGCCCTCAGGGAAGTAATGTTCGAATTAGGGTTTGGCAAATCCTCGAATGAGAAGATGCTTTATGCTGTGGAGGAGAATATTTGCAGCTCCATTTTCGATCAAGATCGTCTTTTAGAGGTATTTAATTTACCTCATTTAAGGTTCAGGATTGAATTTTAAAGTTCAGTAGAGATCGACCAGGTTCGTGATTCATATCTTAGAATTTAAACTGCAACGATAGGTTGGGGTTCATGATTTCAGTTTTAAGGATCCATTAACATTGTGTTTAGAGTATAAATGGTGTATTTTAAACTGCATATCTGACTTAGCAGTCTAGGGTTTAGAGTTGAGAACGCCAACAGCAAACAGCTCTGTTCTAGAGTGCAGGTTTTAGATTTTATAATTCGAAGGTAGCCGAGTGTTAACGTTTAGGATTTATTATTAAAAATGGGGGTTTAGGGTTTAGCATTTAACGTTTATGTTCAAAAGTTAATGGTTATTTCATTTTGGTGATTTTTAGTATGTGCTGGAGAAAGAGGCAAAGGAGGAGGAGGAAGCTTTGATGAAGTCTAGACTAGCAATTTATCTTGGAAATGGATTGCAATCTAAAGATTCAGAGACCAGGTTGTTGGCACTTAAATTGTCATGCTCCTGCTGCTTCAATTCCAGACTCATTTTTTTCAGGCTTCTACCTATATTTGAGACGGCACTCTATCATGAGGATTGTTCCATGCGTGAATACGTGCTGGCATGTCTGATGGATTTGATCTTTATCCACCATTCAACTATTCGTTTACAATCTGTCTTCCATTTTATTTCCCCCTTCCTGTATGCTCCAACACCTACCCTTCAGCTTGCGGCTGTTATTGGCTGTGGTAAGTTCTGTTCATCTGTGTCTAGAATACATTTGTTTTGATGCCACATTTTTGTGCCTCTTTCTTCTACATACTTATTTTGTTTTTTTGGGTTTGATAGCCTAGGTATAGGATCTGCTTTGGCATCCTACTTGTTTTTATACTGATGTGCTTTTAAAGTCCGATTTACCTGCTTTTATGTTCATTGGTTTCAGATTAATAAAATTATCAAATCTTATCTTTTTCCTCACGTTAGAATTTTGGTGAATTTCATTTAGTTATAATTTTGATGAAATTGATAGTGTTCATAATATTTCCAGGGCGCCTTCTCCTGTATGATTGCTTCCCAGACGAAACAGAGTGCTTATTGAGTATAATGCTTCAGCGCCATGTTTATAGGCTCCCGGATTACTGTTCCCTGTGAGTATCTCCACTCTTAATTGAGAGCCACGAGAAATTGTTTGTCAACTTTGGATTCCTATCTGAGTGAAATCTGTTATGCATCAGCACAAGTGCTAAGAATGAAGAGTAGACTGACAAAATAGTCAGCCTGCAAGCATGGAACAATTTCAACCAGTAGGTTTTTACTATTTCATTCATTTGACAGCTTGAGAATGGGCACCATACTGTAATCGGTAATAGGGCCTTGGAAGGGTATTAAAGGTGACAGATGCCACAACCAAGTATACTGATAAAATCCTTGATGTATCTCGGGGCACTGTGTACATTATCTGTATCTTCATATAGGTACAAAGGATTGGATTTGCACCATTTTCAAATTGTTTTATATTTTAGACCCGGTGCCATCTGAGAAATGGACCAAGCTGAGTATCATGATGTATATTTTGTATAACTACGACAGATTTGGTGTGGGACTGGCTCTCTTTCCCAAGGGTAATAATCAAATTGTAAATCTCTCCTTGCAGAAAGTTTAAAGCCCTGGTTGCCCTTGTGTTGCACACAGATAGGGCACTCCTCAGACAATTTAATTACCTGCACCAACAGAATTCACAGAAATGGCAGCCTGAATCAGTTATATATGTTCTTTCAAAAATATATGGATTTAATTGTGCAAATGAGTGCTTGGTTTATCTCACCTTTGGCACACATTTGAAACAAAATAAGTGGCTACATGCTAATTGCTTCGGCTCCACAACGACATCTGCACATAGATTTATGGGTAGAAGTTTCAGATTTTGTTGTCTGTTGTTAGAATACAGATAAATCATTGAAATAACAATGTAAAAAAAACGAATATTCTAAGTACCCAGGCATATAGAACAAGTAAGTTCCTTATCGATAGCAGATTTTGATGATGCTTGTGTTAAAACTTTGGAAATAGTGGGCATGTTCCCCATTGTTTTCTCTGTAGTATATAATACTGTTTTAATACCATTGGATCCATTAAGATTTGAAAATGGACTCTCTGGAAGGTTATGTCCATAGCTGTTGCAAGGAAAGAAACTCACTGATCATTACCTTTTTATAATAATCACCAAAACAAAACAAAGTAGCTTCTATTCAACTACTTCCAGGAACCCATTATTGACAGCTTGTTTTCTAAGTAAATCTTTGTCATGTTCTTTATTTTACAGAACTGCAGACTGTGGATGATGGTCTCTACTTTTCTTGATCATCATTGTCCCGCTTAGGCTTATCTTCGTTATTCTCCAGTACCTCAAGCAGGTACCCAAGATGATCGGTTGAAGGAAACTTGTTGAGATCTGCATAAGAGGATGAATGAAATTACTTAAATGCAAAGTGACAGTCTCTAGAGAACAGATTGGAAAGTTATCCATATATCAGGAAATTAACAGCTTGACATATCCATCCCCAATAAGATTTTGTATGAATGAGTTAAATTTTACTCTCGATGGAAATACTGAAGCACTTGTGGCTAGTGGAATGTGTGTCCATGGAGGGTAAGATTTTATTAACCGTTACCAAACTATTGTGAAATGTATTCCAGAATATCTAGTAAGGATTTGTGAGATTGTCTTTTCTAGTGATGGTCACAAATCATGACCACAACAATGCAATTCAGTCAGATCTTTGAGGACCAATGTTCACAATCTATGTGAAACGCCATCTGTACAAATCAAAAATAAATGCCCAAAAGGGTTTAAAATGATGTATTGAACGATAAATGGACTGCTGCAACGTTTTAATTTTGATGATAAAATGTAAAATATTTTAATTTCAATTACATATATATTATATATCATTTAACTTTTTTATAAATTTTTATGGTTAAAATATTTATTTCATTTTATATATACTTTTTTTGACATTCAAAGATACAATTTAAATTATGAAAATCAACACGTTCTATTTTTCACTCTAAAGAAGTTTGCAGGTGAAAAAATTTGAGATCCTTTTCCAGTGAAAAAAATTGATCTTTCTCGTTAGATCTTGTACTTAAAATGGATCTATACAATTTGATTTTTCTTGACTTAGG
Organism: Pinus tabuliformis; assembly: GCA_031772625.1. Classification (NCBI taxonomy): domain Eukaryota; kingdom Viridiplantae; phylum Streptophyta; class Pinopsida; order Pinales; family Pinaceae; genus Pinus; species Pinus tabuliformis. The sequence goes on along the minus strand of CM062817.1, from coordinate 1,422,194,068 downwards.
TTAGATCCGTACTTAAAATAAATCTATGTTAATTTTACAGATCAGATATATTTTTAATAATATAGTAATATTAAAAAAATTCTATCCTCAACTTAATCTAAATCACTACAGCAAATTAACAATCCACTATCGTAAAAAATGTTAACCACATATTTTCAACCCAACCTAACTCAACTCAACTCAAATTTCAACGGAACGAGCAACTTAGGTTCATGGATGGGCGTTCAGATCTCTCAAATGCAGCACGTTTCGAGGCTAGGTCAGTTACGGTTCTAAAACCATGAGGAAATTTTTCGCGTACTAAAACATGCGAATCTCTAATTGACTCCAAGTCATTCTCCTGAAATTTGAGATTGACCTATTTATACAGAGAAAAAATAATAATATCCGTCGGTCCATGGGAGTCAGAATTTAATGGCCATAATAGGTTGATCGGAGTCAAAAATTTTAATAGGAGCATCACTCTGAATTCCCTCCCTTTTATCTCACAAATAAAAAAAGACTTGTAAATAAAGTATTTGAGTGGTAGCAACCAAGTATACTGATGGATGCCACAACCAAGTATACTGATAAAATCCTTGATGTATCTCGGGGCACTCCTCAGACAATTTAATTACCTGCACCAACAGAATTCACAGAAATGGCAGCCTGAATCAGTTATATATGTTCTTTCAAAAATATATTGATTTAATAATGAAAATGAGTGCTTGGTTTATCTCACCTTTGGCACACATTTGAAACAAAATAAGTGGCTACACGCTAATTGCTTCGGCTCCACAACGGCATCTGCACATAGATTTATGGGTAGAAGTTTCAGATTTTGTTGTCTGTTGTTAGAATACAGATAAATCATTGAAATAACAATGTAAAAAAAAACGATTATTCTAAGTACCCAGGCATATAGAACAAGTAAGTTCCTTATCGATAGCAGATGTTGATGATGCGTGTGTTAAAACTTTGGAAATAGTGGGCATGTTCTCCATTGTTTTCTCTGTAGTATATAATATTGTTTTAATATCATTGGATCCATTAAGATTTGAAAATGGACTCTCTGGAAGGTTATGTCCATAGCTGTTGCAAGGAAAGAAACTCACTGATCATTACCTTTTTATAATAATCACCAAAACAAAACAAAGTAGCTTCTATTCAACTACTTCCAGGAACCCATTATTGACAGCTTGTTTTCTAAGTAAAATCTTTGTCATGTTCTTTATTTTACAGAACTGTAGACAGTGGATGAGGGTCTCTACCTTTCTTGATCATCATTGTCCCGCTTAGGCTCATCTTCGTTATTCTCCAGTACCTCATGCAGGTACCCAAGATGATCGGTTGAAGGAAACTTGTTGAGATCTGCATAAGAGGATGAATGAAATTACTTAAATGCAAAGTGACAGTCTCTAGAGAACATGTCTTGAATAAGTGGGTATCCTAGGTTTACCTTTTGATGCCTTGGATTCTATTTCAAATTGTGGGAATCCATTAGTGAATCTACTCTCGAGGGGGTGAGAAACAATAATAGGTAGTGATGTTGTAGGTACATTTGGGTAAATATCCATTTCTTTCTTTACACCAGCTCTTTCCTTAGGAAAATAAATGTCATTTATAATCAAGCCTTCATAAAACTAGCTGCTATCATATTTCAGGTATCTGGCTCCAGAATATTTCATGTATGGCAAGGTTAATGAGAAGATGGACGTGTATTCCTTTGGAGTAGTTCTTCTAGAGCTAATAACTGGAAGAAAACCAATCAATGACAAGAATCCTAAAGGCCAAGAAAGCTTGGTTATGTGGGTAGGGCTCTAGTGTCCTTGCTTGTTTTGTATTTGATAATTTTGGATTCTTTTGGTTTCTTTGTCTTGGTTCAGAATCTTAGTCTCTTGTAAATTTCAAAATTTAGGCAAGGCTGCTTGTTTTGTATTTGATAATTTTGGATTCTTTTGGTTTCTTTGTCTTGGTTCAGAATCTTAATCTCTTGTAAATTTCAAAATTTAGGCAAGGCCATTACTGGTAGCTGGCTCTGTAAAAGAACTTGCAGATCCACTTTTGGAAGATGCTTATGACACGAGGAAGATGAAGAGAATGGTCATTGGTGCAGCATGTTGTCTGAGATAGGCAGCTTAGTTTCGACCTCGAATGAACAGAGTAATTACTATTATTCTCATTAGTTGCATATATATGTTTCAGTTTCTAATCTTATGTCAAATTTAGTTGCTTGAAGACATTTCCTTTCCTGTGAGGAGTTAGTGCTAGAATTGTTTTTTCCCATAACGAAGAATGGCACATGAAATATCGAGTTGATATCGTTCTGACATAGAGTAAAGGGTGTTTAGACCTAGTGTTTAGGGTTGTAATCTAAACATTTGTTTAGTAGTTCAATTTGTAAAATCATCACCCTTAAACAGGTTAGCCCTAAATGCTGATGGTGGATTATGGCAAAATATTCAAAGCCTCAATTGCCAATAATCTATTTTTCCATTAATGAAATATAATATTCTTTGAATATTAGCAAAAGAGATTACATCATATCTCAAACCAAAGCTTCAGTATGCAAATTACCCCTCCCTGAATAGGCAAGAAGAGCCAGCATATCTGCTTTCACTCCAATATCAAGAGAGTATATAGCTTTCCTGAGAATCACTATCCTAGCTGAAATCTGGATTGCAAGATTTGAATTGAAAGCTTTGGTTTCCCCAAATAAAGTGGCTTACCTTTGCATTAAATTGACTTTGTGAAATTTCAAACAATGGATAAATGTTAATGTAAGAACGTGAACTTATTCTTCCTCATTGTTTGTCTGTAACTTATTATTGCAGACTTTGAAATTACTACGAGGAGAAGGAGATGACCTACCTTATTGGACCAAGAGGTAATTGACAATGTCCATGGAATTAGATGAATTGATTGAGGATGAATTTGGAGAAAACTCTGGGAGTTGTGACATCCAAACTCATCTATCACTTGCAATGCTTGGGGTTGATGATGATTTGGTATCAAACAGTTGTCCAGATCAAAGTGTAAATCTTGTACATGAGAGCAGAACATTGGAAGATTATTTCTATGGACATTATAGCCGTTCAACAAGCTTTGATTGATTTAAATCTACTTCTCTAAGCTTCATAATTTTTCTTACTCCTTTCTTCTGTAAAAGCTTAAATATTTTATACTTGGTGTATTACTGTGAGCCAATGCCACTACTTAGCTATGTTCAATTTCAATCACTCTCCATATTGGCTGAAGTTGTGTCTGAAGTTGAGTGGAGTCCATGTAAAGTCCCTTGCCAATTCCTTGTATAAATGTGAAAGCCATTAGTGGTCACTCGTTTTGGTGACCCACTGGTGCTCACTAGAGCTGAAAAATTTTCTTGTCCTTGCCTTTGGAGCAATTGTATGTATGTGGAAGGAAAAGCAATTATGATATCGCTATTGATATGCCAAACCATTGTTATGTACTTTTTTAGGTCTGAAGATGTGTAACTTATGGTTTAGCTTGGTACATTCTCTTGTATACCAGTTTACTTTGAATTTGTCAATATCATAAGCCCAATAGTGATTTAAGTGTATGTCTGCATGGCAGAACTGCATTGCGGTTGAACTTTTTCTAAAATTAAGTTGTATTTAAAGAAATATGGTGTCTAAAAAGCATAGAAATCCAAACATCAAATCTCTTTGCTCCTTGTAGGCTTGAACCAACATCTCTTCTAGAGAAATTCAACAATTCTAATTTAATAATCCTATCGGCCTCTCTTTGTACCTTTTGAGACAATTGCTAGTTCTAGATGGGACATATAACTCCAATGTGCTTTGTCCTCGTTACAGAGAACACAAAAATATTAATGCAGGGTATAACAACTATACCACTAGCACTACAAATCATTTCTGCTCAAAAAGGGGGATTTAAATCATGCAACAGCTTAAGAGGGGCAGGGTCCAGTTTCAAAAATAGCCTTACAATTGGACTAATCAAAATAAAATCTGATTCGCTTCATAGGCGTAGAGTAAACAGGTACCAATGAGGTAACGTGCAAGTGGACAATTAAATCATATTCAGCACAAGACCAGCCCTCGGCATACAATGCAATTGAAAGTCTTGTGTTATGAGCTCCGAACAAGATCACAAATGATATATTATTCACCAAATTTTAATCTTCCACAAAGAGACAGATTGATCCTCTCTGATTTGTCAAACAAATAAAAAAATACCAAAATTATGCATAGAATCATCTTTGAACTGTAAACACTATAGTATATAGTAACCTGGGAAAGTGATGAAGCACTCAATACCATACAAAAATAAAATTCCTTAATAGAAGATTCCTTAATAGAAGAAAACACCACTGAAAATTGTGAAAAGCTGCCAAATGAACTTTGCCAATCTTTTAGATTTACAGAAACAAAGTCAAAAAACCTCTTCAAAGCTAAGTGCTTACTACCAGCCACATCCAATAGAAAAGGTTTTATGGGGCCTGATAAGATCAGAACTTGCTTGACCACGGTAAGATAAGCACCGTACCTACCTAATGTATAAAAGAAGACTGATAAGCTGGAGGAGGGGCAGGCAGTCTACTGCCAAAGTGATGGTTGCTGTAATTAGTAGAGGAATTGTAAGAATCGGAACCCAACAACGAAGGCCCCATGTTATCTGATGGATACATATATGGCCTTGAGAGCGAGACTGGAGTCCTATTTCCAACACCATAGCCTGCTCCATATAATCCTTGGTTTGATCTGTCATATGCATTTTGGCCCTGTAGGTTGTAGGATGTAACACCTGGAGCTGCACCAGAATATTGTACTCTATCCAAAGACCTATAAAAGCTTCTGTCTGCACCATTGGAAGAAGCATAAAGAGTCGGAGTTCTTTCATCTGCACTTAACGGAGGCATATATACACCAGCATTTCCTCCATTGGCACGAGGACGCTTAGGTTGAGACTTAACAGCACCTGCAGACCTTTTTTCTGTCAGCCTTAGCTTTCTCTAGCTGAGCTACACGCTTTTGAAGAGGATCTGGTGAGAACTGCGATTCAAGCTTGTGCTCCTTAATGCACTTTATAACAGCTCTGTAAGCAGAAAGCTCTTTTGTATTTACTTCATTCTGTAGCAGCAAATAAAAATATCGATCAAAAAAGGAACTTCCGATATAACCAACAATACTAAGCCAAAATGATCATCACATAACAAGACATTTTGTATAACAGTAATACAATCGTACTTGTGCAACAGTAGAGTTATTCCCTCTTTTTAAACTTGCTTGAGAAGCTTTCTTAGCATCTTTCAGATATTCCTTCAACAAAAGAATAGGTGCAAACTTCTCTGTCAGCCCAAATGCATGAGCAAAGTTGACTGCCTCAATTTGTTTTCAACAAGGGAACAGGTGCAAACTTCTCTGTCAGCCCAAATGCATGAGCAAAGTTGACTGCCTCAATTTGTTTTCCACTATTGACCAGGGTTTCCACAACATCTGCATGAAATTGTCACAAAATTTTCAGTTAATCTGAATATGTCACAAACATTTGAAATACCAAAAGACAGTTTACTGTGAAAGAAAAAACAATACAGACAACTTCAACGGATTTGTCAATAAAGATAACAGCTATGCCAGCTTGAGACCATTTTCATAAGTAAACAGTTCCCCACTCATGAAAGGCCTTATGACACTTTACCATAGCTGATCATCTTCAGGTGCCTTTATTAATATCAACAAAATAACTTACATACAACTTTCTACCTCATAAAAAGATGTCTACCTAGTAGAGGCCACTCAGTATCTGCCTTGCATATGAAATGTTGAGATCTAAAGAAAAGACTACCAACCCCGTCAACTTAGAAACCTATTCACTGGACTAAACAAAAAACGTTGGGAAGGTTTACTACAGCCAGGATTACCAAAATTTATCTTCAACTCAATCAACCACAACCAAGTATACTGATAAAATCCACCAGTCCCTCAAAAAAACCAAGCTAGCCATGAATGCCAGAAAAACAACAAAAAGCCTATCTACCAAAATGGATGGAAATTTTGCCAGCCTAGCCACTGAGGCTAACATTACAGAACACCAGCCAACCAAGCTGGCATTTTTTATTCAAGTCCAAGGGAACGATAGAGTTCAGGTGTCTGCCTGCACCGTGCAAATGCAAGAACAAGCTTGCATAAGTCATCTTTATCAAACTCTGACGCAATTCCAAAAGTAGCTAGAAGTTGCAAGGAGGCCTGGGCCTCCAACGAATTGCCATTGGCAACATCTCCTTCAAGGTTTATCTTCGACTTCCATTCATGTGCAATACTTTTGGCTTGCTCCTTTATATTTAAGGGCAGAACTGGATGTTCAACACCCAAAATAGGATCTGCCAAAACAGGTACAACAGATTCCAGTAATAATGTACAGGCTCGGCGTAGAGCCGGGAGCCCAGACTCTTTCTTGTCACTTGACTTTTGTTCAAGAGAATAAAACCCCTCCAAGGACTCCAACACTAACCTTGGTGGGTCAGTTGCAGAGTTTAATGCAGAGGGAACCTAATTGCAAAGCCCTATTTCCAATTGCAAAAGTCATTAAGAATGGGAAGAAAGGATTTAGGGATTATAATATCTGAAAATTTCTATTTTTAAAGTATTATAAAATGAGTTTAGATATTTATATAACAATAATAAGTGGAAATCAGAAAAAGAAAAAGAAAAGAAAAGAAATTGATTGGAGATAAACTTTTTATAATTTTGTAAATGTTATTGAGTTCCAATGCTCAAACAAAATATTTATAAAAGGTAATTCACTGGTCTGTGGATGAAGTAAGCATTTGGAGGCTAATTCGTGAAGTTTGACAATAAAAGAGGTGAAATTAGAATGAGTAATGATAAGACAGACATCCTTGTATAGAAATTGCAATGAGGTTCTTCTTAAAGGTGACTTAATTGTATCACATTGATTTTGACATGACAACATCAGCAAAATGATATAAAAGTCGTTGCAACTAGTACATCTGTGTTTGGTGCATTAATCACTATATGAGATTAAAGGAATCTGGCGCATTCTCGATCAGAACTATTGCTTGATTGACAACAACATGAGTCTTGTGTTGTACAACAATTGTATAATTGGTGCATTAATCACTGTATGAGATTGAAGGAATCTGGTCGCATTCTCAATTAGAACTATTGACAACAGCATGGGCCTTGTGTTGTACAACAATTGTATAATTTGATTGTGAAGGATTTAAGGAGAAGTAATGTTGTTTTTTCTGATCCTAGCAAGGATTAGCAAATATACTATTTATTGGTCCCTGTGGTATACATTGTTTGGACCTTGTTTTCTCCCTTAATTGTAAGTGCATAAAAATATTAGATTCATAGGACAGGGTACCATTAATCATGTGATCCAATGATCTTGGACGTTTTTTATTGAATTCTTCAAAACTTATTTCCATTTGATCTTCCAAAATGTGATGATAGTTTTATTGGTTGGAACAATGCTACAACTTACAAGTTATAATAACAGAGATTTTGTTCTGCATAATGCTTTCCACCTTGCAATCTTTTTGTGGATATGGTTAAGCAATATTCTCTTCGAGTAAAGAATAAATTATTGTGTGTAGATTCATTGGGTTTACTATAGTAATGATCGTAACATTTTGTAGTCTTTTGTTTGTTGTTATGTGGTTTACTGGTTGAGACAGTGCATTACCATGTTAATGACCCAAAGTCAAACTTAGAGATCAGAGCCCTCAATTATAAGTTGGTTGAATTTTATGAGATTTATATGCAATATTAATTCAATAATTAAAAAAAAATATAGACTTAAGCACCCTAAATAAACTTCAATTTATACATCTTTAGAATCTCATTTATGCTACATATCTGCATCTTATGTACATTTTCCCATTCCCATGTCGGAATTGTTCCTCAATTTATGCCTTACGGCGTTTCCTTTGCAACATTTGGTGCAAATGCTAGTATAAATATATTTTAATATTATAAGATCTTACATTCTAATATTATAAGATCTTTTTATTTAGATGGATTTCATTCGTTATATATTTATTTTATTTTATGTGTAATTATTCAAAATTATATTAAAATATTTGTTCTATGTAGAATTATTCAAAATTATATAAATATATTTTAATATTGTAACTTTTTGTTTTATTTATATTTATTGCAATGTGATTGTAATGTTAGTGTGAAGGATTGTTATCACCCTAAGAAACTTTCCTAAGTTGTATCTCGGAGATGCTCGGGAACATTACAAACTCAACAAAATGTTGGAAATGGATGAATGGAAGGAATGATGCTTGTCCATGCCAGATAACCACTTCTACTATGCTTAACTCTAGACATGGGTGAACACCCCTAGACTACAAGGCTTTAGACCACCAATTACTCACAGTTTGAGGATTAGGTGAACATGGAGACTACTGACCACACCAGCAGATGCACAAGACCATGTGATGGCCGGCTACAACTAGTAAAGAGGTCTCCAAATCTATTTCCTAATGCACAGATAGGATGACAGCGCTCTGGCACTAAGTAAACAGAAACCTGCATAACACATTCAATGATACATACTAGACTTCAACACAGAGGTGGAATGATAGCCCCTCTAATGCTAAAAATCAAGAGCACATGAATAAATGCATAACAGGCACAACCTAGAACAGAGTAGAAATGGAAAGTGAGCAATTAACAGCAAAAGAAGCTTGTATTAGCTAAAAATGAAGACCAGACACTGCAAATATCAAAGTAGTTACAGTGTCCAGAAGTTGAACCTTACATCAAAATAACAACCATCAACCCTAATTATATTTGTTTTCTGGGTATATATAGAGTTTCTTTACAAAAATTCTCTACTATTCTATGCGTGGAGGGGTCATAAGTGACCACCAACCACATTAACTCTTTGAAAGAGTCTCTACTACAATCTGCGTGCTTTAATAAATGAATTTGATCTTTTCTAATATTTTATTGTCCTTCTTGAGCAGATGGTGTTGTACAGGAGAAGTTCCATAATTGATCAATGTTGCGATTTGCTCGAGGCTGTCTTTTTTCTTCTCGGCCATTCTTTTTCTTAAATGCAGTTGTTGGAGATGAAATGTGCCGGGTACGGGTGAACTAGTTACTTTCGTCCTTCGGAGACACGGGACAGGCTATGGACGAGCGGACTGCATGGCGGAACAAAAACAACCGTTGGATCAAGTGAACAGAGGGCAAAGATATGTTGGTGAGAAGAATTGAATGAAGGCAGGAGCAGACAAGCGTGAACCGTCGGATCTTGGGCAGACAGATCTGACAGCCATCGGGCGAAGAAGATGTTGGGAGTTTATCAGGCAAGGACTACGGTCTTGGCGGTAAGCAGTATTACCCACACCGCTTTTGGGAGGAAGGTGGTAAACGTACATTCGAGTCATCGGGCGATGCGTGGGGGATGTGACGGAAGGAAAACTGTCGTGATCATGAGTTAACGCGCGGGCAGCTTGCAGGAGCGAGAGGTGCGAATGTTGTCCGATCGCGGTGGGGGTTGATCGGACAACGCGGATGTGATCGCGCGAATTTTTGATTGATGTGACAGGGGAATAGTGTATTAGGAATTTCACGAAGGCATGCGGTTATATGTGTTTCAGAGTTTTAATGCCCAGGGCTTAAGGAAAAAGCATTGTATGCGGTTTTTAACAAAACAGGTGTAAAGGAGGTGAAAGGGAAATGGGCGAGGGATTTGAGAAAGGCGGGAATAACTGGTTCAGGCCCTCTTTGTCTAGAACCAAGGTCCAAGGTTCTTTCTACTCTTTGAACGTCGGCAACCCATAATAGAGCTAACAGTGGCTCCTTCTGGGGATGAGATCCTCCTTGTGAGGTCTCAAGAACTGCAGACCAATGCCTTCATACAAAACAAGATTAAAAACATTGCCTAGTATTCCATTGGGCATGGAGTCTAATTAAGTCTACGCTAAAACCCATAAAAAAACATGCTAACAATCATAAATCTTCAAAAACTGGCCATCTAGTGGACCATCAAAATTGTTTTTTCTCCTCTCAGCTGGCCTATCAGCCAGTTCATCATAGATCTACAAAATTGGATTGATTTGATCCTCTACCTCAAAGAGTTTAGGGCATTTGACCTTATTAGGTAGAGATGGTTTGTATTTCACCCGCTCTTTGTATGCTCTCATCCTTGGATGTTCTTCATAGGAGCCTTTGTACACCTGTTGAATGACAATGGCTGCTGTGCACTTGTCTGTGTCATTTGTGGCCTGCATAATTAATATAAATGGTGAACCAATGCATTCTTGTGTGGAGGACACAAAGACATCATCTGCTCCTGCATTTTTCTTAGAACAGTCCACATCCAAGGAGGAGTCCCAAAATTGTGCATCCTCTTCTTCTATGATTTGGAAAACTGCCCTTCCAAGTTGTGTGGAGGCCAACTGGGCAGGCTTTGGAATATCAAGACAAATATTATCCATATCAGCCTTGGGCATTGAATTCTGGCCTGCTTCAGTGCCTAATGGGCAATTATGAGGGATTGTCACTTGAGCAGACAGAGAGACATAAGATGATGGGGAGCTTTCTTCTCCCTTTTTGATCATTGGACTAGGGATAATAGCAGGCTGGCCAGTTGGCAGATTTGCATAGTCATGGGAAGTTGAGCTGGCTTCGGGCTCAGACTCTTTGAGGATGGTGGGACATGCTGCTGACTGCTTCTGTTGATGAGCTTGTTGTTCTGCAGGTACAACAAACTCACGAGTAGTGCCTCTGGATAATGCTTTCTCATAAGCAGCCCTGGTTAAGAAAGGGGCATTGCCCTTATCTTCCAAACCATGGACCTCATCCTCTTCTTCAACACGCTCTTCTTCCATGACTATATTCTGAAAAAGGGTCTTCACCCTTTTGTCTTCGTTTACATCCTTGTTTCTTTGCAAAATCTGCAACTGCTCATTTTCTCCTCTATATGGATTTGGATTTGGAAGAGAAAAGGAACAATGAGCTCCTACTTCCTCAAAATGTTGCTCCACCCTTAATCTGGAAACTTCAGAGGTTAATGATTCTATCATCCTAGCCAAATTATCGATCTTAGGATTTGAGGATGATGAGAGATCACCCCCCTGTCTTCTCCTATCAGCATCACCTCCGAGCCTCTCTGTAGCTATGATGTTTGATTCTACTTCAAAGGCTGCATCTTGCATATCAGCCAAAGAAGCACATCTTCTTTCTCTTAACAGCAGGCAAAACTAAGAATCAAAGGCATTGGCATAAGTGAGCATAGCAGAAGTAGGGGTAGGTTTCACCTCAACTGGTATTCTGCTGTACACATGGTTGAATCTGATGTTGAAATCAGACAACAGCTCACCATTCTCCCTCTGCAAGTTCCCAAATTCAGTATGATAGTGGAGCAGATTTTTCTTATCCCCCCAGTGCTTTAGGAATACATCTTCTAAGGCCTTGATGTCTGCTATAGACCTAGGGGTTAATTCTCTGAACCATTTTCTAGCCTCCCCATCTAGGCTTTGGACAAAAATCCTCATCCACGCATCATCCTCATTAATGTCTAAGTTATCAGCATAACTATAAAAGGACTCTAGATGTTCTTCAACTGATACTCCCTCTGTACTAGTAAACTTAGGCATATATTCCCGATAATCTCCCGCGGGCATGGCATTTAAAGGGATAGGCAAGACCAAAGGTTCGTACCTAGCAGCAATGATTCTTTCTATCTTTGTGGGAGCTTGCTAGCCTGCCATGACTGAGGTGGGTGGAAGGATACTAGTAGATGGAGAATTATGGATCAATGAAATGGATAACAGAGACAGAGGAATATGATGGACAACATGGAATGCTTTTTTTAGGCTGAAATCCAAAAGGGAAATGAATGAACAGGAGCTTTATGAATCTCTGAAGGTGACTTCTTCACTAGCAGAGATACATGAGATTTTTTTTTTTTAAGGCTTACCTGATCCTGATGCTCATTTCTGCAAAGTTTTCTTCTACTTAATGATATTCTCAGGGTCAAGCACTGAAACAGCTGGTGATTTCTGAGGATTTCTTCAAGCATATCTCACAAACTGAGCCAGGACTGTGATGTGGAGTTGAAAAAGGATGACCTTCCTCCAGTGGAGTTGCTAGATAGATGATTACAACCGGAAATGTGCCCAGACTTTGTCTATCATAAAAATCTAGAACTATGTCGTCTCCTAGGGAAGTTGAGCTTCAATCTCCTCTCCCCGTCAACGGCGCCAATTAATTTTATCACCCCAAGAAACTCTCCTAGGTTGTATCTTGGAGATGCTCGGGAACATTACAAACTCAACAAAATGTTGGAAATGGATGAATGGAACGAATGATGTTTGTCCAAGCCAGATAACCACTTCTACTATGCTTAACTTCAGACATGGGTGAACACCCCCAGACTACAAGGCTTTAGACCACCAATTACTCACAGTTTGAGGATTAGGTGAACATGGAGAATACTGACCACACCAGCAGATGCACAAGACCATGTGATGGCCGGCTGCAACGAGTAAAGAGGTCTGCAAATCTATTTCTTAATGCACAGACAGGATGACAGCTCTTTGGCACTAAGTAAACAAAAACCTCCATAACACATTCAATGATACATACTAGACTTCAACACAGAGGTGGGATGACAGCCCCTCTAATTCTAAATATCAAGAGCACATGAACATATGCATAACAGGCACAACCTAGAACAAAGTAGAAATGGAAAGTGAGCAATTAATAGCAAAATAATCTTGTATTAGCTGAAAATGAAGATCAGACGCTGCAAGTATCAAAGTAGTTACAGTCTCCAGAAGTTGAACCTTACATCAAAACAACAACCATCAACCCTCATTACATCTATTTTCTGGGTATATATAGAGTTTCTTTACAAAAATGCTCTGCTATTCTATGCATGGAGGGGTCATAAGTGACCACCAACCACCTTAACTCTCTGAAAGAGTCTCTGCTACAATCTGCATGCTTTAATAAATGAATTTGCTCTTTTCTAATATTCTGTTGTCCTTCTTGAGCAGATGGAGTGTTGTATAGGAGAAGTTCCATAACTGATCAATGCTGTGATCTACTTGAGGCTGTCTTTTTTCTTCTCGACCATTCTTTTTCTTAAATCCAGTTGTTGGAGATGAAATGCGCCAGGTACGGGCGAACCAGTTACTTTCGTCCTTCAGAGACACGGGACAAGCTATGGATGAGCAGACTGCATGGCAGAACAAAAACAGTCATTGGATCAACTGAATAGAGGGCAGCAATTTGTTGGTGAGAAGAATTGAACGGAGGCGGTAGCAGACAAGCATGAACCATCTGATCTCGGGCGGACAGATCCTACGGCCATCGGGTGGAGAAGATGCTGGGAGTTTATCGGGCGGGGACTACGGTTTTGGCGGTAAGCGGTATTACCCGCACCGCTTTTGGGAGGAAGGTGGTAAACGTACGCGGGCTCGCGATTCGAGTCATCGGGCGACGCGTGGCAAATGTGACGGGAGGAAAACCATCGTGATCGCGAGTTAACGCGCGGGCAGCTTGCGGGAGTGGGAGGTGCGAATGTCATCTGATTGCGGCGGGGGTTGATTGGACGACGCGGATGTGATCGCACAGATTTTCGACTGATGTGACAGGGAAACGGTGTATTAGTAATTTCACGAAGGCACGCGGTTATATGTGTTTCAGAGTTTTAATGCCCAGGGCTTAAGAAAAAAGCATTGTATGTGGTTTTTAACAAAACAGGTGTAAAGGAGGTGAAATGGAAATGGACGAGGGATTTGAGAAAGGCAGGAATAACCGGTGTAGGCCCTCTTTGTCTAGAACCAAGTTCCGAGGTCCTTTCTGCTCTTTGAACGTCGGTAACCTGTAGCAGAGCTAACAAGGACCACAATAGCTAGACTTTTGATTATACAATATTATTTATTATTAATTAATTAATACGACTTCTCATTATATAATAATATTTATTATTAATAAATTAACACAACTGAAGGTTGGATAACCTTATGGGTTTTTGGACAAAGGGAAATTTTTTTTGCTCACCTATCTTTACCTAAAGATACTTTAATTCATGAAGCTTACATTCTCGATTGTCTTGCTTGAAAATCCATGATCCATATCAATAGATTAGATGTCGAGTTTGCTTGAACACTTGGTGGGTCAGTTATCTGATAAGTGGTATGTGATATGACTGGTTCAGAATTGAATCTGGTAGATCTCGTTAACAAGTTTTACAAAAGAAAAGGAGTGGAACAATGTCATCACCTAAATAGGAAGGAGGTGATGTAACACAAAGAACCACCTCCTGATAGGTGAAGAGACGCAATTGAAAAAGAGGGTACAAAAAGGGGCAGGTGTTACCCATTTCGCTCCCTTTCTCTCTCACACAAAATCAAGAGAATATAATGAACCAATGAGCCAAGTTGGGATCTAATAGCTGGAATACAACAAGAAGAAGAGAGTAGAAGGGGTGTGAGACACTCTAAGATTGGGAGTGGTCAGCCTAGGCTAGGTCATATCTCCATGTGTACTGATACTTTTCCATTGATCCGATGGCCTACTCTCTGTGACTCTTGTGATAATCCGTGTAGCTATGTTTATAACCATTGAGATCTTTATCTAAGTCTATGTGAAATTCAGTGAATGAATGGGCCACTAAGTGTTGGTTGTTGAGACGGTGAAGCATTGGAATAATCGAATCCATCTCCTGAGATCATGTTCAACCTTTTGATGTAAATCATTTTCCTGCATAAGTGTTTTCTTCAAACCGTGGATCCGGATCAAGGGTGGTAGCTGCAAGAAAGGTTGCAGTGTAGCTGGCCTATGGTTGGGTGGAGAGTGGAAGTCCCTCCCTTAGTTTCCAACCATTTTAGTCTATTCAAATAAGTATTCTTGGATTATGCATGTTAGCATATAGAATAATATACCTTATTGGATTCATGACCAATGATTTATCTTATGCCATTTATATTAGTATGCATGATTCACTGTTTAATCTTGATTGAATAGCTAACTTGTGTATTTGTGATGATTATGAGTTGCTTGAGTTATGTGGATACAATATTTCTATTCTTTTGCAGGTTGTTTGATATGTCCCTAACTAGTAATCTAAACTCACTCAGGGCTAATCCATGACTTCATTGTCTTATTAGGAGTGTAATTCATATGTTGTGTATATAGAATAGCATTGCCTCTGGAATGATTGTTGAGATATATGTTTGATCATAAGTTACATGAATAGGCATGGTTACTTAGTATTCTTCAGCTAACCTATTTTGGTATATGATTTCTATAATGTAATATGTTGCAAATATCATGGTTTATTGCGTTGTTGGAGGTCGCAGACTCCCTCATGAGAGGAGGAAGTAATATGATACATGGATGCTTGAAGTTCCTTAGTTAATAAGTGATTTCATTGATATGGGTTCAACAAATTTGATTATTATTTACCATTAATAAGAACATCTAGTGGATGTACACATCTGTATAATGTTGCATTGTCTTGAGCTTCCTAGAAGAAGCATGCTATGAGAGCTTCCTGTTGAAATGTTGTATG
Source organism: Pinus tabuliformis (assembly GCA_031772625.1). NCBI lineage: Eukaryota > Viridiplantae > Streptophyta > Pinopsida > Pinales > Pinaceae > Pinus > Pinus tabuliformis. Next base: position 1,422,178,534 of record CM062817.1, on the reverse strand, counting down.
TGAGTGTTTTCATGGTTATGGTAGGCTTAGAGACCTTTGTGTATGTCTATATGATCATGAGATGTAGAGATATGCCCATAGTCATGAATGGCTACTTGATGTGCTTAACTAAACTATTATAGGTTGCGAGTTCCATTGTCTAATATGTTGTGAATATTATGGTTTCCTATTTGTTTAAGGATTGTAACTATATTTCTAATGAAGGGTTATGATTAGTGTAATGCATGATAAATTAGTATATCTTATAGTAATTATTTTGGGCATTCCTTATGATCTCGAATGGTGTAGTTGTATTTGAGTTTGCAGAATGGATAGATTTATGGAATGTATGATTGATAAGTATAACGATTAGAACATTTTGTGGTTGGATAAAGTTTTTAACTATATAAATGAGCATTTTGGGTAATTCATTGCTTCAAGGTGAACCCTGGTAAAATCCCTTGAAGCTCAGATACTTTCTTACTTTAAGTATTACATGGATTTGAAGTTGTATATGAGGTTGGTTACCTTTTAAGCTAGCAAGTTTATCTTAGCCCATATACCTTTTCAATTGGAAGATGTATTTAGGGGTGGAGGAGCCAATACCCATTCAACTGGCTAATGTATCTGAATATTCAGGCGTCCATCCAACAAACACTGGTTTGTTATTTGAAAGGGACTAGATTTAGAGTGGGTCAATTTTTTATTGAAGGCATAGTTTAATATCAGAGATTCGGAGTGGGACCCATTTGGAGAATTATAGGAGAGAGTTTGGATTACCTCGCAAGTGAAGTTTGTATTTGGAATTGGAATCACTTAGGTGATTACTTGCACAAGGTTGAACGTGACCTAAATTAGATTTTAGAGGAAGTACAATATATCCAGGGTGGGGCTTAACATAGTGGAATAATTATGTGAAACCAAATGTTTTTTTTTTGGTGAGAAAATGTGGGATCTGAGCAATCTGAGAGGTTGCACACAGTACAAAGCGTTTGCAAGCTAGATTGGATTGGAGTTGGATATTGTAGATGTAGAGTTGTAAATATGGGGTGGGGCTCAGTGTGATGAAATAATGTGCATGAGGCTAGAATACATAAGTCACATAAATATTTGAGACATACAGGGGCAGAAGCATGGTGCAAACTAATGGAACCTTAGATTTGGGCCATTTGGTCAGGTTTAGATCTCCTTGCAAATGCAGATTGTAGTTCAAGGTCTAGGGCTCTGGAAAGTTTGTTAAGTGTAAAATATTGTAATTACTAGACTTCTTCCAAAGCCAAATATAACGTGAGTTCGTTGCAAAACATGAAGAAGTTTGTCTAATGGGACCCATGAGATTCAATAACATGGAAAGCATCATGAATGTGTTGTTAAGACCACATGAGCCCCACACAGGCCATGTGAATAGGTGACATGGTAGTATATTATAGACATGGCAAGGATAATTAGTCAAACATCAAATGAGCATAAATTTCAATCTAAGATTCAGATTGAGATATTATTTGTATCGGTGAAAAGGTCTTTACGAGATGAATATAATGGTGATATTTATTTTGGGTTTTGGCCAAGTTGGGAAAAGTATATTTTTGCAACCTCATCTTCATAATGAGACCATGGAGGTTGGGTTAATTAAAATTAACACCTCCCATCAACCAAGGAAGACCGAGGGGGTTGAAGGGAGTGTTACAAAGTGGTATAAGAGCATAGTTCAACACTAAATCTGGATGGGCTCGAGTATAGGAAAAATTTTAGTTTTAAAGATAATATCTATACATGCATATGTGCTTGTGTGAAATTATCCTTTTGTATATAGAAATTTACTGATGTTATTTAAATATTGTTTTGAGTTTGATGTAGCAAGACAAAAATGCAGGATGCTGACTATATTCCATGGAGAATCCCAACAAAATTGAAAAAGTCTATGGCTCAGTGATGCAATTATAACTGTGATGGGGGAACTCTTAATTCAGCTCTTGCTAGTTTAATATGTTTGTTTAATGTTTTAATAAGTTGCCATAAGTTGAACAATAGCATAGGAATGCAAGAGATGAAATACATCAGAGATGCATGTCCAATGTATAGATATTAAACAACGATATTCTAGATTCATGAATGTATGCTAGGTGTATACAATAATGGTATGAAAATAAAATTTGTACATTCCATGTTTTAAGTAACACAATGAATTTATTTAATGGATTCCATGTCACTTGGAGGAGCCATTGGGAAAGTGTACAAGAACATGACACTTTTTCTATAAATTACCATTATAAATGTTCATTGTTGTGTGCATTAATGAAAATGATATAGGTTGGAAATTGACAACATATACATAAAATGGGATGTGTGCATGTGTGGCACCTACTAGTCAAAATGAATATGCACATGAACTGTTGAACATTGCAATAGTAGGAATGTTACTAAGAAGCTAGACCCCTTAAAAAGGCTTAATCTAAAAGTGTTGGTAATGATAGACAAGTAAGTTAGGCAGTAGCAAGACATATTAAAAAGGAAAGGAAATGAATGGGGGTAAGAATTCCTTTCAACTAAAATTGATATATATTTTTTCAAATTAATGAATGTCTTACAATGATGCCCAAAAAAGAACATGGTTAAGGTGGGACACCTTTGGTATGAAAGTTTGTGTAATATTCCTAATCGGAAAAATTAACAAGGTATACCAAAACAATAAACATGGAACATTAAATATTGAATAACATAGCCACAAATTAATACGCAAGTGACACCAACAAAACAATCTGAGCCATTATATTAATAACATGGGTATGGGTACATAAAGTGAGATAAAAGAATATAACTTGGTCTTGTCAAGAAAGCTAAGCAAAACCCATAAATATGCTCTTGACCCAAGTTCTAGAAGACTCAAGATAGTGATGTTGCTAGTCTAGTGAATTAACTATTGTTGACTGCCAACTAGAATGATGGTTTCCTACCTAAATACTACCCGGATTAGCCTAAATTTTCACCCACCAACTCCTCTCCAAAAACCCATAAATACTTGGAAAGGGTTTGGTCCAGTTCCAAGCTATGAAGAAGCCATCCAAATGGTGTGAGTGGCCTAGTTAGCCAACTAGTGCGTACTACTGATAAAATTCTCTGCTGGAGTAATCCTCAACTCCCCAACTGAATATTTCCCCAATCAAGCAAAGATCCACCTCCGGAACGCCCAAATTCTTCAACCCCTTAAGCTTTTAATTTACGCAACTTCTATGCCTACGCAGGATTTACCAAAAGAGGCCCTTGGGAAGATTAAACCACTTTTATTTCCAACCAAAGTAATGTAAATATCATAGAAAGCAACCCCTCTAAAACTCTAAAAATCAACCCCTTTCTTTTAGCTAAACAAGAAGAAAAACCACTCATTTTCTTGATGGAAAATATTAATTCCTTTGCATGGGATTACAAGGAGAAGAATGGAGTTCACACCTCTATATGAACTCATCATATATACATCAAGGAAGAACATAAACATGTTCGCCAACCTCATGAAAGAGTGAACCATGCACTAAAACATATTGTAAAAGAAGAATTCCAAAAATTATTAGATGTGAGTTTTGCCTATCCAATTTCAAACAATGAGTGAATGACCCCTTTAGTAATTGCCTCTAAGAATAATAGAAAATGGAGAGTCTGCAATGATTATAGAGAACTTAATAAAGACACCAAGAAATATCATTTTCCCTTGCCTTTTATTAACCAAGTTTTGGATGTTCTTGTAGGGAAGAATTTCATTTCATTTCTACATGGGTTCAACAAGCAGTCATATCCAAATTATTCTTGAAGGTCAAAATATGACTATTTTCACCTATCCATTCTTACAAGGTCCTTCCATTTGGCCTGTGTAATGCCCCTACCACTTTCTAGAGGGCGGTATTGAGTATTTTTTTCTAACCTTGTACATGACTTAGTAGATATTTACATGGACGATTTCACACCTTCTAGATATGCTTTCTAAGAATCTCTCTCAAACATGTGCAAAGTTTTGCAAATATGCATAGAGATTAATCTCTCCTTGAGCCTTGAGAAGTGTTAATTTTTAACGAATGAGAGAATGTTTTTGGCACCTCCTCTCTAAAAAGGGAATTCAGGGTGATCCCAACAAATAACCAATATTAAAAAGATTATTGTTCCTAAAAAACAGAAAAATGTTAGAAGCTTTTTAGGACTTGTTCGGTACTATAGAAGATTATTAAGGATTTTAGCAAAATTGCTTCACCTTTGCTTTTTCTACTAAAAACAATACTCAGAATTATGTTGGACATACTTATGTGAGAAGATATTTGATGAAATCAAAGTCAAATTGACAACTTCACTAGTCCTTAGAGGCCCAAATGTTAGGATATTCCGACACATAGGAAATAGTTAAGTACAACTTGGTCTAGTATAGAGTTAGGTAAAGTGTGTTTCTTTACTATGTACATTTTGTAACTTACAATCCGACGGTCATGATATGTAGTGATCCGACGGTTCATTCTCTCCTCGGTATTACCGACACTTGATCCGTGGCTTAACACCCGATTGGTCCATGATCTCTATTTAAAGAGCATGGAGGGTCATTTGTAGGGTAATCCGTCTATGAGAGAAGCATATGTAAATTTTCATTCTTTTATTAATAAATTGCCTGAAGTGGCTATGTTGGCTCAGGCCGTGGACTGTTTCCCTCTTTGAGGGTTTTAACCACGTCAAAATACTGGTGTATTGATCTGTGATCTGTTTGTGAGCGGTGTCCTTTGGTGTTCTATCTGAGGAACTTGTTAGGATATTCCGACACATAGGAAATAGTTAAGTACAACTTGGTCTAGTATAGAGTTAGGTAAAGTGTGTTTCTTTACTATGTACATTTTGTAACTTACAATCCGACGGTCACGATATGTAGTGATCCGACGGTTCATTCTCTCCTCGGTATTACCGACACTTGATCCGTGGCTTAGCACCCGATTGGTCCATGATCTCTATTTAAAGAGCATGGAGAGTCATTTGTAGGGTAATCCATCTATGAGAGAAGCATATGTAAATTTTCATTCTTTTATTAATAAATTGTTTGAAGTGGCTGCGTTGGCTCAGGCCGTGGACTGTTTCTCTCTTTGAGGGTTTTAACCACGTCAAAATACTGGTGTATTGATCTGTGATTTGTTTGTGAGTGGTGTCCTTTGGTGTTCTATCTGAGAAACTTACCCTGTAAATTCCTACATGGTATCAGAGCACCAAAGCACTTCAGGCAATTTATTAATAAAAGAATGAAAATTTACATATGCTTCTCTCATAGACGGATTACCCTACAAATGACCCTCCATGCTCTTTAAATAGAGATCATGGACCAATCGGGTGTTAAGCCACGGATCAAGTGTCGGTAATACCGAGGAGAGAATGAACCGTCGGATCACTACATATCGTGACCATCGGATTGTAAGTTACAAAATGTACATAGTAAAGAAACACACTTTACCTAACTCTATACTAGACCAAGTTGTACTTAACTATTTCTTATGTGTTGGAATATCCTAACATCCCCCCTTAAGAACAACTTGGGATAGGATTGAAGGATTTACAAATATGACACAATAGGAGAAGGAAGGAGGCACTAGAGCCTATCCCCCCTTAGTGACAACTTTCTGAACTCCAACCATAAATCGAAGTTTAGTGAACTTCGCCTCCATGAGAGCCTTTGTAAAGATGTCTGCAACTTGATCATCTGTTGAACAATATTGCACTTCAAGAACATGGTCGTGAATGAGCTTTCTGATGAAGTGCATGTGCAGTTCAATGTGTTTGCTGCACTGATGTTGGACTGGACCTTTGCATAGCTGAATGGAACTTTGATTATCACACCAAAGTGTAGTCGGATGCTGCTGCTGAAAGCCAAACTCTGACAGGATCTGATGAAGCCACAAGGCTTCCTTACTAGCTTCTACGACACCACGATATTCTGCTTCTGCTGAAGAAAGAGAAATGGAACCTTGTTTCTTGCAAGCCCATGTAATAGGTCCTGAACCAAGAGTGAACACATAACCTGCAGTAAACTTTCGATCATCAGGGTCACCAGCCCAATCGGAATCAGTGAAACCAACCAATAGAGGAGATGCTTCGGCACTATAATGAATCCCAAACTGAACTGTACCTCGAACATAACAAAGTATTCTTTTAGCTGCTTTCCAATGAATTTCACGTGGGTTTTGCATAAACCGAGCAACAAGGCCAACAGTAAAGGAAAGGTCAGGACGAGTATGGGTTAGATACAAACGTTTTCCTACAAGTTGATGGTATAAGGTAACATCAACTTTAGGAGAAGTACAAGTGACTGAAAGTTTGACTCCAGACTGAAAGGGAGAAGGGACTGGCTTACAGTCTTCCATGTGAAAGTGGCATAGAATATCACAGGCATACTTGGACTGAGAAAGGGAAATACCTTCCTTGGATTGCAAGACTTGAAGACCGAGAAAATAATGTAAGTGTCCTAAGTCTGTCATTTCAAACTTCCTTTTAAGGCTAGACTTCACATGGTTTATAAGGTTGGGATCACTACCAGTCAGGATAAGATCATCAACATAAAGAACAAGAATGATAAGAGACTTGCCCACTTTCTTGGTGTAGACAGTATTGTCAGAATAACACCTAGAGAAGCCAGATTCTAAAAGAAAGTTATCCATTTTGGCATACCAATCTCGAGGAGCTTGCTTGAGACCATAAAGGGATTTCTTAAGCCGACATACAAGGCTGGAGTCTATTTGTATAAAGCCAATAGGTTGTTCCATATAGATTTCTTCATGCAAGTCCCCATGCAAGAAGGCGGATTTAACATCCATCTGATGGACTTCCCATTTGAAAGAGGCAGCAGGGGAAAGGACAAGGCGGATAGAGTTCATTTTGGCAACAGGGGAGAAGGTTTCAGTATAGTCAATGCCTTCAACTTGTGAAAAACCCTTAGCAACAAGACGAGCTTTATGTTTATCAACTTTCCCATCTGGTCCATACTTGGTTCTGTAAACCCATTTGCATCTAACAAGTTTTCGTCCCTTTGGTAGAGGAACAAGATCCCATGTATCATTTGCCAATAATGAATGATATTCTTCATTCATAGCTGCTTCCCAATCTAGATGGCCTGAAGCTTCTGCAAAGGTGTCAGGATCATAATTCACTGAAGCTTGAGCCAGTAAAGAAGAGGCTCTCTCGAACTGAGAACGTGTACGTCGCTGATCTATAGGATCACCGGCAAGATCACCTGCTGCATCCCGAGTAGCACGGACCCATTTTGGAAGCTAAGGAGCTGAAGGAGGATCCTGAGAAGGTGGGGGAGGATTTTCATCCTCGCTGTCATCATCTGAAGAAGAAATATTTTCAAAAGTAGAAGAGATAGGGAGAGGTGGCACATCCACCGAACTAGGCTCGCAGGCCGATATATTTTCATCAAACTTTACATCTCTTCTAATGATAACATTTTTGGACTTAAGTGGAATAAGTCTATATCCTTTGACATCTTCAAAATATCCAACAAAAATACATTTTTCACTCTTTGGTTCTAAAGCTTTATGTTTCTCATCTGGAATATGGGCCCATGCTTCACTTCCAAAAACACAAAAGTGACTTACATCTGGTTTGTTTGAGCTCCATGCTTCTTCTGGAGTGATATTCTTTAAAACCTTAGTAGGAGTGCGATTTATTATGTAATTTGCACAGTTAATTGCTTCTGCCCAATAATTAAGACTAAGTCCTTTAGATTGAAGCATACAATTAGCCATTTCCTTTAAGGTGCAATTCTTCCTTTCAGCTACACCATTTTTTTGTGAAGTATATGGAACAGTATGTTGCATTTGAATTCCATTCTCAGTGCAAAAGTTGATGAATGTGTTTTTAACATATTCTCCGTCATTATCAGATCTTAGCTTAAGAATTTGATGTCCAGATTGTTTTTCAACAAAGGCCTTAAAGCCCAAGAACATGTTAAATACTTCACTCTTGAGTTTTAAGAAGTATACCCAAGTGCGTATGGAGAAATCATCAATGAAAGTTAAGAAATACTTGTAGCCAGAGAATGAAGCAACTGGAAGTGGACCACATAAATCACTATGCACGAGCTGTAAAGGGGCTGAGGTGTGCCAAGAGGCACGTTTTTCAAAACTCTCCCGATGATGTTTTCCGAGTACACATCCGGAAAAAACACCATCTCTGCAAGATACCTTTGGAAGACCTGTTACCATATTTTCTTTACATAGATTCTGAAGAGAGCGATAGTTTAAGTGACCAAATCGCTCATGCCAAAGTTTGCTCACTTCATCATTATGAGCAACAAATACTGAGGGAAGATTTGATGACCCAAAGTTGTGAAACTTATACAACCTTGTAGAATTATCAGTAATTCCAGTAGCTAAAATCTGTCTAGGATCTCTTAGGTCCTTAATTACAACATCGTGAGGTGAAAATTCAACGATTTTACCTTCACCTGAATGGGTTATCTGATATACAGATAGAAGGTTGCAGGATAAGGTTGGAACACATAATACATCATTAAACTGTCCATTGTCTAGATGAACAGTTCTAGTCTCTACAACACTAAGAGATCTATCATCACCAACATATATATTTTTGGTGTTACAATCATTTAAAGAAGAAAACATGGCTTTGTTTTTGGCCATGTGATAAGAAGCTCCAGAATCAATGAGCCACTCATGAGAATGAGAAGAAGAAGATACATTTTGTGCATAGCCAGACCGAGATGCTTGACAACCACATGCAGAAAGTGCCATTCCTGAAGATGAAGTTGAAGTTGAAGATTGCTCCAAATGGATGTTATGCTTCTCCATTGCTGCTTCCAAGGCTTCCATCTTCTTAAAGCATTTGGATTCTAAGTGGCCATCTCGATTACAAAAGTTGCAATGTCTATCAGTCTTCTTCCCTTTGTTTTTATTTGTCTTATCATTTTGTTGAAATGATTTTTCATTTTGAGGCTGAAATTGCTTAGGACCCTTGTTTGGTTTAGGACCATTCTTTTTAGGATACGACTTCTTAGGATTCTTTGAATTTGGTTGCTGCTGGGCGGCTAACACTTTCTTATAAGAGTTTCCAAGATGAAGAAGACCAAGGTGTAAGAGTTTATCTTGTTCTCTTAGTAAAGAATCACAAAAGGAATCAAAGGAAGGGGACTTGTAGGTTTTTCCTTGAGAAATGAAGGCTTATCTTGTAGAATGGAAGGTGGAAACAAACACAGAATAGGCTGGTCCCAACTTAGTAAGAATGGAGTAGATAAGGCTACTATCTCCTTTCTTAACCTTAACACCTTCCAAGAGAAGTCTAAGGGTCTTGAACTTGGACAAAAAATCTTCAATGCAAGAAAAATTATTGGGGTCCAATGTAAGCAATTCATTTTCAAGTTGATGCGCTTTAAATTCATTTTTAATTCCAAAGACTTTAGTAATTTGTTGCAGTGCTTCATCAGGAGTATCAAGTTCTGCAATATGGAATCTAAGATCTGGAGAAATAGACATCCCTATCAACCCACGTGCTTGGTCTTGCCTATTTTCCCATTTAGCTGCCTTATCTTCATCTTTCGGTTTGGTCTCTTAGCCTATGGCTATTTTGTAAAGACCTTTACTTCTAAGTAAATCCATAATGTAGGACCACCATTGGAAGTAGTTAGTGCTAACAAGAATGACTTGGCATGGACTTTCCATTTTTAACAGAAACTGAAGCTGTAGATGCTGAAACTAAGTGTACCAATGGAAAGGTCTCGAAAAATTAGGCCATTTCAAAAAAAACAGTTCTGAAAATGGCTTCCGGATGAAGAATTTATGGCTTTTTGAAAAAAAATTGACGAAGTCGCCAACGAAGTGCAGGAATGTGTGGAAATGAAAAAATCCGCCCCCACAAAATGGAGACTTGAACCCAAGACCTCTACTCTCATAAATTAGCTTTGCACCAAAAATTTTGAGAGAGAGAGAGAGATGCTTTGGGTTGCGTGCTTACTTTGAGAAAGCTCTTTTTCCCTACAAAACAAAAAACACAAAACCCAACACGGACATAAAAAAAAACGAACCTTGCAGCTCAAAGTTAGCTTTAACCGGAAACTAAATATTTTAAAAAACGAACCTTGCAGCTGGAAGTTAGCTTTAGCCGAAAACCAAATATTTTCCTCAATGTTTCTGATTTTCCAAGATCACACTAAGGCGCAGCGGAAAATAGCATACACATGAGAAAAATCCTTCCTTTCTGTTTCTGATTTGCCCAGATCACACAGAGTCGCAGGGCAAAGAGCATATGCAGAAATGAAAGGTATAGATCCGGTAATAAAAAAAGCTAAATAAACCGAAACCGAAATAAACAGAGAGAAAATAATTGTAAACTGCAAATAAACACTGTATACCTCCAGATCTTAAAAATGACGCAGCTACGGCTACTGGAAACCTTTTCGCGTGAAACAAAAGGGGTTCCTCACTAGAACAGATGCTCCCAACACAACGGAGTAGTCCTCTTGGCCCGAAAGCAGTCAGAAACAATAGATCTAGGAAACGACAGTCGGATGCAGTTCTACCGACTTCAGATTTGGATCACCAACGGACGCGGCCCTCAAATAGCTCTGATACCATGTAAGAATTTACAGGGTAAGTTCCTCAGACAGAACACCAAATGACACCGCTCACAAACAGATCACAAATCAATACACCAGTATTTTGACGTGGTTAAGACCCTCAAAGAGGGAAACAGTCCATGGCCTGAGCCAACGCGGCCACTTCAGGCAATTTATTAATAAAAGAATAAAAATTTACATATGCTTCTCTCGTAGACGGATTACCCTACAAATGACCCTCCATGCTCTTTAAATAGAGATCATGGACCAATCGGGTGTTAAGCCACAGATCAAGTGTCGGTAATACCGTAGAGAGAATGAACCGTCAGATCACTACATATCGTGACCGTCGGATTGTAAGTTACAAAATATACATAGTAAAGAAACACACTTTACCTAACTCTATACCTAACTCTATACTAGACCAAGTTGTACTTAACTATTTCCTATGTGTTGGAATATCCTAACATCCCCCCTAAGAACAATTTGGGATAGGATTGAAGGATTTACAAATATGACACAATAGGAGAAGAAAGGAGGCACTAGAGCCTATACCAAATTGGGCTTTTCCCTTCCACATCCGCATAGATGAATCAAACAAAGAAGTTGGGAAAACATTGGGCAACTTAAAGGTAAATTGTCCTATGCCATTTATTTCATTAGCAAGAACTTGTACAAGGTTGAGCTTAATTACACACTTACCAAAAAAGAATCATATTTTTGTGGATACTAACGATGCAATAATTAAGTACTTGATGAATAAATCTGATGTAAATGCTTCAATCATTAGATGGTTATATTTCTATAACATATGGTAAATATAATGTTAAGTTTCAATTACATCTAGTTTTAGGTTAAGTTTTAGTCTGATTTAGTTTTATTACAACAATAAAACTTACTAACTTATTTATATTTAAATCCAATTTTATTCATGAACATATGGTATTTATTTTTCATTGGTTTCTCGTATACCTTTTTTTCTCAGATGGAAGCATTTGTGAAGCCGAGGAGGTGTCAGAACAACTGAAGGTATTTTTCTATTGATTGATGTATCATTCACATTTTAGCAAGGCTTCCCATTCAACATGTTTCTAGAGTGAGGATTGTCTATAAACGATGGAATAATCTGTTACCTCCTTGTAATTCCTAGCAAAGAATCGATCCAAATTTTTAGTAAATTCCATCCTTGAATTTCTCATACAATTCTATTGGGATCCCAAGCATTAGGAAGCATGGGTCATAGAATTAGCACATAGTGGTTCAGACATAAACTTTTACAAATACCAAAGCATCTGCTTCTATATGAGAAACGAAGACAGTTTGTATCTTTCCCTATGCAATCTTGCTACCAGAACTTGGAGACAACTGTCTCATCCTGCCCATAATAACCCAAATTGGGATTCCAGGGCAATGACCTTCAACGCTACCTTGAGGCGTTTCACTATCTTGCTCGTTTATAATAATGTTGAGGAACGAAGTGGGAATTTGATGGTGTTGGAAATGTATGATTCAGAGTCCAATGCATGGACTAGAGTTTCCATGGAAGAATCCAGATTTATTAAACCTCATGACGAGGGTCTCTATTCTAATGGAAAGTTTTACTGGATAATTAAATGGAATGCAATCTACTTCATGATAGCATTAGTTATTGTTGAGAGGAGTTGGACAAAAATTACATTGCCAAAGGTTTGAAAAAGTATCTGCCCATACCTAACATCTCTTTATTTAAGTGGTTGTGATGGGGGAGTGGTGTTAATATGCTATGGAGAGGAACATGGTAGTATACACGTGTAGGTTAAATTATGGTGGTGACGTTGTAGAATGATGTGAACTCCAAGATATATGCATCCTAGAAGGCCATAAGTTTTTCTGGGAAGTAGCAAACAAAGGATGGGTAATGATGGTTGACTGTGAAATGGAAGTATATTTGTGCAATTAGAGCACGACCCAGAAAATTTCAATACCAAGGCGGCTTCACAGGGACCAGAAATTCTCTAGATGGTTTCTTTGAGCCTTCGAATCCAACAACGTTTGGTGACCTTAGGCAGTGAAAAGTTTCAATCAAATAATTAATCTCTTAAGAAGCAAAGGTCCCTACATTTCACACTTCTTAACTCAATCTTTCAGCCTTTGAATCTGACAACGTTTGGTGGCATTAGGCAGTGAAAAGTTTCAATCAAATAATTAATCTCGTAAGAAGCAAAGGTCCCTACATTTCACATATGTCCAGACTTTGTATTATAGGTGTCACATTCAGCATTCAATTTACTTTTTGATGTATGTCATGTAGAATATGATTTCTTTTAATCATAGAAAATAGGTTTCTTGTGATTTGTTCGACTGGTTTTACAAGTGAGTCATTTTGATGCAATTCTATATTATAGAAAATGATTAATTTCTAACATTCAATTGTGAATAAAACCAAATTATGAGAATATAGATTTTGATAGAAAATGTTTCTTTTTTATATGGAAATTTGAATAAGATCAAATTACTAGAAATATTTTGATAGAAAATGTTTCTTTTTCCATATGGAAATTTGAATGAGATCAAATTACTAGAATGTAGATTTTTGTAGCAGAGTATATTCTTTGTATGAATTTTTAGTGTCAGAAATTTGTGCCCCAATGTTTCTATATATAATTTTGATTTTTAGTGAAAGAATTTTATGTGATTTTTATTTTCAATGTAAGAATTTTGTGGCCTCAAGTTTCTAGTAAACTTTTCTCTATCATCGATTCACTCAAAATGCGAAGCTACAAAATTCTTATACAATTAGATTAATTTATTTTGATTTATTTTGGCTTAGAGTGTTGTTTGATAATTTTACTACAGAAATTATAAAATATAAATTGATTAGAAAACAAATTTAAATCTATAGTTATTAGGAAAATTTGTAATAAAGTCAATAATTACTATAAGAATTGATATACATGCACCATGCACCTTAACATAGCATAAAGCACATTTAGCTTTAGTTAGCTTTAGTACTTGCATGTGGTGTACCTACACATTAACAAAGAATAAATCACACTTAGCTTTAGTTAGTTTAGTGTTTGCATGTAGTTAGGATTAACTTAGCTGCTTTACGTTTTGATCATTAGATATACATAATTCATTCTTTCTTCTTGTAAGTTTATGTAATTATTCTCTAGGTCCTTACCTATGCATGCTCTAATAAATTAATAGTATGGAAGGAAAGAGAACCTTTAATGGGAGAAAATATTGAGCTACAAAATTCTTACATAGTGAAATATAAACATCATACATTAATATCATTTTATTCATGTGCAGTGCAACTTTAGAATTAGATGTTCCAGAAGGAAAAAACTATAAAATATAAATTATTTTAAAATTGTTTCAAATCTGTAAATCTTAGGCAAGTCTATAATAAAATCTGATTACTCTATTGTGATTTGTTGCACCTATTAACAATTTTTGTCTACTTTCCCCATTATGGATTCCATTATCTTGAAGGATTGATGAATGGTATGCTAGTTGTGTTTCTTGAACATTAATTTAGCATTGTTCAAACACTTTTCACTAAGACACATTGTTAGATATTTTACTGCGTAAAAAATGCATGAAACCATAATTTGCACTCCATTTATTCCTTTCATTTTTGCATTAATTTCCTATTTTCAGTTCCTATGAGATTGAAAAGCCTTCTTCAATTGTGTCAGTATTATTTCCATATTGAATGTTGATGTGGTTGAAACATATTGAATTTTGATGTGGTTGAAGTAAAATTGTGTTGTTGGATTGGCCATAAAATTTGTTGATCTGATACCTTCTGATATGGCTAACCTCCCAACTATCAAAGGTCGCCAAAGAGGTTATGGTCCATTTAGTTTACTTTGTATTTGGACATTCAAGTTTAAGGGAGGTCATTAAGATTTGGATACAGTTTTGAAATCCCATAATACTATATATGTTGTGGTAACTAATGTTTTCTAGCAATTTGTAATATTTTCAGGAAATTTAGAGATAGTAATATTCCATGCATATTTCAGTTATATTTGTCCTCCCATAGCATATATCACTTATCTTGAGCCCACAGGGCTTGGACATTCCAGTGATTTGCAGTCCTTCTAGCAAAGCTAGAGACATTGTCATATGGTTTGCAGCTTTTTCAATATTGCGTACATATTTTAACAACATTTAGTTACCTATGGAGTATTTTATGCCTCCTAAGTTTGTTGGGTCTGCGTTTTCTTTTGATTTCTTATTTGGTTAAGTTTAGTTTATCTAGTCATATTCCTTTAAAAGAGGATAAAAACTTACTATACTTTCTATATTAGGTACATACATGCTTCAGTGTTCTAGGTACTATTTAGACTCAACAAAAATGCTCAAAGCCATTACAAACAAACCCATTATGTCACTTGTGCGAATTGAACCTTGTTGGAGAAGATAACAATCATTCCTCTCAACTACTTGAAATAAACCCAACTAATAATCTACTATTATTTTTATTAAAAAACATAAAATTTTAAAAATAAAATAAAAAATTTATACCACACATTCAAATGAGTATATGATATTTTTTTATTTGATAAATAATAAAATACTAATACAAATTTTAAAATATTTTTAAACCCATATAATATCTATCTTTCTAAATCTCACAATATTATAAACCAAAATATGAAATTAACATGAAACCAGTAAACAAAAAACAAAAAACGCTAGTAAAAAAATATATATTTTAGAAATTTAAAATAAAGAATAACTAACATAATTTTTGAGTGAAAAAGGAATTACTTGTCTTTTTTACAACTCTTATTAAATATTTTGAACAAAAATTAATCTTTATTAAACTTTACCACTTCATTAGTTGAACATTGGTGTGCAACATGAGCAATGAAGTGTGTTCTTTGGTGAATGAAGTGTGTTCTTTGGTGATTGATGGTTGATTAGGTGGATTCATAAATAAATTGCAAAACAATTTTTTCAAAGAAGAAGTTATGATTTATAATTATTTTATATTTTTTATCGAGCTAAAAAGAATTGTTATCTATAAGGAATTGTTATCTATACATCCTCCGAATTGTTAATAGTGTGGGTTTTTTTACATAATTAGTAAATATATAGTAATGACAATTAATTTTTTTTGTTGTAAATTTCAGCACTTTATATTCATTATAAAAGAATGAAGGATTACATTGTTATCATGTCCATACCCATGCCCCCAACGATACGAACCCACAAAACTAGTAACCCCCGAGCCAAAACATGCACATCTATGAACACAACTACTAACAAATACATTTCATTTACACCATGAAAACATTAAACTAAACAAGGTATAAGTCCAAGTACACTTATCCAAGAGATGTGAATAGGAAAGGAAATGAGCAGCATGAACTTAAAAACATTGTCCAGTTTGTAACCATTTCTTTAGAGAAATACCAACAATACTTTCCTCCATAATGATCAGAGAAGCATACATAGTGCGCACAAAATGAAAGAGGAAACAACATGACATAAGAACGTAGGAAGCGCAAAATTGCAGTGCCAAGAGGAGACGATACACAAAAACAACCTCCAAAAACAAGAAATTTGTATGGCTATGGCCAATGATTTAAAACAACGTCAGTAATTTGAGAGCCATAAGCCATTTGGAAATGTACCATAGTACACATGCATGCAAACTGGGAGAAGATGCACTATCTCATCAAGCGAAACTAGAACCATTTCATCAATATTATGGACCATCAACACCAACGTATTGAAAACATTGAAACACTTTCACCATTAGGATAATGTTGACAAAAAACACAGGCCCCTGGACTTGAAATGCTATAAAGATAACAACTAAAAAGGCTCAAGGCTCTAAAGGGAAGTAGCAAAACACCCACAAGTCCCACTTCACCTCGATGAAATCTGTAAGAAGTGGAGCAAGAAAACAAGCAAAATATTCCCATTCTATGTACTTTAGATTGATAATAAGAAAGAAACTGCCCATAAGAATCCAGACCTGAAGAACATATGCAAAATTGATGAGAAAAATATATGGAGTCATTGTCCTAGTCACGGTCAGAGGATATTAGAGTAGGTGTCTAGACACTATCAGCCAAAGTATCAGTGGGATCACTAGAGGAGGAATCACTCATGAAGAATCTTTCTACTCGAGCCAAACGAGAGTCCAAATTATCTAGACATAACCTCAAGTTGTGGAGCATACACTTAATTTCCTCTAATGAAGAGAAAAATTTGTAGTTTTTCACATGTTTATCTTTGAAGATGAGACACAATAGAGTAACCATATGTTGATGTAAAACCAGAGAATTCATAAAATGAAACCAACTTTTCTAGAATCTACCAAGGTCGGGAACCCATTTCATATCTTCCCCCACCAATTCAAAGTCAGAGTGATAAGGATGTTCCCCTGCCTCCCTATTTTCCATCAATAGAATTTCCTTCCTCACTTCCAAAGGAACAACATCAATAAGAGTAGCAACAAATTCATAGGCAAAAGGGTGAACCCTTTTATGCCCTATGTTACCTCCATCACCCCTCTTATTGTTAATTCTCTATCGAAGAGGTGTGAGCACAACTGCAAGTGAAGAATAGGGACAAAGAATGATAGACATTCTACCTATAAAGTAGGAAGAAGGATGATACACGAAACCCTGACCTCCCGACTTGAATACAATGAAATCGTTACCTAATGGCTACACTACAAGAGAAAAACCCATAAGATTTTCAAACTCACCACATCTCAGGTTCATGACATAACCCAAAGATAACCTGTGAAACTCTCTTCTACAAAGTCTAAATACTAAGAAACTAAAATGATTCCTCTAACCTTGAAAATTACCAATAAACATGGAATTCAAGTCAGATTGATCAAACTGCAATTGGCTAAATAAACTAAATTCTAGAGCTAAAAACACAAATGTTAAAGTCTTTAGAGGTAGAGAGTAGGGATACCAAACCCAAATGTCAAAAACTACCCATAGAGATTGGGAAAGTTTCCTCAATGTTATAGACATTTTTGTGCCTTGCAACTCCAAGCATGAAATTTCCATAAACCAAGGGCTCCTAAGTCCCTAAAAGTGTTGTTTTAACTCCTAAAGGAACAAGGTCAACAAATTATAGCTTCTCCCAGAAGTTCTCCACCAGAAACTGCTTAGAATAAGTGAAAACAGGATCATTTCAGCTGCTCCACTAGCTAGCTGCGTTGCATAGCACCTGAATACACTGGCTAGGTGCGTTGCAACGCACCTAAATGCACTATCAGGGTGCGTTGAGCGGGAAATGACAAATGGCAGTGTCATTCCGCGAGGTGGAGAGACAATGGAAGCTTCCAGAATCTTCTCCTATGACACTTGCCTCACTGAATTTGACCAAGGATGAGTAAGAGGCCTTCAGTATCCAAGTGGAAGCAAGAACTGACAGAGAGAAGCCATTAATCAAATCATAAGCTTACTCATCCTCCTTGCATACATCTATATATGGATCCCTCATCCCAGAGATCCAGAGGCTAGAATTTTGCACATTGTAAGGAATTGCTGTTGGTTTTGAGACACATATCAGAGAATTGGGTGATCTATGCTTTGTTGGAGGTGAAGAGGGGCTTCTTTGCTGGGAGGTTGATGCTGGGTCAGGAATCATCGGTTGTAAATCCTCCTGGATCTTCTTGTATATCAATAAAAACTATTTGAGTTTCTCCTCCATGTTTTTTGTATCATTGATGCTTGTTACATTTGTATGGTTAACTTAAATCTGATCCTAAGTTATTTATGAATATAAATCCATGTCTTTGTATAGTTTTCTTCTTCTGCGATCTTACAGGTACTTGGTGAAGCTGGGCAAGTAAGGGAGCAGGTAGCTGGAAGCTATCAAAGAGGAGAGAGATTGGACCAAAGGACTAGCGCAAGACACAGGTTGGTTCTTCCTATTCTTCTTTATTTATAGTTCATAAAGGAGATACAAAAGTAGTTTTCTCTGTTTGTTTCTAAGGCAGCTGTCACACCTTAGTGGGATAGAGCAGTTCTAAATAGACACTTTTCCCGGTAACAAAATGGCGACTCCACTAGGGAGCGATTGTCTAATTAGTTTGTTTGTGTATCTCTTATTGTTTGTTTCATAAACTTATAAGTAGCATTCGAACTGCATTTGCCATAACAAATGCAAAGTAGACATTTGCTGCTTCAATCCATTCACTGGATTTGTTTATGATTTGAACAACTGATTCACAAACTATCTGATTGCCCTTGTGATAGCTCTTAGACCCTCCATAGATCTACCCCTGATTGTGCATTACTGATTGCTTTTACTCGGCCAAAAACCAAAGAATAAACTGCAAACCGTGACCCAGAACCCGGATAGAACTTTCGTTTCTGCCCCAGCGCAGGTACTGTGAAGAGATCCTGCATTTCAACGCACTTCCCGAAAGGGCAACCTGCGCTGCAATCCAGTTTCTCTGTGTTACAGGTGCGCTGATCAGCCTAGCCCTGTGCAGCTGAGGTTCTTGTGCTTCACTATTTCCAGTTATGTCTCTGAATTTTGCAGCCTGTGATCAGTATATGACTGTTTCAAACCCCTTTTCCTTACTGATATTCCGCCTCATTTGTACAAAAGAATTGTAGATGTTTTTGTGTGTTTTTTGAGTCATTTACAGTTTTCCATTGCAAAAGTAGAATAGTCTTACTGTCGTCCTTTGATTTAGATCTGTCGCAAGTGTCGATTTTGATCATAGGAGAAATTTTATTTGCTGTTGATAGTTGATTATGCTTTTACTATTGCCTTTGGTTTGAATTTGTGACTTTCTAGTGTCAAAACGAGTATTTATTTCAAAATCATAAAGTGTCGTAATCATCTCTACCTTTTGATTTCGAAAAGAAGCTTGTTTATGTTTGTCGCTTGAAAGCAAATTCAGATTTGTACATCAACTTTCTTTTTAGCATCAATATTAAGAAAGTGGAAAACAAATACATGTATGTGCATTTGCATATAGACAGTCTGTCTGGCTTGATTTAGGAAAGTGCATTTACAGTGTGCTCTTTGCTCTTTGTGAAAAGATTGTGTCTTTCTTTTCCCCTAGTAGCTAGGATTTTCATTGCAGAAAAGAGATAAAAGTTTGTTTATCATCTTTAGATTGCATTTTAGGAATTACATCTACATCTCGTGGTGAACCCAAAAGGAAAACTTCATAAGAAAGATCAACTTAAAATAAATTCAATGAATCTAACAATGCTTTGGAACTTAACGCACAACATTTAGAGGTCTAGGCTAGAGACGTATTCCGGCATCGTAAAGCCTGGTAACTGTTGTCCTCACTGATGGTTGGGTGATTCCTCCACTTTGAGACGATAAGTGCTAGTACGGACTTGTGCTCCCACATACCGTCGAGTATATTTTGGGAGACCCCTATAGGCTTAAATCCTTTATCCATAGGAAGCCATGTCGGCCGCCCTACTAATCGCAATGCACTAAACACAGCATTCGGGAAGATTGACTGCCGTACCGTAAAAATTATTCTGCAGTTTTGCGATTGGTTTGGTACTCCCTCTACCTAGACCTCCAGAGCAGTCCCTTTCATTCCTTTTCAGACTCTTTAATGGAAAAGGTCCATCTGAGCACTTGTCACTTCAGGCTCATTAAAAATCGAAGGAGACTAGAGTCATCTTTTGTTTTTTCTCGACTCTTAAAAACTAAAAAAACAAGTTGTGTCAAAGCGTATAAAAATTTATTTTAAATGGAATATTCATACCCCTTTCCTACGTTGATCTTGGGTTGAGAAAATGGAGTCTACCAACCAAGGAATTCCCCTTGGTGGAAATCCTAGTCCCTTCTCCTCTTGGGGAGATGTTGGTGCACCCCATATGGCCACATTGTCGCTTCCAGGGCTGACAATTGGTTTTCCAGTATGGCTCTTCTCAACCTCTGTCGTTCAGAACACCACTATTCCTGAACAATCGAATCAACAATTAGACGAGTCCAGAGTTGCCCACCAACCTTCTACTTCCTCTAATTCTTCCTCCTCCTTCCTCTTCGCTTGATGGGGCTGGTAAAGCCAAAAGTCAAGTTCCTAAGGAGAAGAAGGAAAAGAAGAAGAAAGAGAAGAAGAAGAAGGAGCCAAAGGCGAATGGGGGAAAAAGAGTGTCGTCTAACGAAAATCCACACACTGCACCGACCAGGCCTAAATCGCCATGTGTCATTTGAAAAGGAGACCACTTTCACAGAGATTGTCCTTGCATCCCTCGGATACTAAGAGACTGGTCTCCTCGTTTGCACAACCCAGTGTCGTCAACCTCTGATGATCATGTTGAAAGCACACCGTCAACTAGTGAAAGTGAAGCCCCAGGACAAAAAGGGAAAGCTAGATTTCCTTGTAAACTGTGCGAAGGCAATCATACCGTCCACCGTTGTCCCTTCTTAGACGAAGCTAAAAGAGTTTTGGATGATCGTCCGGTTTCACCGTTACGACTTCCTCCGGGATATAAAAAACTCTTGCCGAGTCCGTCACTAGTTGAAAATCCGGCTGGCCCGCTCAGGTGGTCGGCTGAAGCACCTATCATTGAAGATAAACCATCTGGATCCATACCAGACAAAAGTCAAAAGGTCGAGGCGGCAGTTGACCCGGTCTTGCCTTCAGAGGTTTCATCTTCAGATGATACAGTCACTAAAGAGAACAAGGATGACACTGTCCAAATTCTCTTCATAAGCACAGACTCCAACGAACATGGGGGCAATTTACCCGTTCCTTTACCGCAGGAAGGAAGTTCGTCAGAGCCGTACCCGGCCGTCTATTCAGTCCCACCTCCAAGCAACCTAGTTGTCTCCTTCGACTAGAATCAACTAGGCAGACCCCGTTTACCAGCAAGCATACCATTCCGAATTATCGTTCAAATATATAGAATGGTTATGGCTGGTACCATCATAGATGAGGGGGCTTCTGTGAGTATCCTTTCCTCAACTGCTTGGAAAGCGCTTGGTTCGCCATCGCTTTTTCCTGAGATGAGAAATCTGACAGGCTTTGATAAAGGAACCAGTCGACCTTTAGGGATCCTTCCCGATGTGCCCATAACATTGAGAAGGAAGACAGTTCGCATGAACATAATGGTAGTTCAAGGACCCTTGGATTATAACCTACTCCTTGGACGAGACTATATTTATTGCATGGGATAAATTGTCTCCTCACTCTTTAGAGTAATGTGTTTTCCGCACGAAGGAAGAGTGGTCAAGCTCGTGGACCAGCTTTCATTTCCCGGATCACGCATAGCAAATAGTCATATACCATCCCTAAATGGTCTTTTCACGCAAGAAATGTCTCAATCTCTAGTCCGTCCTCCCGATGAGCGCGAGTAATTCGGAGGGATATGACTGAAACCCAGGGGGCATGCATCCTGGTCTGCTTCGGCAGGAAAACTTCGGGTATAGGGTAGGTTTCCGTGGGAGAATATGACTAGTCTGTACCCCCATCCGTGATTGGAAGAGGGGGTTATTCTAGAATAAGATTCTCTTGTCAAAGTTATGAGAGTTGGCGGGCATCATCGCTCACCTTTGTTTATCTCGGTAGACATCACCGAAGAAGTGTTTTGTTTACATCGTGAATAGAACAATCTTTGGGTAACCTGTAAGAGGTAGGCCTCTCTCGGTAAAACAAATGTTTTGGCGGAAAGAAGTAGAGGTAACCTTGAAACTCTATTTTATACCTGGGGGCATGCAAACCTTTTGGAGTGCAAGCAAAGAGTGATTATTTATCTGTTTTTTTGGGTTAGTCGTTTCCTAACTTGTATAAAGAAAGGATGTGGGGCAAAACTCTAAAAGTTGCCGTTTTTATATGAGACATTCTTATCATATGACTGGATTAATCGAGCAGTGTTACCGCAAGGTTCAAACTCGTTAAAAAATAAACCCGCACCGAGCAAATGTTTCCACCCGCGTTTAAGCTCGTTTAAAAATGAACTATTCCCAGGTAAATAACCACCATGAATGAAGTATTTCAGCCATTAAAGCCTTGGTCGTGTTTGCACCGTCACCTCCACTTTTTCATTGGCCGATCGTTCACCTCCATTTGATTGTTTACCCTTTTTGAGGAACAGCTGCGAAGAGTGATTTCACTAGCCATCCTTGTGACACTGCCGTTATTGGAAAATTCCAAACCTTACCTGGAATCAGCTGCTACCCATTTTTATCACTCGTTCCTCAAAAGACGAGTCTCCTTTAAGCTCTTTTCAACTGACTCGTAAAATATGAAAAGATTGCCGAGCCATTGGCCTCTGCAGCTCGTTAAAAGGATAGGAAGTGCTATCCTCCTCTAGATTTTAATCTTTTTGGACCTGAGGGTTTATTACACAAAAAGATCGAGCGCTTGTTTTGTTCGGCTCGTTAAAGCTATCGAAAATTCATCCCTTCTGTATTGTTTTATACTTTTTCGGACTTAAGGGATTAGATGACAAAAAAGGAATTTTGGAGTTACCTTTACGTACCTTTTCAGACTCTCTAAAAATGAAAAGGACCGAGTTATCTTTGTCGTTAAACTCGTTAAAAAGATTAATAGCGACAAACTTGTCTTTAGACGAGAACGAGTTTCACTATCGCTAGGCTCGTTAAAACATAGCGATGGGTTTGCCCGAAGGGCAAATTATAGAACAAGCATATGTTATCCTCCTCAAGCTTGATAAAAATAAAGAGGTATTGGTCAGCAATGATTGGGGAAAAATTGGGAAGAAAACTCAAAGAATCTTTATTGGTAGCAAGTCGCTCTTGAACATGACACTTCCGCTCCGTGCCCGAGTCGGGTTGGGTTGTTTCATTCACCGGTCACATTGCCATGGTCACGCCATACCATCCACATTTGGGGTTAATGCTACCAATCCATCAAATCAGTGTCTCCGATAGGTTCAAGAGAAGTCATCCAGAGAAGTCACCTGTGTCCCACCCACTACCATACATTATACTTCATTCTTTCATGACCACCACCCTGAACCGTATATCATCAGATCGTTTTCACCTCCATCAAAATCATTTGCTCCGTTCCGTGTCATTGATGTGGGATTCATTAAGGCCCTCCTGTGACGGATCACTTCTTGTCGACATCAGCTCATTATCCAAGAAGTTGGTCTAGGAACACCCCCTTCAGTACTTTGAAGCTTGCATGCCTCAATGGCAAGTTTCTCACTTCCGGCGACAGGTTTACATCAATGACCTTCGACCGAAAGATTTTGCGTGGTGTTCGACGCCAAGTCATTTATTCACACCACGTGAATTGTACTGCAGTACCTTGAGGATCATTATCATTATCGGTGATTCCTCTCGCGCTTGTTAACAGTTTACATCATTGACTGGTAATCAAAGCGATGTCTTTCCATGTTCGACTTCAAAACATTTCTCACATGGATCGACTTGTACTTCGAGTGAAGATCGGACAAGATTGAAGACCCTAGATCTAGTTTCATCCATCCGGGCTGCGATATATATTCAGGGAAATAAAGACATTAAAATGTATAGCATTGCAGCACAGATAATCATCCTACCAAAAGGATGACGGCTCTATCAGAATCGTCAGTCTACAATCAAACGATTGTCTGTCCTATGTACATGAAAAATGAATTTATAAAGCTGAGCATGGGAATGCCCGCCTCAGCTAGATCATGAAAAATAGTATGAAGATAATGTATTGTATTGTATCTTATTACAGGTCTCCTCCCAACATTGAAAGAACTTCGGATCCTCATAATAAAGCATTTCACCCGATTAACGGCCTCATACTTTAGGGGGCAACTGTTATAGACATTTTTGTGCCTTGCAACTCCAAGCATGAAATGTCCATAAACCAAGGGCTCCTAAGTCCCTAAAAGTGTTGTTCTAACTCCTAAAGGAACAAGGTCAACAAATTACAGCTTCTCCCAGAATTTCTCCACCAGAAACTGCTCAGAATAAGTCAAAACAGGATCATTTCAGCTTCTCCACTAGCTAGCTGCGTTGCATAGCACCTGAATACACTGGCTAGGTGCGTTGCAACGCACCTAAATGCACTATCAGGGTGCGTTGAGCGGGAAATGACAAATGGTAGTGTCATTCCACGAGGTGGAGAGACAATGGAAGCTTCCAGAATCTTCTCCTATGACACTTGCCTCACTAAATTCGACCAAGGATGAGTAAGAGGCCTTCAGTCTCCAAGTGGAAGCAAGAACTGACAGAGAGAAGCCACTAATCAAATCATAAGCTGACTCATCCTCCTTGCATACATCTATATATGGATCCCTCATCCCAGAGATCCAGAGGCTGGAATTTTGCACATTGTAAGGAATTGCTGTTGGTTTTGAGACACATATCAGAGAATTGGGTGATCTATGCTTTGTTGGAGGTGAAGAGGGGCTTCTTTGCTGGGAGGCTGATGCTGGGTTAGGAATCATCGGTTGTAACTCCTCCTGGATCTTCTTGTATATCAATAAAAACTATTTGAGTTTCTCCTCCATGTTTTTTGTATCATTGATGCTTGTTACATTTGTATGGTTAACTTAAATCTGATCCTAAGTTATTTATGAATATAAATCCATGTCTTTGTATAGTTTTCTTCTTCTGTGATCTTACAGGTACTTGGTGAAGCTGGGCAAGGGAGCAGGTAGCTGGAAGCTGTCAAAGAGGAGAGAGATTGGACCAAAGGACTAGCGCAAGACACAGGTTGGTTCTTCCTATTCCTCTTTATTTATAGTTCATAAAGGAGATACAAAAGTAGTTTTCTCTGTTTGTTTCTAAGGCAGCTGTCACACCTTAGTGGGATAGAGCAGTTCTAAATAGACACTTTTCCCGGTAACATTCAAAGACTCAGTTAAATAAGACAATTGTGAAATTACCCTCAAATACCCAGAGCAACATATTCATGACAAAATAATTAGTAAAGATATATTCATGACAAAAGAATTCTAAAAATATAAGTTACACATAGAACATTCCTAACTGGGTTACCCATAATTTAATCAATACTCCATATTACCACAATTCATTGAGCCATTGACAGTTTCTTTTTTTTTGACAGAAATGGTTATAGAGTGATTATATTCATCTTGGCCTGAATGCTGAAAGTTTGTTTACAATGAGGATGTCTAAATCCTAGTGTATCTCACTGGTGAGAGTGAGAATGCTACTGTAACTTGAGGCCTTCTTCCTTGCTTGGGTTTCTATTGATTCTATTTCCGAATTTTTTCCCCACTTGGAAATACAGACAAATTATTTAAGATAAAGCAGTAAAACATGGTGGTGCACAGCTTATGGGATGGGTTCCCATGATTCTTCTCCGTCTTTCAGCTTGACCCCGACAGAGAGGAGGGCTGCTTTATTTGCTTCATTGTCCGCATCTTTATTATGTGTTCTCAGCACATGGTAGTAATTCAACTTCTGAAAAGCATTTTCTAGGCCCTTAATTCTAAATATCAGCCTGGCTAGCTTAAGATCAACAGTAGGGGGATCGGAGACCATTGCATTTATAATGATCTGGGAGTCGCCTATAGCTATTGCTTCCTTTATATTTAGCTCCTTTAGGGTCTTAAGGCCTTGCAAGAGAGCTAAAGCCTCAGCTTGAGTGCTGGTTGAGTGTCCAAGCCCCCAAACATAGGTGTGTATTTTTTCTCCAATTGAATTTACAACGACACCTCTTGCACCCACTCTGCCTGAATTACCCTTAGCTGCCCCATCGAAGAAGAGAGAGTACCTTGAGTGCGATTTGAGCCAATCTTGAAAGTCTGCTTCCGGTTTCATTATTTGCCAATCTTTAAGAGGAGGGGCAATTCTGATTTCTGGGTGAAATTGTAAGTCAAGGAATGAACCCCAAGTGATATCCTGCTGGCTGAGGCTAGAATCATCTTTTATTTCAGACAGGCATTCCTTTATTTGACATTTGATCTTAACTTCAACGGCCTTGTAATGTTGTCTGGAGTTTCTAAAAATTCTTCTGTTGTGTTCTAGCCATATCTGCCAGCAAGTAACTTTTGGAAGAATAGCCCGTGCTGTTTTGATTATCAGATTTTTGGGAGGAGGACCAGGATATTTGTTTGCCCAGTTAGAGAAGAGATTGATGATGGAGCAAGGGAGCAGGAAGTTGGGATCCAGGGAGTGAATGAGGGAGAGCCAAATCTGCTTGGAGAAGCTGCATTCCAGGGTTAAATGAGTTGTTGTCTCGACATTATTATTGCACAGTGAACAAATAGAGGGACCATAGAATCCTAATTTCTGCAATCTTTCAAATGTTAGGATTCGGCCATGACATAGTAGCCAGGCGAAAAAATCGATTTTGGGCCATGACTTGCTGCGCCAGATCCCCTGCCAGGGTGCTGGATTGGTGGGAAGATGCGGTCTCTCGATCAACTTGGCATACCCCGCAGAGACTGTATACCCTCTGACTTTCAGCCCCCAGCCTAACTCGTCCTTTTTCCTCCTGTGTGTGGGCGCCAGACCATGGAGGAGATCGATCAGTGTGGCCCATTCGTTGATCAAATGTTCTGGCGTTTCAACTCTTTTCCACCCTGCCCATTCAGTGTCATTCCAGAGGGAGATGTCCCACAGTGTACGCAGCCCCTCTCTATCCATCCATTCCCGCAACTCTCTAGTGGGTACTTTGTCATCGATCGGATCCGTGAGCATGATTTTATCAGTCCAGATGCTTATTTTTTTGTCGTTTCCAGGGATCCAGTGGGTGTGGTCCTTGATTAGAGAAGCAGCCTTGTCATACAGCTTGAGGAACGATGAGTTGGGCAATTGGATCACTTTGTCTAAGTAGCAGGAGTGAGGACCTCGGAAGTATTTTTTCCAGAGTGCCATTTGGGCCCAGCCAAGATTGGGCGCGATGATCCTCCAAATGATCTTGGCTGCCATTGCTACATTTTGCTGGCCAAAGTTTTTGAAGTTTAAACCTCCCTCCCACAAAGGCTTGGATATGGCTTCCCAACTAATGAGGGGTATTTTGCTTTCGTTTTGCTCTCCTCCCTTCCAGAAGAACCTTCGTATAAACTCTTCCATTTTTTTTAATATGATTGCTGGAGCGAGCATCCCTGCAAATTGAAATAGGGGGAGTTTAGAAAGCACTGATTTGATAAGGACAGATTTACCAGAAGAGTTGAGCCAGGTGAAGCCCCAAGCTTGAATTTTAGACCGAAATTTTTCGAGTTGAGGGAGCCAATCTTTACTTGAAGGTCTTTTGTGAACAATAGGAAGGCCCAAGTGATTGAAGGAAGTCCATAAAGAGGAGGCTGCAAACGCCAAACACCTATAAATAGCAGAGAGAAGTTTGGGCGGGGTATTCCAACTAAAGATGTGGCATTTATTCTTGTTTACAACGCTGCCTGAGCCCTTGCTGAATTCTTCCAGAACTGTTTTGAATTTGGAGGCGGAGGAGAGAGAGGCAGCACCCAAGAGCAGAGTGTCATCCGCAAATAAAGCATGATTAATGTTCTTGACCCCTCTTGCTATACACAGTCCAATAAGATCTTGGTCTTGCATTTTTTTGTCTAGCAGAAAGCTGAGAACGGAGGCTTGGATGACGAATAGCAGAGGGGAGAGGGGACACCCCTGCCTAAGCCCTCTCAAAGCTTTGAAGAAGTCCGTGGCTCTTCCATTTACAAGACGAGCAATCCATGGCTCCGAGATGCATGCCCGGATCCAATTAATGAAGTTTGTTCCAAACCCAAACCTGCTCATGACTTTTAAAAGAAAAATATGGTTTACTCGATCACAAGCATTTGCTAAATCAAGTTTAATCACCATACCTTGTTCTTTTCACTGAAGGCTTGAATGAATTGCCTCTTGTACTAGGGTGAAGTTGTCCACGATCTGCCTCCCTTGGATGAAGCCTCCTTGATTCTCCGGAATTATTTTGGGAAGAATGTGCTTCAGTCGATTTGCTATTACTTTTGTGATTAGCTTGTACCCAGTGTTACATAAGGAAATCGGCCGGAATCTACTGAAGTTGCTGGCGCCTTTTTCCTTAGGTATGAGGGCTAAGAAGGCAGAGTTTGTGCTGCCACCTATTTTCTGAGTGTTCTGAGATTTTTGAATCATTTTGAGAAGATCCTTTTCAATAATAGGCCAGCAGGCTTGAAGAAACCTGGCAGAGAATCCATCCGGCCTAGGGGCCTTATTTGGATCCATATCATAAAGGGCTTTTTTGACTTCATCTTTAGTGATTTTTGCCTCCAAGATTTCGTTCATACGAGGAGAAATTGTAGCAGGAACAGAACTCTGAGGATTGTCGCTGATCCTTTTCTTCACTGTACAGATTTAGGAAATGGGTGTAGGCTGCCTTCTTGATGTCTGCAAACTCCTTGTAAGTGTCACTGTCCTCCTTGATCTCGGAGATGGTGTTAAAGCATTTTCTGATCTGTGCTTGTTTATGGAAAAATGCAGTGTTTCTATCCCCTACTTTGAGCTAGAGGTTTCGAGATTTTAATCTCCAGTATTCCTCTTCAACAAGACAGGCCTTATGATAGCGCTGTTGCAGACGGGCCTCTTGATCCAGCAGTTCCTCTGTGACTATAACATTCTCCATATGCGATTGATGAGTGGCAAGGGAGACTTTAATATTTTTTCTTTCTATATCAGGTTTGGAGAGGTTTTTGGCCCATTTTTTTAGAGCTCCTTTTACCCTTCTGAGTTTTTCTTCCCAAATATAGAAGGGGGATCCTTTAACAGGTTGACTCCAGCATTCCTTGACTAGATGCATGAAGTCTGGCTCCTTGACCCAGAGGGGGCTGAATCTGAAGGGTATAGGACCCAGATTAGGATGAAATAGAAGGTTTAGCTTTATGGGTTTTTGATTCGAGATACTGTTGGCGAGGATGTGCATTCTAGGTTCTAATCCAAGCAACAAATAGGATCTTTGTATGAAAAATCTATCTAATCTGGCAGCAATATGACCAGGGCATATTCTTTTATTGGTCCAAGAATACTTACCGGAAGAGGGCTTGATATCCAGCAAGTCCCAGTCTTGCATGAGGTCCTCTGTCCATTCCCTTACCGGATCTCGAACTGCACTACCTCCCCTTTTTCAGATGAGTTAAGGGTGAGGTTGAGGTCTCTAGCAATAATAATATTTTCCAGATTCATTAGATCTGCTTGATGTCTTATCGAGTCCCAACATACCTTTTTTTCCCCCGCACTAACTGGAGAGTATACGTTGAAGATGCAGTGTATTTCTTTAGTATCCAGGTTCTGCATTTTCAGCAGCAACCAGTGAGTGTTGCTAGCCTCACTGATGACTGCAAATTTGTTGGCGTTCCATAGAGTGCCAATCCCTCCCGAGGCTCCCCTGGCAGAGACTGCTCTTGCTTCACTTTTAAACCAAAGTTTCTTGCTTGCTTGAAGGAAGACTATGTCTTCCAGCTTGGTCTCCTGGATGAGAAGTATGTCTAGAGTTTCTGTTCTTATCAGGCTTCGCATGGCTTCTTCCTTGACTTTACTCCCCATACCTCTGCAATTCCAGGATATGATCTTCATTATTTATGTTTATGGTGGGCTCCCTTGGAGCCTTGGGGCTAACTTTTCGGCATCCTAGGCTTTGAGGCTAACAGTTTTTCCAAAGTTGGCTAGCTTCCCTGAAGCTTGTCTTTGTAGGCCTGCTGCTCTCTTTTTTCTTTGTCTGTTTTGCGACCTCTTGTAGATCTTCTTACTGAGGTTTGGGAATATCTTATTTCTCCTTCTTCTTCTGACTCATCAGTTTCCTGCTCTTCTTCCTCATCCTCTAAGGCCATGCCTTTGGGGTTTTCAGCTTCTTTGGGGGAAGCTGATGGAGTGCCTTTACTTGGAGAGACTGGTTTTTGGGTTTCTACCTCCAGTGTGTCTTCTGTCGGCTGGCTTAGAGGGTCAAATTTGTTTTCTTGCATCTTTTTGGGAGGGGGACGCTGGACATTAACTTGGAGATTGCCTTTGCCAGAGGATCCACCCTGTTTCTGCCCCTTGTGATTGGCTCTTGCTCGCTTGACTTGGTTCCAACCCTCTTCATTCCCTTTCTCTGGCTCTGCATTGGTCGGACAGTTTCTGGCAAAATGCCCATAAACGTGACATTTCCTGCATTTGAATGGCAGTTGTTCATAATCCAAGATCTGCACATGAGACCAGCTGCCGACTTTGATTTTGATTGCCTCTGGTAGTCCCACCTCTAGATCTACCTCTACACAAATCCTGGCACAGTCGTACTGATCCTTGTTGCTTGCCCGATCTATGAATTTTCCGAGGGAGTTGCCAATGTGCTTCAAGGAGTCCCAGTTCCAACAATGAACTGGCAGATTTGGGAGACGAACCCATACCGGAACAACTTTGGGAACATCGACCGCCGGGTCAAAGTCCGGGGTCCATTTGTTCAGATAGAGTCCCTGAGGACCCATGAAATACGGCCCATTTTGGAAGATCAGGTCTTTGTCTTCTTTGGAGGTAAATTCGAAGAGAAAATACCCTCGCCCTAGAAAGTATGAGGTTACACTTTGATTAATCAGAGGCGCCCAATTCCTATTAACCCATTGCTCAGTAGTTTTCGGAGAGGGCCAAAGTCCCGTGAATTGGCCAATGAGTCCACGATCCGCCAGAGACAGAGCTACTTGAATGGGGGTCTCCGGAGGCAAAGAGATCTCAGGAATTTCATCGAGTTTCTTAACGAATTTTGATGCATCACTTCTTTTCTTTGGAGGCAAGCCAGCCAGGAGCTGATTGAAAGCATCAAAGGCAGGATCAGGGGGCGGATCCGTGTGGTGGCCCAGCGACTCCATAAGATCTGACCAGATGCCAGCCGCCACAGGGGCAGCCACGCAGCAATGGCCAAACCCTAGCCAGAGAATCTGCTGACTGTCTCAGATCAGGATCAGGTCTTCTGCAGACAGGCCCGCAGTGAGGAGGTGCCGCAGAGAGCGGGCAGAGCCGCAGGCTTCAAAGCCCGCAGAGTGCGGTTCTCGCGGAAGGAGCTGAGGCTCTCAGGTTGTAGAGCAGCGTGTGGTTTTATAAATTGAGTACTGAGCCACTCGTTGGTTCGAAACGCATCGACAAATGATGTCTCATGTGATATTCACCGAAAAATCCTTTGTAAACTTGATATGGATCACAGAAGCCTAAACTCTACTAATTTTAAAATAATTTGTTATGTTAATAATGCTATAGTTTGAGAAAGAAGAGTTTAGAAATTTTGCTAATCTCTTACCAATGTCATAGTGTATCCTTATGTCCAATGTAATTAGAGATGTCATAGCAGATATAACTAGTGTCCATCATTTTAGATCACTATTGTGACTTTAGTTCTTTGTTTTTTCTATCTATTATGTTTTTAGATTTGGTACAAGTGAACATAAGTCCCTCTATCCCTCTATTATGAGTGGGTCATGGTTTTCTTTGTCTCTTTGTTATGGTATCATGATATGATTTGGGATAAAGGCTACACTTATTAAAAATGTCAAAATCCAAGTTTTGGTTTTTAATTAAGAGCATATATTTTATATAATATATGTAATTGAAAAATATGCATTATATGTGTGTTATTGTAAGTTTATATATATATATATATATATCTATATATATATATATATATATATATATATATATATATATATATATATATATTAAAATGCATATCAAGGCATACATTATTCTCTATAGGTGCTTTCATCCATCTATTTCCATTCTTCCATATCTATATCTACATAGCCACAACAATATATTACATCTCTAATATGTATTTATGGATTTTTTTGAAAAATGTTCATTTGACATATATTTATGGATTTTTTTTAAAAAATGTTCATTTGACATATATTTTTTTGTGTGGTTCATGCTCTAAGTAATGATAATCATTTATGAATGCATTTGAATAATAATGTATAGTTATAACTTTAATAACATTTTATATAAACTTTACATGTTATAAGTTCACTTCTATCACAATTTTTTATATGTATTTTCCACTAAAGTGAAGCAAATATATTTGTAATGGGATTTGTAATGGGACCTTTTTATTGATAGAAATGTTACGCTCAATCATGATAATATAGTATTTGATGCAAAGAGAAAAATGACATAATTAATATTATTTTTGACATAATTGATTTGTCAATAACATTAACAAATTATTGAATGATGTTCTTCATAATACTTTGACAACCTTTAATATAAATAAAATTCTTAAAAAAAAAATCTTTTAAATATGAATATTATTTTCATGAATTTATAAAAAAGAATCATGAACTAAAAGTGATTGTGTTTGACTAAGAGTTTGCTTAGCCATGTAGGGAAACAAGTTAACAACCCAAGACCAAACCAAGTTAACAACCCAAAACCTATAAATATTTGGTAGGAGTGGAAGTTTACCCCTTAGGGAAAACCATTAGATTATTTTAGAAAGAGTGATTTTTTTTAATAATAATGATGAGCTATTCCACACTTATTAATAATAAATGATAAATATTATTTCATTATTAATTTGACAATTAAATTATTATAGATTTTCTCATTATTTAAAAAAATTATATATATATATATATATATGATTTTTTAAAATATATTTAAAATAAATAATGTACATTAAAAAATTTGAAATACTTTTAAAAATATTATTTATTTAAAATATAAAATTATAATATAATGTTTTATTATATATAAAAATTAAATTAAAATTTAAAAACTCAAAAATATAATATTTTCCTTTCATGTAAATTTAATTAGTATAAATATTTAAAATATATACTTCACTTATTTCTATCTTACTAGAACCAAGAGAAAAAAACGTTCATGCCAGGAATTAGATGCTCCACATCCTAATGTGGACACCCATATGAATATAAAGAAAAGCAACATAGAATATTATAATATATTTTATAATAATTTCCTAATATGGACACCCATGTGAATAAAGAAAAGCAACATAGAATATTATAATATATTTTATAATAATTTATTGGATTGTATTTGCTTTTCATTATATATATATATAATTGATTTTATTGTTTATTTATAAAAATTATATGTTTATAAATTTATAGTAAATTATGATATATTATTTGGTAAATTAAATTATTGATAATGCAGTCAATTTAATTTAATTATAAATAATATAATAATATTCTTTTTATAAATCATTTTAGGTTTAAAAGTATAACAAATAAAATATAATAATGAAATTAATTCTAAATAAGTGAATATAAGAAGTGTGACTTGTCTAAACTTGCTTAAGTTAGAAAGTATATAAAAACTTTAAAAATAATTGAGTCTATAGTTTAGTAATCATTTAGAAAATGAAGAGGTCGAAAAAAATAGTAATAACAATTTGACCAGTGATATTTGGACAAAATCTTGGAGCCAAACTAGTTTTTTTTTCAGAGAAGGAGCCAAACTAGTTGAACTCCACTCAAATCTTAAATTTGTAGTTCATTTTATTAATAATGTAACCATGTTATAATATTTTAAATATATATATTTAATTATAATTAAATATAAATTACTTATTACATCAAAGCTTTAAGTTATTTATAAATAACATTTTTAACTTTAAAGATTGGGAAAAAACAATTACATTCTGACAATGTTAGATTAATTAAAGAAAAGAGAAAAAGAAAAAGTCATGAAATGATTCTCTTTACCTCACATCTTCGAATGTGCCTAAACGGAGGACTGGGAATCCGGTAAAGAAGGCATGGCCATTGGCGAACCATATGTTCGTAATCAGTAAAGAAGATTTTAAAAAAGAAATCAGATGTTCAAAATCAAATTCCTTACTGATAAAGTTAATAAGGTTGTACATTAATTGGCGTGTGCAGAATTTAATTTTAATTGAGATCGGGAGTAACCTGTGCCAGTTATACAATCCTGGTAAATCTCGTACATGGAGAGATTGTTTTTCTATCCAGAGTAACGACCCTAATATATATTCAGTATAATTTGGAAAAAAAATACAACTTTTATCCAACAATGAGATTAATTAGGGCTTCTATTAGGCAATAGAATTCATTCAATTCTGGTCAAAAACTTGATTTGTGAAGGGCTTCTACTAGGCAATAGAATTAAATGTTCTGTTCAAAAACTTGATTTGTGCAAAATTTGCAGAGTCAATATTGATTTCAGAAAAGCTTCCCCATAGATTGTATTTTGAAATGGCTGTATTCAGAGATTGGCAAGGAAGGCGATGTATGATGCAGTTTTTTATTCTTAAGTTGCTTGTCTGGTTGGGATTGCTCTGTAATATTGCTCTAGCACAGCTCGAGTTAAGTGAAAACTTAACAGGTTTTGTTAGTTTTCCTGACGTGGTGATTACCTGTATAGGCAATGCGGCAATTTTTATTACCAGTTTATTAGTAGGAAGACTCGATCTCGAGATGGGTGCCAGGGATGCTTTGGCCACCATAGGAGGTCCTAAATTGGCTGACATAAATGGATTTGGACTCACAACATGCAGGATAGGGGATGCTTCTATTGTAATGCTCTCAAACCCCAACCCCAATTCTTCCATCAGGCAATTCATGAAATATATTTCCAAGGCCTATAATGTTCATTCCATCTTACTGCCATGCCTGACTAATTTAGAATTTGCACGAGTTGCTGGAGAGATCTGTATCTGCAGGGGGTCATGCAGATGCATTGTATTCAGGACGGTAGAACAGATCACAATCATGATCGCTTGTAGAATGCCTGGAACTCTGAAGAGACTGTCTGATTCTCTGTGTCTACTCCCATCTCTGAGCTGCCTCAGAAATGGCTGTCATGGCTGCAACCAGGGCCTGCTACATGTGGAGGGCCAGAGATTGACAGAGCGTGAGTCCATGGTGGGATCCCCTGCTGCAATATATCAAATGCCTAACTTTTTTGAGGAATCCCCCATTTTAAATGAGCACAATTGCATCTGCATTCCAGTGCATGAAGCAGAGAATGATGTCTGGACAAAGATGCTGATCAGATCTTTGAAGTCTAAAGATAAGGAAGACAGAGAAATCAGAATCATGGCTTCGGATGATCTGGAAAATTACATTGCTCAAAGAGGGAAATGCTCAGCACGAGTAAAATACAGCACTGCTTCCTTAATATTGCCAAGAATCACAGAAGTATTAGTGAACCTTCTTCTAACTTTCTGGTTCAGGGTTGATGGCTTTTCTAGCTCTCTGGTTGCGAGGAGGGCGATAAGAGATCATCTCGTTGATAGTAAAGGAAATGGGTTTGCTGCCAATGCCTTTTTAACCGAGGCTCGAGTTAATTCAAATGCTACTAATACCCATGTTTGCCAAGTGCTAACCTTCAGAGGTAATCGTCTAAACCTCAGAACATTATCCTTTATAGTGGGTTCTGTCAACATGATTTGCTCCATTAGTTGGGCTCTGCTTATTGCTTTTGAAGGAGGCGCTGGAAAATGGTATGATACAAAGTCCATGCCACCCTCTAAAGCCACAGTTGCTGTAATAATGGCAGCCATTATTATTGCCTTGGGCTTGGACTGCTTGCATGTGTATTTGAATGCTATCAGTGATGGACTTAGTTGGAGAAAAATTCCAATGATTTGGACAGTGATTGTTTTGGAGATAGCATTCATTGTATCAGGCAGTGCAATGGCAGGATTTTGGGATGTAAAGGCTTTTGGGCATAAAGGTTTTTGGGTATACAGTGCTCTACAAGGACTGGTTTGGGTGAAGTGGGGAGTTGGCAGTTGTCTTCTCGGTGAGTATTCCCAGGAATTTGGTTTCAGTGAGTCTTCGGTAGAACTTGGTTCCAGACAGCTCTGGTGCACTGACAGAGGTGGAGTTCTAGTCTACTCCTCTTCATTCTTGCTCAATGCTATCTTGGCTGGAGTTCGGGGAAAGTGGGAGTACTCTCCAACCAGCTAACGAGGTTCGAATCTCTCGAAGATTTTTTTTTGGGTTTCTTTTTTAATTCTATAGAAGCTCTATGTTTAAAGAATATAACTCCTCGCTTCAATCCAGCAGAGATATGCTGTGAGATAGGTTGCTGAAGCAAGAAGATTACAGAGTTGTAAAAACATATCTGTGAAGCCTCAAAGGACTGTGGGTAAATATCTCAGTAAAAGCTGTGTTAAAGGTGTTTTACAGAGGTTTCACTATGTTGAATGAATGGTGTGGCTATGTGAGGGCTGTGGAAACCTTCTACATGATGGGCCTCCATCCCACTCTCTGCTATGTTTGGGTTCAAGGGCAGGGTAAGAGATAGACAGAAGCCTTGGGTGTGCAGGGCAGCATGAGTCATTTTACTCTAAATATAAGAAATAATATCCTCCTGGAAAATTATAAGTAAAAATAAATTTATCTCACACCAAACAACCCTGTTTGTTGTTTTAGTGTAAACTTATACTCAAAAGTAAGAAGATTTGATTTATACATGAAGGCAATGGTGTACTTAATTTAGGTGGCCTGAACAAAAATGATGGATGGCATTTTTTTTTTTTTTCCTGAATGTTTTAAAATATTAGTAAAATTTAAATTGATTTTTAAGTAGATCATTCTGTATTTGTTTTGATTTTCTTAATGAATTTAATCTCGCATTGAAATATGCAGTCTTTCTGTAACAACTCAAGCTTTCAAGTCAAACAAAATTTTAAATAGTTTTCTTCCGGTGTTTTGATTTGATTAGTGGATTTAATTTCACAATGAAAAATTTAGTTTTTTTTAATCATTAAATTTTTTTAAACCAACTAATTTTATGTAATAACATAAAAAATAAATCATATTGATAATTACAGTTGACAAGTTTCGAACCTTTACTGAAGTTCATCAAAACAAAGATGAATTTGGGTAATAGAGGTTTGAAAGGCGTGGACCGTAAATTGTCAATATCATTTTTTAGAAAAATTTAAATAATAAATCACAGAAACTTTTAATCTGAAAATAAAAAAAAAATAAACCAAACATTTTTAAATTATTCTTCAAAATTGTATACTTTTTTGTTCTTCAAACATGCCTCCAATGACAAAATATGTATGGAGGTCGGACAATGAATCTGTCCCTCAACTCCATGAAATGCTATGCATAAAATAAGTATAATATTTATTTCACGTATTGCTGGAAAGGTTTATACTCATTTGTATTAAGCCTGCCCTCAATATGTATTAACAAAAAAATATTAAAGTTTTTTTTTGTTAGTTGTATTATAAAATTATAAGATTTTTTCCACATGGTATATAATTTTTCTATTTATTTTTTAATTATCAACATATTTGGGAAATTATAATCTATGTTTTTTTGAAATTATAAACTAAACGAGTTTGACATAGTTTTTTTTCTATAGTAATATTAAAGTATTAGTATTTGTTTTATTAATTGGATTATAAAATTTTAAAAAGAAAATATTTGGATTTCTTTCATATATCATATGAAAGTTTCATTCCTTCAACATTTAATACAAGGTTGGAAATTATCATATATATCTTTTCGACGGTCATAAAAAAACAAATTTTGAATTTATCCCCCATATTACATGAAGATATACTAATACAAAGTTGGAAATTATCATATGTGCCCAATGCTCTTTAAAACTGAAAGAAAACAAACTTTAAATTTCTCCCATAAAGAAAACAAACTCATTCCTTAATTGATATATGTGTCATTTCATTCTTTTCTTTTTTTAATCTTTACATGTCCAATTGATACTATTTCATCACAAATTACCAAAAATGTTTAGAATTAAATTAACAACTTTTCCAATTGTAATTTTGTTCTCAAAATGTACTAAATATGTTGGGCAACAAGTGAAGGGTATAAACAAGTGTGAAAAATAGACATCCATTATTTTCCATATAATTTTGTTCTTAAAATGTGCTAGATATATTGGAAAAAAAGTGAAGTGTAAATAAGTGTGAAAATGAGACTTAAAAAATATATAATAATCACTAAGAGCCCATCATTAAAAAATGAGACTCAAATTGACTTCAAAGATACACACTAGAGTTCAAGCCTTATTGTGAAAGTGAAGGGCATTAGAGTTCAACTGTGTGTTATGGGCATGGTAATTTAAAATCAAGAAACAATCCATGTGACATTTAATAATCATCCAAAAGACTACTAACATTTTGTGACTACTATTAATATCCTATAAAAATAGGGAGTTGTGTCTTGAAGATTTGGATGAGGCATCCTTGTGATAAGAGGACCAAAATCAAAATTTTGAAGACAATAATGAAGAAAAGGGCTTTACTACATAGGCAAACAAATAAGGAGAGAAAATTAAGAAAATAAGGTTCCTAAGGAGGAATCTAAACTTATTTTATATATGAAATGGTAGGAATCTTACTAAGGATTATTGGCACAAGAAAGCCTATTCTCCTTAAGATAAAGGGAAGAAGCATCTAAACAATGCATTAAAATGTCATTCAAAACATGGAACAATAATTCATGTAATGGTTAAAAGATAAATACAAGGAGTCTTGAATCCTCTAATTTGTGTGCTCTTTTGTCTACACACATAATGCTAAAATATGAATGCTTCTCCATGTTTAGAGACGAAGGGATGCTTGAAATTTTGAATTTAGTGGAGCATAATCTATTTGAGCCTTGACGTGATGTTAATTCTCTTTGTAATGAAATAATTACATTCTAAAAGTTATATCTTTGATCGCCATTATAGAATATTGTTGCCAATCATTCGTAAAATATAAGAAAAGGCTTTGTATGATGAATAATAACAAATCATATTTATCATCTCAACCAAATACAAAGTATAAAAAATACAACATAAAGTTTATACTTACAACATGGATGCCCCTTAATCATATTTATGGCTTATACTTTAACTCAAATGTTTATGACACTAAGGCTATTATTACGATATGTACAATTTACAATCCGCTCTCTAAGCTTAGGATCCAACAGTCACTTAACAAACTTATCTATTACATTCCTTTGCACACCATGCAAAGCTCGTATAATTTAATAACTTCTTTCCAAGGGTTTAATCATTAACATCATTCTTAATCTTTGTTGTACATGCCATATCCAATTTGTGGGCCATGACAAATCTTGTTTCATCTTTTTGGCAAGCATTGCTACTTTATAATGAAAGTTTCCCTAGTTGTTTCATAATAGATCAAGGTATGGTCATAATAACAAGTGTGTATGGATCACATTGATGCTTTATAACAATTTTTAGGGCTTTTTTTTGGT
The DNA here is from genome assembly GCA_031772625.1 of Pinus tabuliformis. NCBI lineage: Eukaryota > Viridiplantae > Streptophyta > Pinopsida > Pinales > Pinaceae > Pinus > Pinus tabuliformis. The sequence continues at coordinate 1,422,138,901 of CM062817.1, read as the reverse complement.
CCATGCTCCAAACGCTAGCACCAAGAGAGGTGAACTTTGCGATTAAATGGCCTATTCTCTTATGGATACTTGGGGGTGATTTAAACTTAGTTGAATGGTGTGGTGATAGGATGGAGGTGACATAAGAAATATCTTGGGACTTGATAAACATGCATGGACTAGATGTGGGGCTTCATCATAGCTTTTTGTCCCAAAATGGAAAAAGAAGAGTATCAACTATGGTGGATGGTTTATTTGGAGTGACAATAGGTAGATAAATAAATGGCTTTAGGTGAGACTAGAGCACTTTTATGGATCTTGGGATGGTATCTTCATTTAGTAAACTTTGACCTATGGATATATTGTTAATGAAGATTATAGGCTTATATCATCTCCCCATGGCCTCAAGGGGATAAAAGTTGGCTACTCTAGTGGGTTATTGTTATTTTTCTAATAATGAAATTTATGAGGTAATGGGGTAATTTAGTGGCTCGGAAAAGGAGGAAGGGGTTGAAGGATGTGAGGAGCCAACTTAAGGATGTTTGAACATTTTTATAAAAATAATCTTCACAATACAATTATTTAGAAAGAAGTAACACACCTCGAATTGAAGGTTTGAAGAGAGGATATATACATTGTTAGTTGATCTGATTTGATTTTTTAAAGAACTCTTCTTTGGAGTGTATTCATAGTTTATGCAGTGATGATGGAACTTTGAGGGACAATTCTTTATAAATAACTCGAAATTTGCGGCTGCTAATGAAATCAAACTAAAAACAATAGACACGAATTTCTTCTACTCAATCTAGGGAAGGGAAAACATACAATATAAACACATGCAGTCATTCAATCACAATGAACACAATTTTTTTAACTAGGGAACCAAACTAGGAAAAACACCTCCTCTATTTGTATTATATCAGATGAGAACAATGATCTATTACAACGAAAACTTAAATGCTTGAAGTTCAACCTGCACTACAATATTGATATCCTTCTCTTGAGTCTACTCTGCCCAATACTTAGGTAAAATAGGCCTCCTTCTTCCTCCTATTTCCTTTCACATTTCCAAGAGAATACACTCACCTTCTTAATGCAAACTCCGTACATTCAACAATATACAAAAATAAATACAATTATTCCTTTTCCTCCACTCAACTAGTCAATTCGAATTACATGCATGGTTAGGGATATTTTTAGTAAATTGACTAGTTAACTGAGATATCAGTGAGTTAATAATAGTTACAACTACTCAGCTGAACTCATACTGACTCTATTCATGTCTAGAGCTCAAATAAATGAGTTTCACTAACTATAACTTGCTTATATCGCTAGATCTTAGCAATCAACTCATGCACAAATCTACTTCATGCCCACAAACTCTATTTGACTTAACTAAGTGACTTGGCCATGTAACTCCTGTTAACTGCAACTCAAGTCATCCTGTTAATGTGGGAATTCAAATTTCCCCGTTTGACTAAGGCACAAGTCAAATGAAGCTTTTTCTTCCTATAATTTAACATTCCCTCTTAGCAAGAAAATGGTTCTGTACAACCCCAATCCTTCTCTTTTGTAGGAATGTACTGGAACACAACTAACACTCTAATATAGGTCGATATTGGTGGCCACCCACCTATTCCACTTGGACCCCCACCATTGTTTCTTTCAGTTTTTCAGTTTCCTTAATTGTAGCACAGTTTACTATTTTTGGCAGTTTTTTGGATCGTGAACTTCTGGAGTCATTTTGAGGCCCTAAAACATGTTTTTAGGGAAAGCCACAAGTGAAAAATATGAGTATTTAACTCGATATTCATTATAGACAGTTGTAGTCCTCGAATAGATCTTTCTAGCGAGGTACCTTGTGCATCAAATGGAGATCGTATGCCAAAGTTACGACCCCGGGAAGTTGATGTACCAACTTACCCCAACGGGCCTCATAGTTTGTCGTTTCATCTCCTAGGGTTAGGTTTTTGGATGTTTAGGGTTTTCAATTGTTTCTAAATAATAAATAGGCCTTCAAGCCTCATTGTAACATAGTTCAGAGGCATGTAGCCACCACATCTCTTCCCAGAGATAAGTCGCTCGAGCTAGTTTATTTCCACTCTATATGTAAGAATATTTCAGTTCTTCAATATTAATTAAATGAAGTTTTATTTCCACTGCATCTTTGTGCATATGGTTACATCTATAATTTTTTGCATTCTTGTTTAAATTCAGATTAGTGGTATCATAGCGGTTTTCTCTTTCTCGATCCTTTTTTGCATGTTCCCAATGAGGTCAGGTTATAAGGATTTAGGGCTCGATCTAGTTGAACCTTTGCAAGATCAGCCTCACAAATCCCAACGACCACCCATGGGGGAAGAAAAGAAATATAAGGGAGAAATATATCTTATCAAAATATATGATAATGGATAACTTTGCCAAAATCCTTCAATTGTTGCCTACCGATGGCACATCCACATCCAGCAGCCACTCTCAAGGTTTCACTCCTTTTAAGATACAAGTAAACTTTGACATTCTCATATTTGAGGGCCAAATAGATGCAAATGCCATAGATAAATGATTAAATTTTCTAGAAGGATATTTTTCTGTTCATGATTTTTCCAGTTAAGAAAATATTACTTTTGCTCCTCTCAAAGCTAACCCTCCACGTCAAGGACTGGTGGGAAACCTACTATGAGTAGAAGGATGAAAGTACACCCTCATTTTTTTTAGCCACACCCACTTAGAATTCGTTCCGGGACGCCATCAATGAGCAGTACTACCATGTCGGGAGCTGTGAGGATAAATACATAAAGTGGACCACACTGCGGTAGGGAAGGGACCAAGACGTTCCAGAGTTTACCAATATTTTTCATACCCTTCGCACGAAGTTGGGTATCGAGGATTCTTAGAAACATTTGGTACTCAAGTACCACGGATGCCTACACAGGTACATCCAGGATGATACAGAGTTCCTGGACATCTCCTCGCTTGGCACGATGTACCGAAATGCTATCAAGATCGAGAAGAAGTTGAAATAAAAAAAGCGAGGCTTTGGATCTTTGTGTTGGGTTATGTTATATTCTTTCCAAGACTATCCCACGTAGTTAACCGGGGGATTAGAAGGGGGCCGGAGCCCCCCCTTCATTGCACCGATTGTGTAGCGAGGGGGATCACAGGGGGTTTGAGGGGTGCAGGTGTTGAGTCTTGAAAATGTCATTCATTTCCATTACACTTTCACTATTATGTCCATTATATCACCTCTATTTCACCTCCATTTCACTACTATGTCACTACATTCATCCCACTTTCATTATCATTGGGCCACCTTTATGTTTTTCCAATCTTTATTATTTCTAGGCCTTTGAAGTGAATTTGTGGTGAAAAATTAGAAAATAATGTGCATATGCTTATACCTAACAAATGGGTTGAGTTTGTTGACATGTGTAGGTTGAAAGGAGACTTCTAGAAGACCCTTATGTGGCACTCTAAGGCCAAATTCGAATTTGGTTGGAAAGAATCATGGGATTATGAGGATATGTGTCACATCTCCTAATTGTATTGTAACTCTAAGAAAACATGTGTCTTATCAGTTCCTATTTTGATTAGGACTCTAGAGGTAGAGGGAGAGATTCATGGACTATCATTAATGAGATGACTCTCATCTTTTTGTATAAATAGGAGATCTCTCTCCTTCATTTGTTAGTCCTTAGTCCCTAGTTCTTAAGTTTGTAGTTCTTCCTTGATGGCTTTTGAAAGCTTTGGAGAACTTTGTTGTACTTTGTACTTTTGAAGAATTTGAATAAAGCTTTGATGTTCTCAACATGGAAGGAGATGTGAAGTAGATGTCATGGAGCATATTAGAATGTAAGGTAGAGTAGATTTCATTTTGTAAATAATGTAAGGTAGAGTAGATTTCATTTTGTAAATATTGCTTTCAAGTTTGATAGATTAGATTTTTCATTCATGCAATTTTAATTCATGCAAGTGTGTTCAATTTTGCTTTGATTTCATTATGATTATTTGATTGCTTTCAAGTTTGATAGATTAGATTTTTCATTCATGCAATTTTAATTCATGCAAGTGTGTTCAACCGGTTGATTGTAGATTAGTGATGCACATAGCCTTTTAATGACTAATGATATGATAGAATCATCTTGTCCTTTTGCTGAAGCAGCAAGGATACTGGGTCTCATAGTCACTAGCTCATTGTTTGGTTGTTGCATTCTATTTTGATTATAGATTAGTGATGCACATAACCTTTTAATGACTAATGACATGATAGAATTATCTTGTCCTTTTGCTGAAGCAGCAAGGATACTGGGTCTCATAGTCACTAGCTCATTGTTTGGTTGTTGCATTCTATATTAGTGATGCACATAGCCTTTTAATGACTAATGACATGATAGAATCATCTTGTCCTTCTGCTGAAGCAGCAAGGATACTGGGTCTCATAGTCACTAGCTCATTGTTTGGTTATTGCATTCTATTTTGATTGAAGTAGCTGCATATTTACACTTTTGTTTAAGTACTAATTCCATCAATAACATGTTTTAAGTTCTTTTGAAGTGCTAAATTTTGGAAGTTACCATTAGGGACATAGGCCTTGTCTTGAAATCTTTATCCATACTTGTCCTTTAAAAGTATTCTTAAGACCTTAGAATAGGATTTCCATTTGCATTAAACACTTTAGAAAACCAACAAGAACAAAACCCCAAAAAACCAACATAAACTATAAAACAACGAAGTAAGAGAAAGGTTAACTAAGCACATATGGTGCACCACACTTCATCAGTTTACGATACCTGGATTGATAATTTATGTAGAGCAATTTAAGACATTAAATTGACTAGAAATTTTGGCGCCGTTGCCGGGGAAGTGTAATTAGGAGACCTTATTTCTTACATCTGAAAAAAAAATTAATAATTCTTGAGTATGCTCTCCTCCTGCACTTTGTGTGATCTGGAGGATCAAAAAAATGATTGTTATGTAAAAAAAAAAAAAAGTTAATAATTCTTGAGTATGCTCTCCTCTTGCACTTTGTGTGATCTGGAGGATCAGAAAAAGAATTGTTATGTAAAAAAAGAAAAAAAAAAAGGAGACAAAATAAACTTCAACATTTCAATTGATTCAATAAAAAAAAAAAAAAAAAAAAAATAAAATGAAAATCAACTGCTTTGATAGGTTCAAATTGTCCAAAATTATCTGGTTATGGTTTGTAGTGGTCTTCAAAACACTGTATCCTGTTTTAATAAGGTTTTGCAACTTAGCTGCGGAAACTGCCCTGATTCCGCAGCTAGCTGAGAATTCCGCAGCTGTTTCAAGGTTTAGCAGGTTACAAGCGTCCAATGAAGAAATCGACCACATGGGCATCTCTAGAATTGTCCCGACATGGATCCTATCCTAGTCACCCAGCTCAGATCGATGAAAAACCAGCCTAAGACCTCAGTCAAAGTCCTATTTTTAACATGTTTTTCTTAAAGTATTTGCTGCCTGAAATTGAAAATCATGAATCCTTTTTATAAAATTTTACAATTTCAGAGAAGAAGAAAAGAGAAAAACAATCCTAGCTTCCACTGTGGGCTTAACAAGAGGCATCCCTGTTCATGCAATAAAAGAGGAATGGTCTAGTCTACTGTTAGTCATCCAGAAATTTATCACGTGTGAAGGTCGCTTTTTGGTTCTATGTATATGTATCATGTTAGACTGATGATGAATTTCATAGAGGGTCACACTCTCAATTTGCCTCATTTTCTGCTATTGAGTTTGAAAAAGATGAGTTTTACAGTTCAAAAACACGTAGGCAACATTGAACCTCATCTCTACCATCATGGATTCATAAAAATCCTTATTAAGGACCAGTTGAAGAAAACTAAGGATACTTGGGAGCAATTCTTGACAAGAAACCACTTCCAAGAGCCGTCTGAGGCCTCTGGAAGCAGTCCACCAAAAATTCCAAGGAAAACTAGGAAGAAAGAAAAGAACATTACAGTCCAAGACTCCCCTGCAATAGAAATTCAAGAAACTGTCCAAAAAGAAGGAGAAGATAGAGCTAAAAATAAGAAACAGAAGAAAGAAAAAGGCAAAAGAACCATTCAAGAAGTCTATCCATCCCCCGAGCAATCCATAGAGGAGGATTATCAACCTCTGTCAAAAAAAAGATTAGTAAATACATTGAAAGAAAAACTCAGAAAAATGCGTAAACAGCAGAGGCTTAACAGGCAAGTACTCGAACTCTTTTTGAGGATTCACTCTTCTTTTCATTGCTGTGAAAAGGTGAAAATTGTGGTGGACAGCTTGACATGTATAAGAATGCACAAATTCGTATCATCCAACCACTAATTCCAAAATTTTACAGGCCGAATGCAGAACTGATAACTCAGAAAAACGTGAACAGCAGAAAAACGTCAAATTTAAAACGCTCGATTTGCCCAAACAGAGACGAATTTCAAGAAAATAAAACATGGGTTTTTTTTCCAGGTGGGTCAATTAGATAACCCAGAAACCATTTGAAGAAGTTTGTGGCGGTCTAGGAGAAATCTTCGGTTCTTTGGAGCCTCTTTTTTTGCCGCCGCGTGAAGAAAAACGGAATTTGAGTTAATTAACTGATAGTTTGAATGTCTGATTCAATTCCGCGTGCCTGAGGAAGAGAAATCCGCTCAGGTCCTATCTCCTTGGCGGCTAGATCATCCACTATGTCACTGAATATGAGGAAAAAAAAGATTTTTATTAAATGCATAGAGAACAATTCAAACACGGCACGCTGTAATTGAAATATGACTCTTTGTCATTAAAAAACCGTTTGTTGATTTTGCCACCCGTCTAAGCACTTTCTCCGCCACCTTTCGATTAATAACAGTTCTAAATTAAACAAAACAGTGGTTAACAACAATCCAATTGAACACGGCTCTCCATCACGTGAACCAGTCCAAACTGATCTGGCAATTTCTATCTAACTTCACTACTCTGCTCCGTTCCTGCCACTTGTTCTCTGTTTCTCCATTTACCATCACTGTATTTTTCTCCATAAAACCATGTCAATTCCCCGCTAACACATTATGAATATTCTTCATCCATCATTCACGCAGATGAATTGTTAGAACAAGAAGGAAAGAATGGGTCTGTTATTGAGGGCAGAACCGGAAGGGCTTAAGTGGCCAAATAGTTATGATCATGGTTATAGGCTGTTTATCAAACTATAAGTCCATTAATAAGATTGTTTTGCTCCATTCACAGAGTTCCTACATGCAGACAATGAAAAAAAAATTTCAAAATTGATGATCGACTGTTTTAGCTTAACTTTCCGCAGCTGGCTCAACTTTCCGCAGCTAGCTCAACTTTCCGCAGCTGGCTTAACTTTCCGCAGCTGTTTTGTTAAACTCTAGGTTGCAGGTGTCATCAAGCAAAACAAGTCACATGGGTAGCTGGGGGAATGTTGGTACATGGATGGTGTCCTATTCATTCGATCAAATTTGATGAAAAAGACCTCGGTCAAAAGGAAGTCAAATTGTGTGTTATCACTAAGTCGCCACACTGAGTCGCCACACTAAGTCGCTGCATGTCAAGAAAAAATAATAATTTTGAATCAATGAAATGAATAAGTTATTTGCTCACTTTTCTGAAGGTATTGATTAATTTTGGACTGATGATGAAAGATGAATGGCTAACTTTGTATTCAAGATTTTTAGCTACAGAACCATGCACATTCCGCAGCTAAAGTCCAATTCCGCAGCTGTTCTCCAATTCCGCAGCCAGAAAAACCTCATTGTTCAAATCAGCCTAAATTTTTCATACAAAATCAGATTTTGATGATTTAAGTACCATTGGAAAGATCTCAACAAGATCTACACAATGAGAAATATATCATTAGAGTTTGAAATGGCAAATAATGAAATAAATTGCTGAAAAGAAGCAACATCAACTTGAGGCACTAATTCTAGATCAGGTATAAATTCTTTTGATTTTTCCTTTGAGAACTTGTTTCATTAATACAAATTCTTTGTTTTGTGTGTAAATATCATAACTAGAGAGATTGATCACCTCTCTCCTTTGATAATCTTACATTCCATTGCAGAAGAAGTATTAGCTTTTTTGCAGGTTCCAAGAGGAAGGACAAATGACTACAAGAGAATGGTGTCTCTCTAAGAGACCAATTTGTTTCATAAGAGGATGATCAACAACAAAGAGGAAATATGCTGATGCAAAATCAGATCCAAACACTTGAAAAAAAAAAAAAACTTTCAGATACTATTGTCTCCATCACATCCATACTTCATAATAAACCATTCACCTCATTCCACTCCATATTTTCCATTTACATTCACATACACTTTCCATCTCTTTTTGTCCATTCATAACCCACAAATAAAAGCAAGAGGCTCATTCATATGCTTATTGCCCATTACCATTTCTATTCTCCATTGCCATCTTCCATTTTCATCTTCCATTCCTTGTCATTTTCATTCTGCAAATAAGCCCTGCTTCAATGCAAATTATTGAGTCCATAGTCCTTTGAGTCTAAGTTCTTTGTAAAAACACCTTGAGGCTTGCATGCCTTAATGGCAAGTCCTCATGCTGACAAACAATGGGAATACATTAATGTCCCTTGTTCGTTAGATCTTCTAGGTGACTCGAATTCAGCAAATTCATTCGTACCTAGCAAGATGTGTTTGGGCATCTTGACTCTCATTGTCATCAATGGTGAGAGTTCTCGTGTTGACTAGTGGCATCCATTAATGGCCACTAAGCCAACAATTTCCTACTATGTTCGACATCAGAACATCCTTTCACATAGTAGGAATTATGCCAATGAGTTTTGAAGACATGAAGACTATTATTTTCAGCGTTTTGGAGCAGATTCAACAAGTTTTAATAGAAGCAATAAAAAGTCATCTTATCTCTCTATCCATGAATCCTCTTGTTCAACCACTTGAAGAAGAATATGATCAGAATTTTTCAGCCACCACACATACAACTCATCCATTCCGAAGGGTAAGTGAAGGTACGTCATTTTCTAACTTTTGACCATAGAATTCCATAAAAAGCTAGAATTATAATTGTTGGAAAAACATTTCTCTTCCTCATTTCATAAAATTGCCAATACCATCAGTTGGGGGGGAATACATTCATATTCATATCTTTCCATGTCCATATCATATTCAGGAGCTCACATACTTCCAACATATATTAATTATTACATTGCTATTATGAGCATACAATGGCTTTTGAAAAAGTGCTTAAAGGATAAATTGGATACAAACAAAATCATGGTTGTCACACAAGAACCAACCATCATGCAATCCAATAAAGATATACTTTGCAACAATAATCAAAATATCATTATGCAAAGTTCAAAGATCAAAATAGAAGGCAACAAAAAAAAAAAAAAAAAATGGTTGTAACACAAGAACCAACCATGTTGCAATTCAAGTGAAACACTTTGCAGAAATATGAAGTTATCAAATGATATCATGCAAAGTTAAGCCAAAGCTCAAGGATCAAAAGAGTTAATGTAATATATATTGCATGAGGACATGCAATAGCTTCAGTTGGGGGGTATGTTGAGTCTTGAAAATGTCATTCATTTCCATTACACTTTCACTATTATGTCCATTATATCACCTCCATTTCACCTCCATTTCACTACTATGTCACTAAATTCATCCCACTTTCATTATCATTGGGCCACCTTTATGTTTTTCCAATCTTTATTATTTCTAAGCCTTTTAAGTGAATTTGTGGTTAAAAATTAGAAAATAATGTGCATATGCTTATACCTAACAAATGGGTTGAGGTTGTTGACATGTGTAGGTTGAAAGGAGACTTCTAGAAGACCCTTATGTGGCACTCTAAGGCCAAATTCGAATTTGGTTGGAAAGAATCATGGGATCATGAGGATATGTGTCACATCTCCTAATTGTATTGTAACTCTAAGAAGACATGTGTCTTATCAGTTCCTATTTTGATTAGGACTCTAGAGGTAGAGGGAGAGATTCATGGACTATCATTAATGAGATGGCTCTCATCTTTTTGTATAAATAGGAGATCTCTCTCCTTCATTTGTTAGTCCTTAGTCCCTAGTTCTTAAGTTTGTAGTTCTTCCTTGATGGCTTTTGAAAGCTTTGGAGAACTTTGTTGTACTTTGTACTTTTGAAGAATTTGAATAAAGCTTTGATGTTCTCAACATGGAAGGAGATGTGAAGTAGATGTCATGGAGCATATTAGAATGTAAGGTAGAGTAGATTTCATTTTGTAAATAATGTAAGGTAGAGTAGATTTCATTTTGTAAATATTGCTTTCAAGTTTGATAGATTAGATTTTTCATTCATGCAATTTTAATTCATGCAAGTGTGTTCAATTTTGCTTTGATTTCATTATGATTATTTGATTGCTTTCAAGTTTGATAGATTAGATTTTTCATTCATGCAATTTTAATTCATGCAAGTGTGTTCAACCGGTTGATTGTAGATTAGTGATGCACATAGCCTTTTAATGACTAATGACATGATAGAATCATCTTGTCCTTTTGCTGAAGCAGCAAGGATACTGGGTCTCATAGTCACTAGCTCATTGTTTGGTTGTTGCATTCTATTTTGATTGTAGATTAGTGATGCACATAACCTTTTAATGACTAATGACATGATAGAATCATCTTGTCCTTTTGCTGAAGCAGCAAGGATACTGGGTCTCATAGTCACTAGCTCATTGTTTGGTTGTTGCATTCTATATTAGTGATGCACATAGCCTTTTAATGACTAATGAAATGATAGAATCATCTTGTCCTTCTGCTGAAGCAGCAAGGATACTGGGTCTCATATTCACTAGCTCATTGTTTGGGTATTGCATTCTATTTTGATTGAAGTAGCTGCATATTTACACTTTTGTTTAAGTACTAATTCCATCAATAACATGTTTTAAGTTCTTTTGAAGTGCTAAGTTTTGGAAGTTACCATTAGGGACATAGGCCTTGTCTTGAAATATTTATCCATACTTGTCCTTTAAAAGTATTTTTAAGACCTTAGAATAGGATTTCCATTTGCATTAAACACTTTAGAAAACCAATAAGAACAAAACCCCAAAAAACCAACATAAACTATAAAACAATGAAGTAAGAGAAAGGTTAACTAAGAACATATGGTGCACCACACTTCATCAGTTTACGATACCCGGATTGATAATTTATGTAGAGAAATTTAAGACATTAAATTGACTAGACAGTAGGTAACCCCACTCTATGGGGTTTGGGGTAGCGCCCTAGAAAATTTTGCTTTTGGACCCTATATTAGGTTCGGCGGACCTACCTATGGTTTTGTGCATGTTTTTTCGCACATGGTTTTGGACACGATGGTTTTTGGTCCATGGTTTTGGATGCGATGGTTTTCGGTCCAAGGTATTGGATGCTTCGGCATGTATAAATATGTATTATAACATTGAAAGGAACATAATGAAAAATCAAGCTGGTAGTCCCAGTTTTTGGATCTAGGGGACAATCTCTATGTATATGTGTTTTATGTGTTATGCTCTTGCATTGTTTATTTTCTGTGTTTTAGAATTCGTATGCAAGTAATTTCTGTACAGGGTTAAAACCTACACTCCGAACGACTACCCAAACCACAGAACAAAGAAAAAATCCAAGGCTGGGCATCCCACGACAACCCGCCAAAGACGCAAGAAAAGAATAACACCACGAAGCTGAAGAAGGACACAGGAAAGTGTTGTGAGTTCCATAAGAGATCCACTCAAAAAACAAGTGAGTGTTGGTCTAAGCAGTCACTGCTGGCCGAGATGAAGGCTTCTAAATCAGATGCATGTTTTGACTCTGAATTAGAACCTGACAAGGGGAATGACAATGGGAAGCAGATTATCGATGCGGATCCCAACACCATCATTGCCACCACGAAGATCAAAAAGGAGGAACGCGAAGATCTAGAGGAGGAGGAGCACCTCTTCCACTCCCAAATGTGGGTAAAGGGTTCCTCGCTACAGTTCATTGTTGACAACAGGAGCCAAAAGAACCTCACTTCAACAGAGATCATGAAGCGACTAGGCTTACCAACCACAACACACCCACAAACGTACACCATTGGGTGCCTTCACTAAAGACAGGATCTACGTGTAAGCCAATAGTGTCACCTTCCACACAACATCAAGCCCTTCACGGATGAGATATTACTGACGTTGCTCCTCTTGATGTTTGTGATGTATTATTAGGCCAACCATACTTGTAGAAGTGACATGTTGTGTATCAGTCAAGGCCTCACGTTGTTATTGTTACCTTAGGAAATTAATTGTACAGGGTACTGAAGGTAGCACCACCTACCGCCATTTCTTTGTTTACTGCAAAAAAATGTAGTAAGCCAATTTCCAAAACTGATAAATTTGTTTTCCTGATGATACGCCCTTAGGAAAAGAAGAATACAGTGGCCACGACCTTTAGACAAGTCCCCTCCGCACGACAACAACAGATTTACAAGGTCATGGAGGAGTACAAGGACATCTTCACCTCCCTCGTAGGGGTGCCTCTACACTACCAGGTCAAGCACTCCATCGATCTGACCCCCATGTGTGTCATTTCCCAATGGCCTAATGTATTAACGCTCTGTTCTGGAGAACAACGAAATCAAGAGGTAAATTTAGGAGCTAATGTAGAAATGTCACATCTAGCCGAGTTCATTGCTCTGTGGGAGCTCGATCATGTTGGTATAGAAGAAGGATGGGACTTGGAGACTCTGTATTGACTATCGGGCACTAAACAAGGTCATTGTCTAGAATAGGTACCTGATCCCACAGATTGATGACCTTATATACCAACTAAAGGGGGGGAATATTTCAGCAAGATCGACTTGAAGTCTCTATATCACCAAGTACCAATCGAACCCTCTGATTGTGGATGACTGCCTTCAAAGCAAAGGAAGGCATTTTCGAATGGTTGGTTATTCCTTTTGGGTTGACGAATGCTCTTGCAACCTTCATGAGGCTGATGGATGATATCTTGCGGCCATTCACAAACTCATTTGTAGTAGTGTACTTGGATGACATCCTAATCTTCATCTAGAGTTGGGAAGAGCACCTCCACCACATCCAATAGGTTCTGCAAACATTACGGCAACATATGCTATGTGCCAATTTGGAGAAATCCACTTTTGGCATGAACCAGGTTAAATATCTTGGATACATTATTGATAAATGGGGGGTGCATGTGGATCTAGCCAAGATCCAAGTCTTTTGGGATTGGCCAGCCCTAACCACTATGATAGAGATCCATAGCTTTCTATGTCTTTCTAATTTCTATTGTAGGTTCATGTTAGGGTTCTCTCATATCACTTGGCCCTTGAGTCAAGTCACCAAGGGAGGAGTTAAAGAAAAATTATTTTGGTTTGAATCTCAATAGAATCCATTTGTAGAGTTGAAACATCACGTATGCTTTGCACCAATGCTCACATTACCAGACTTGCAACAACCATTTGAGATCAAGACAGATGGCTTTGACTATGCTATTGGGGTAGTCCTTACTCAACAGGGGCATCTAGTGGCATATCACAGTGAGACATTTTCAGACAAAGTCTATAAGTATCCCACTTATGACAAAGATATATATTCCATTGTGGAGGCTTGCCAACAAAGGAAGAATTACATTTTGGGGAAGGAAACGGTCATCCACATAGACCACCAACCCCTACAGTTCATACAGATGCAAGGGAAGTTACAGAATGATCGTTATCAGAAGTGGTCCACATACCTGCAATAGTTCTATTTCAATATCAATTACAAGAAGGGCAGCACCAATAATGTTGTAGACTACCTCAGCTTGATCCTCGATCATGGCGTTAACCACCGTGCTCAACTCTTGTGGGCACGAGAGTTCTGATTGGCCACTTCTCTACAAAAGTGACCCATGATTCGGACACACATACTAGACACTCTTGGAGGGTCAGCAAGTTCCATATTTTCACCTCCAATATGCACTCTTGTGCAACCTGAGACACCTTTGTGTTCCTTCAACAAGTGTGCAAAGATTATTTGGGAAGCATACTATAGTCGGGTCGCTAAGCATTTCGAGGTCGATAAAATAGTGGCAGTACTGTAGAAGTATTTCCATTGGCCAAACCTTTGACAGGATGTCAGGAAGTACATCAGATCCTGCACTATCGCGCCATTTCCAAACTGACAATTAAGAATCAAGGCCTCTGTACTCTGTTGCCTACCCCTAGTCGACCTTGGGAATCCATCTCCATGGATTACATGTCGGACCTTCCTTCTACTAATCATGGAAATGAATATGTTTTTGTGTTCATTGACATATTCTCAAAGATGGCCATTATGGCGGCCTGTAAGAAGAATATCATAGCAGAAGCCACTACTAAACTCTTCTTTGAATGAATGTGGCTACACTTTTGGATCCCATAGTTTATCTTCTCAGATGGGGACAACAAGTTCCTCATTACATTTTTGTCTAGTCTCTGGTCGATGATGGACACCAAGCTCACTAAGTCCACAAATTTCCATCCCCAAACTGATGGCTAAATAGAGGTCGTCAATAGGATGATCATACACATTATGTGCATGTACAACTCAAATTATCCACACACATGGGATGAGAGCCTTCCCTATGTCTAGCAGAACTATAATCGGGCTCTCCACAACTCAACTTGCCACAATGCTTTTTAGGTGGGCTTGGGATTCCAGCCACTATGTCCCATTGATGTGGCCATGCCATTTGCAACTACTCAGGAAGATTGGCTCATGTCCAGTCTGAAGTTGACAAGGCAAACAACTTCATTGAGGGCATTCAGCACATCCACCAATAGGTCCATGAAATATTGGATAGAGCCAATGCTAAGTACAAGCAATGGCATGATCAACATGGGGTGCCAGACAAGTTCCATGTGGGTGACAAAGTTTGGCTACATTTGCAGAAGGAGCACCTCGCTTCACCCCACCGCAAGCTTCGCCCGCTCCGATATGGGTCATAACCATCATCAAGGCAGTAGGGGACAATGCCTTCAAGCTCAATATTCCACCACCCCTTGGTATGCACCCAGTGTTCAATGTGAACCACCTTCGGCCCTACTTTCCACCATTGTTGGACATATCCGACATTGCAGAACAACTCACACCAAATGAGTTAAACCTAAATTGCATGAAACAAGGCACAACTGATCGGATCATGGACACATATATCAAGTACACCTGATAGAAAAGTATCCAACTATATCGAGTTGTCAAAGTAGCCCAACTCCTTCACTAGGGCAAGTGGCTCACCAAGGACCAAGTTTAGCAAAAGTTTCCTCATGTCATGGAGGAACTCAATGCAATGGGGACCATTGCTTCCTAAGGGGGGAGGAATGATCCAGGTGGATATTTGTGGCCACTCGCCTATTCCACTTGGACCCTTAGTTTTTCAGTTTCCTTAATTGTAGCACAATTTACTATTTTTGGCAGTTTTTCAGGTCCTAAACTTCCGAAGTTGTTTTGAGGCCCTAAACGATGTTTTTTGGGAAAACCAGTGGTGATAAATACAAGATTTCAACTTGGTATTAGTTGTCAGTAGTTGTAGTCCTTGGATAGATCTTTTTAACAAGGTATCTGTCTGTCAAACAAAGATCATATGCCAAATTTACAACCCTTGAAAGTTGATGTACCAACTTACCCCAACAGGGCCCATAGTTTGTTGTTTCATCTCCTAGGGTTAGGTTTTTAGATGTTTATGGTTTTCCATTGTTTCTAAATAATATATAGGCCTTCAAGCCTCATTTTAACACAGTTCAGAGTCATGTAGCTGCCACATATCTTCTCAGAGATAAGCTACCATCGCCCGAGCTAGTTTATTTCCATTCTGTCTGTAAGCATATTTCAGTTCTTTGATATTAATTAAATGAAGTTTTATTTCTGCTGCATCTCTGTGTGTATGGTTATATCTCTAATTTGTTGCATCCATGTTTAAATTTATATCACACTCCCTCTCACTGTCATTGTTGCTATTACAACAACTACGACTGAGAGACATCCAAAATAATGAATCAACTATGTCTCTAAGCTGCAATTTATTCTTGAGTCTCTTATTGCTACTAGCCACTGCAATTGTTGTTGAATATCTGACTGCATCAACTGATGATGATCCTTCTGCTACTAAATACTATGGGCCCCTATTGAAAGGGTAATGATCCATTAGAATAGTATACTCCAATTGTTACTACTCTCTTATGGACCTTGCCCAAATCTTTGCAACTCTGGGACTAAGGGCCTACTTTACCCCACCTCACCTTTGGAGGTATATTTGTATGCATGACAAAATATACCTCTAGCTTGTAGAGAATTTTAATTCAAACACCAATTTATTTTACTTGTCCAGTAGAAACATGCTTCAAATATGCCTTCCATCTACTGAACACCACATCATATACTCTGTCTTTAAGTACAACTACATAAACTAGATTTTTCTTCAAGCCAAACACATACATTATATTCTTTAGGTGAATATGAGAGCCTAACTCCCTCTTAAAGGTGACAGTGCCAATACCTTTGGTACTATACCTCCCATCATCTCCAAGTTCTATGTGTAATTTTAGGTCCTTCTCCTCCAAGCTACTGAAGAACTCCTTATTTCTTATCATATGAAATGAAGCACAAAAATCTAAGTACCATACACTGCCTCGTACAGTACTTTCCATGCATGCAATGAGGGTGAAATCCAACTCAAATTGTGATGTGAGAGCATCTCCTCCTGCTGCTCCTACAAGCTTCTTATTGGATTTCTTGTGTGGACACTTAGTTGCATAGTGTCCATACTCATGGCAGTGAAAACATTTAATTTTACTAAGATATTTCTTCTTTCCATGGTTCTAGCTATATTTTGCCTTGCCTTAGGCCTTATTTCCCTTGGCTTTTTTTCCTTTTCATCTCAAAGAAAATTTTTATTCTCATAAGTTTTGGATGTGATGCCATCTCTAGTGTTTCTTCTAATCTCCTCTTGCACCAAATCAAACCAAGGTCTCTCCCAATCTAGGAGATTGTCTCTACCATTAACTGAATCATGATAGTTGTGCTAGAATTTTGGAAGGCCAAGGAGTGTTAAGCTCACAAGTTTAGATGATGACACATTTTCTCCAACTCTCCAATTTCATCTCTCACCTAAGTGAATCTGGATAGGTATTGAACAACAGTGTCAGTTTTACCCATTTGAATGTTCCTGAGCTTATCTCTCAATGTTGATTTCTTGGCATCATTGTTGCTTTGGAATAGATCTATGAGGGTTTTCCACATTGCAAATGGAGTCTCCTTGGTATGAAAATTCGAAACCACATGATCTCCGACAACCTCCATAATAATCCTCTTGTCTTTTATTGTGTCTTTCTTCATTGTGCTAGCTATTGTGCATTTGATGCAGTTGGTTTTGGAATATTAGTTTGTGTGTACTCTAGTAATCCATTTTCATCCAACAAAAATTCCATCCTATCTTTCCAAGATATGAAATTTGAAGTGCCCTTTAATGCATACTGAAGCCTCAATGCATTGAAAGATGTTGTTCCTACACTGAAGAAAATCTGCACCACAAAATTGTTATTCAAAATTTCTCTGAGAGAAGATCTAGAACTTGGTTTCTATGTAGTTTTCAATAGCTCTAATACCATGTAGAAATAAATTTAAATTTTCATTTATTAATGAAATCATATTGAAAACAATAGACACAAATTTCTTCTACTCAATCTACGGAAGATAAAAACATAAAATATAAACACATGTAATCATTCAATTAGAATGAACATAGTTTTTTTTCCCGCAATACCCAATTGGGAAAAACCCCTTTGTTTGTATTATACAATATGATAACAATGATCTATTACAATGACAACTTCAATGCTTGAAGCTAAACCTGCACTGCAATATTGATCTCCTTCTCTTGAGTCTTATCTTCCCAATACTTAGGCAAAATAGGCCTCTTGCTTCCTCCTATTTCCTTGTGCAATTCCGTGGAAATTCCAAGAAAATAAGCTCAACTACTTAATGCAAACTTTGTACACTCAACAATAAACAACAATAAATACATTAGATATCATTTTGGGATTCAACTGCGTTAAGTAAGTCATTCACGTATGACCATTTTCATGAGAGGTAGTCGTAAATGACTAATTTCTCATGATTTTTGAATAGTTCACTTAGCACTCATTGCATCGGGTGATGCTCACGCAATGATATCTAATATAATGCACTGCATAAACCCCCATACTTAAAAACAATAAATACAATTATTCATTTTCCCTCCACTCAACTAGGCAATTCAAATTGCATACATGACTGCTATTTTTAGTAAATTGACTAGTGAACTAAGAGATCAATGGGTTAACAATAATTACAACTACTCAATTGAACTCATACTGAATCTATTCATGACTAGAGCTTAGATAACTGGGTTTCACTAACTATAACTCCACTAGATTTCTAGATCTTAGTAATCAATTCATGCACAACTCTACTTCCTGCCCATAAACGTGAATAAACTGACTTAGCTAAGTGACTTGGCCATGTGACTCCCACTAATTGGAACTCAATTCATCTTCTTGATGTGGAAATTTGAATTTCTCCATTAGACTAAGGCACAAGTCAAATGAATCCTTTTTTTTTGCTACAATTTAACAAATTCTGCCAAGATCAAGGACATGTTTAGGCTTCACTTCTAAAACTTCCTCTCTCTTTTTTCCCTATTTGATAAAGTAGTGGAAGCTAGACATGCATGCTTTAAAGTAATCCTATATAAGCTTTAAGTGGTTTATAGGGATAGAATAGATGGTGAATTTTCAAAAGAACTAATTGATATTATTACATCAATGAAGATTAATAAGTCCCCTAGGGTAGATGGATTTCCTTGTGAATTCTTTAAGGAAATATGAGATAGTATGGATGATGATATATGTTGCATGGCCAAGGAGGGTTCTTCCTTGGCACCCTAACATAATCCCTTAACCAAGGGTAAATTAAGTTAATTATGAAGAATGTAACAAAAGAATTAATTCTAGGCTCGAGGCCCAACACTCCATTGTATATTATAATATTTTGGCAAAGCAATTACTCTTTGCATTTGTAGACTAAGTATGTGAGTTATCACATAGAAGTAGATAAGTTTTTTTCATGGTAGGATCATCTTGGATATGGTGATTTCTCCGTGTAAGGCCATGAAATGGGCCAGAGAAATGTACCACCATTCTCCATTTTCCAAAATTGACTTTGATAAAAGCATATTTTAGAGTCAATTGGCCCTTCACTTTTTTTTGTAAATAGATCAATCTTGTCCAAAATACCCCTACTTCATTCTTAGAAATGGCTTCCCTCTTTTTCCCTATCCCTATATGTTCAATACTAATGCTCAAGGTATTTGTTGGACATTGTTAGGGTTCAATGGAGAAGTGAGGGAATTTCTCTTGCTAATGGTTTGGAGATGGTAAACTAAAACTTTGCAAATGATTTTCTCTTATCTATTTGGCTTCAACAAGAGTTGGTGGAGATTGCATAGTGATGTATAGACCTTTTTTATGTTGTTTTGGGTGTAGTTTTTAGGGAACATAACACTAAACTTTAGTTGGTAGGATTGGATAACCCTCTAGATTGGATCCCTTTGTGTGGATTTATATTTGGCTAGATGTTACTATGCACTATCACAATATCACTTCTATCAATTCAAGGATCTTACCTTTGTTGAAAATCCAATGACGTTTCAAAAACTATTTAGGCCTTCCACATTTGTATATTTTGGAATAGAAGGTATGTTGGAATATTTTAAAAGTGAGATCTTACACACCCTTTCCCCATATATGGACACACTATATATTAAGAAAAAACAAGAGGAAGTAGAAATGGCATTAAACATATTTTTCGCTAGGTCCACTAAGAGGTATCCTAGAAATGAGTGTCCATTAAATGTTATAAAAATATGTTTATTGTGTGAAGAGAACCATTCAACTTACAAATTTCCATATTTTACAGGTTTGAACATGGTGTACCAAGGAGTAGAAGGAGGCATGAATTAGCTCTGTTTCTCATCTAGAAAATATTGTAATGCCTCAGATCGTATCAACAAGGTATGAAATATCCATCCTCTTTCAATACTAGTTATAATGCACCATTTCAACCTTTGTATACACCTAGCACCTCACCTTGGTTTATGTGTACTCCATCGTCCTATCCTCCCCAACCTTCCATTTCTCATTTTTCATCCATTACTAACAACAACCTCCTCAAAGGGTAATCCATCATCAGGGTGGAGGCCTTAGGAAGCATAACCACATGCCCTAATGACTTCTTATTAACCATAATTACCCCAAAACAATCCTATGAAATATCCACAAATGCCTACTTAAACAAATACAAACCCCAACAATAAGTAAGCCCAACCAATCTATAGTGGAGAGGCATCTTATCCTACATATGTTGTAGAAATCTAAAAAATCAACCTCAAGTCTAAGAAGGTAATTTCTAATGCTCACCCGCCTTATATAATAGAAAATACTTAAGAAGAGGAGGAATACATCACTCCTCAAGCTAACAAACATCCCTATCCTAAAACATTGATCCTTCCTAAAACACACACCCTAGAAGAATCTAAACCTTTAGGAGAACTAATAAACTTTTATGTCAAAGTTCCCCTCTTAAAAACCATCAAGGATGTTCCTATATACAAAAGATTCATCAAAAAGGAATTTCTTTAGAGGCCAGGAAGGAGAAGGAAATATACCCCTACTATCAATTTCATAGGGAAACTGGATGATACCATCCTTGGTAAGGTCATCATCCCAAAGTATTTGGATCCTGATAGCTTGATAGTAGATGTGCACATTAACAACATTGTAGTCCCCAACACCCTCATTGACATACGAGTTCAATCAATGTCATGAACAAGGACACCATGCCCAAACTTAATTTCCAAGGATCCCTAAGGAAAACCACCATGGTGATGAAACTTGTTGATAGATCCACAAGTGGGAATCATTGAGGATATCATGGTTTCCATTGATTCCTCAGAGTATCCTATTGATTTCCTTGTTCTTCAACCCAAAACAAATTTTAATGGTTATATTGTTATCCTAGGAAGACCTTGTTTAGCCACAATTAATGCCTACATCAATTGTAAGGTTGGAAATATGACAATCACAAATGGACAGTTAAGAAAACAATTTTTATTATTTCATCCTACTCAACCCCTCATTGATCATGATTTTCTTGTGTGGGTAGAAGAGGTAAAAGACGAATAAATTTATTAGTCATCACCTTACCTGTACATTAGAAACCACTAATGGTAGTAGGAAATTGGATGGAGACAATCTGATTGAATTTTTTTTTACAAAATAAATATCCTGCTACTCTGAATATTGATGGCCTAAAAGAAAAATCTTCAGGGAAACCTGCCTACTCTTAGGATAGCTCATGGGAATATTTAAACACTTCTAGTTCTAACCAAAGTAATGTAAAGATTTGTTGATGGTGCTGGACCTGCCAACATTTCAAGGGGATCTTCCTGGCAAGAATTACCAATTAGACCTCAAACAATTTGGTATAGGATTCCCAGCAGTGGGTCGTATGGTAATGCCTTGATCACGATGCCGCACATAGGAAAGTAAGATAACTTTTCAGTAGCAAGGGTGTGATTGTTGTAGTGAGTCAAGGAAGGTGTATGAGAGGTTCCTAACATAGGTGGGTCGAGATGAGTGTGCCCCTTGGTAACCTGTAAGTGTACTCAGCTAGGAAGGGAACACATGAGCGAAAATGCATCACAAGATGGAAAGCAGGTCAGTTTGAAAATCGAAGGTGATGGTTAAAACAAAAACACATCTGCAACAATATTCATATAATTGCATACAAAAGTGTTCATACATGACTATGTAAGTTAAACAACATACATTGCTACAGTAACCGAAACAGTCCAACTACAATAACAACATATGCATGAAAACGTGCTGGCTCTTACTATATAAAGAAGTGTAAGTTCCAATCATACAATACATCCATGTAAACCTCCTAGCCCCAACAGTGGAATGTTACAACCGCATCCGCCTGCTCCTTCAAAGAGATTAACTAGCTCTGTGCAATGGAGAAGCCAAGGCACGTTACAACATTGTCCAAGCTCTTTCCAAGATAGTCTTATCAGAAGCTTGGCTGACGAAAAGGCTATACAATGAGTTATGAGTGACCATTTATAGAAAAGGGTGGGGTGACACTTGACATTACCCTTTTTGATATTTCAACTACCCTCATGACTCTTCACCTACTCTATGTCTGTTACATCCAACTATTGACACTTGACTTACACTTTACATGACTCAACGTTATAATGCACATGTACTCATGTGAGACAAAATGTCTTGAGAAAGCCATACCAGATATCACTAACACTCAGTCCATTGTGATTAGACCAACTTTTTGACATTCTTGTGATGGTGAAGGCGGTGAGTTGATGCCAAGCTTGGTCGTCCATGATGGTGTGCATGCACCTCATGGTGACATCTTGCTGAAGCGAACTCTTGCCTCTGTTGCAACCGGTGAATTGGTTCGACTCCTTCATCCAACTCGTTCGCTAATATGCGCATGGTCTTCTTGGGTGCGGCTGAACCAGAAACAAATCGATGCGTAGTGTCTGTGCTGATCTTCAAGTGTGTGATGGTGGTCATGCACATCAACTTGCCGAAGTACATGTTCAACTCCAGTTGGTCTTGCTTCTTGTCTTCGCCTTAGTGAGTGTGTTGAATGGGTTGGATTGCATGCATAACCACAATGACATGCATGTTGTTGAATCTCTTGCATGCGATGAACAACACTGCTCACCATGTCTGTTCCATGTCAGCTGCTAGGATGGATCTTTAACTTGTATGGGCGCAGTTTCATCCGTGAGTGCATGTTACACCCACTGTTGTTCCTGTTCCTGCTGCAACCTATTTCGTATGTCTGTGCAGCTTCATGTTCTTCCTGAGTTTCTCCTTTAGCACATGCAACTCCTTCTTTGTTCCATTCTCTGTCTTCATGCGGTCTTCATGTCGCGTCATCACCTCATGGCCCGAGTCTCCAAATGTTAAGTTATGGTATGTTCTATGCTTATAACAATTTACTTCTTTTCCTTATTATATTCCAAAGATTAGCAATCACACGTACATAAAGTAAAGTGCAGATAGAACATTAAACGATCGACAAAAAACAAGCCAAGACAAGAGACACAAGATGTGGCAGCTAGCCAGGGACAAACCCCACAATGTGTGGGGAAACCCTTTGATCAAATCTTCTTTTATCTTCAATAATTCAGCAGAGAGAAATAGTACAATAAATCTGATTCATATCAGCAGTAGCAAACCCTAGATCAATAGCATCAGCATTAGCGGCTTCATTATCAAACTAGGGCAGACGATATCTTGCAAACCGTTCGTCGGATTGACTTCATTCCACCACCAAAAGTTGCGGCTTTTAGAGGAGGTTCAGATGAACCTACAGTGCAGTTCCAAAGAGGAGATATTCTAGGCCACGCAGGTCAATCTTTACTTCTGCAGTTGCAGCTTCAGTTTCAGCAGTTTCCGACTTCAAACTAGGGCAGTCGATATCTTGCAAACCGTTCATCGGATTGACTTCATTCCACCACCAAAAGTTGCGGCTTTCAGAGGAGGTTCAGATGAACCTACAATGAAGTTCCAAAGAGGAGATCTTCTAGGCCACGCAAGTCAATCTTTACTTCTGCAGTTGCAGCTTCAGTTTTAGCAGTTTCCGGCTTCAAACTAGGGCAGTCGATATCTTGTAAACCGTTCATCGGATTGACTTCATTCCACCACCAAAAGTTGTGGCTTTTAGAGGAGGTTCAGACGAACCTACAACACAGTTCTAAAGAGGAGATCTTCTAGGCCACGCAAGTCAATCTTTACTTCTGCAGTTGTAGCTTCAAATTCAACAGCTTCCGGCTTCACATGTGTGAGAGAGAGACCCATTTCAGCGCAGTAGAGAAGAGACTCATTTCTGCGTAGTAGAGAGAGAGAGAGAGATGTGATGAGATGAGTGAGTCCAAATGAGGAAAAGTCCTCTTATATTTATACACAACGTTGCTGGGTGAATAGATGCGACTGTTGGGTTTCTGAGCCTACATGAGTTGTAGGTCAGCTTGATAATAATTCCATAATCAAAATAAATTCATATCTCCATGAATACTTATCGGAATCGGATGATCTTTATATCAATCCTACACCTCTCGACGAGAGGAATCTAATAAAAATATTATTAGCCATGAATAAGATGACCCACATGAAGTTTTTCCCTGTTTGCCAATTTTAACACTCCCTCTCAACCATGGAGAACTTCATCTGCAATCTGTCTATCGGTCGTTACTATTCATCCATCAAATGCACTGCCCTATACAGCCTGACCCTTGCCCTGCTCTACTCTATTCTGCCTGTTCTGCTTTGTTTTGTTCTGCCTTGCACTGATCTGTACTGTTTTGCTCTGTTCTGCTCTGCTCTTGCATTGTTCTGTTCTGCTATGCTTTTGTCCGAATTATGAAGAAGAAGAAATGATCGAGGATGTATCATACTGACTCAAAGTCAGTCTCAGAGTATGTACCACTGGTCCCAGACCAGTCTCAACCAACCCGAAGTCAGCGTCATAGTGAGTACAACTCCACTGGTCCTAGACCAGTATCATCCTCCACTGACTCAAAGTCAGTCTCAGAGTGCGTACCACTGGTCCCAGACCAGTCTCAGCCGACCCAAAGTCAGCTTCATAGTAAGTACCACTCCTACCACTGGTCCCAGACTAGTATCGCAGTCTCAGAGAGTGTACCACTGGTCCCAGACCAGTCTCAACCGACCCGAAGTCAGCGTCATAGTATGTACCACTCTCACTGGTCCCAGACCAGTACTACACTGACACGAAGTCAGTCTTGGAGTATGTACCACTGGTCCCAGACCAGTCTCAACCGACCCGAAGTCAGCATCATAGTATGGTACAACTCCTACCACTGGTCCCAAACCAGTATCGCAGTCTCAGAGAGTGTACCACTAGTCCCAGACCAGTCTCAACCGACCCGAAGTCAGCGTCATAGTATGTACCACTCTCACTGGTCCCAGACCAGTACTGCATTGACACAAAGTCAGTCTCGGAGTATGTACCACTGGTCCCAGACCAGTCTCAACCGACCCGAAGTCAGTGTCATAGTATGGTACAGCTCCTACCACTGGTCCCGGACCAATATCGCAGTCTCAGAGAGTGTAGCACTAGTCCTAGACCAGTCTCAACCGACCCGAAGTCAGTGTCATAGTATGTACCACTCTCACTGGTCCCAGACCAGTACTGCACTGACATGAAGTCAGTCTCGGAGTATGTACCACTGGTCCCAGACCAGTCTCAACCGACCCGAAGTCAGCGTCATAGTATGGTACAACTCCTACCACTGGTCCCAGACCAGTATCATTGATCCCAGATCAATGGAGGTCATCCTAGCGTAGGGAGTACGGTAGATACAACGATGCGTCAATCGGTACTACTATGGTCCCTAACTTCATTTCCCTGCTCATTGATCAGATGAGAGGTACTTCCCATGAGTCCCAGACTGCATGGGTAGGATGCCTCGACAGGAGAACTAATCAATCCTGTCCTCACAGGAGAACACATCAATCCTGCTACAATCGCCATGGAGAACACATCAATCTAGGCTGCCATGGAGAACACATCAATCCAGGCCTCACAGGAGAACTAATCATCCTACTACACAAGAGAGCGAATCATCCTGTTCCACAAGAGAGCGAATCATCTTGTCCCACAAGAGAGCAAATCATCTTGTTCCAGTGTGCACCACCAGGGGAGGGTGAGTCACCTTGTGGTCATATGTTGCTCTAGTAGGAACCGCAAGCCCTCAAAGCTCCCAGAGCTCAATGTATGCAACATGTAGGACCCTTGTACAAGGGTTTCTTGCCGACTCCAAGTCGTTTGGGAAAATCATAGATTAGATATTTCCTCGGGGCTTTGACAAGGTGTATCAACCTGTACATCATCTTAATGTGATGGAGCTTCCTTGCTCATCGACTTACCATATCCCAGATGATGTCTATCTGCTGGAGCAATTGACGAATACGGGATTCCTCAATAATCGAATCCCACCTCTGGTTGTTACAGAGAATCACAGTGGTATCCAATGTAAATCCAAACAGCTCACTGAAGAGCTTTCGCAACGAGACTGCCTCACACGAGGTTATGCTAGCAACAATATATCCTGCTTCAGCGGTGCTCAAAGCCATCGACTTCTGCTTCCTGCTCATCCAGGATATCGAAGCAGATCCCAAGGTGAAACAGTACCCGGAAGTGCTCTTACGGTCCACCACACTGCCTGCCCAATCAACATCAGTATATCCAAGTAGTCTCACATCTCCGACAGTGTATCTTAATCCATGAGAGATTGTGTCCTGAAGACATCTCAGAAGATTCCTGGCATCAATCAAGTGAGGCTCAACCAAATATGAGCTCACAATGCTAACTGCAAAACATATGTTCGGATGGAGGTTCACCAAGAACATCAATGCGAATGAGTTTTTGAAACTCAGAGGCATTTCCCAAGTCTGGTCCGACATCACTACCATATAACTTCTAAAAGTTAAGATCCTCGAGGTAGGCACAGGCTTGCAGTCCATCATACCGAATCTTTCCAATATATTTACCACACATTTTCCTTGAGATAGGAAAATTTCCCTTGGCTTCTTCCACACTTCAAGTCTTAGGTCCTTTATTTCAAATTCAGAAGCCATCTCCCTCTTACATTTGTGAATGAGGGGGTTTGCACCTGTTAGAAAGAAGTCATCCACATACAACACCGGTATGAGAGGCTTGTCATCTTCAACCTTAAAGTAAAGGTTAGGATCAGCTTCACTCCTAGTGAATCCCAGCTTCATCAAGTAGCTATCGATCCTCTCATACCATGCTCGGGGTGCTTGCTTCAGCCCATAGAGAGCCTTCTTCAACCTGCATACATGAGATTTTCAATCATAAATCTCAAATCCTTTAGGTTGCTCCACATAGACCTCTTCTTTGATAGAACCATGCAAGAACGCAGTCTTAACATCCATCTGATGTAGGTTCCATCCTTGTGAAGCCACAAGGGCTGTGATCAAGCGGATGGTCGTATATCTGGCAACAGGTGCAAATATCATAGTCTATACCTCCCTTCTGGGATAAACCACGAGCAACAAAATGAACCTTATACTTTTCCATACTTCCGTTTGCTGCATGCTTTATCTTGTAAAGCCATTTTGAAGTAATAATTGTCTTGTCCAGGGTCTGGGAACTACTTCCCAGACATCATTCTCCATAATAGACTCATATTCTATGGTCATAGCATCCTTCTATAGTTAATGCTTGATGACATCTAAGAGATGAAGGTTCATTTTGTATGATCGTGCTCATGATGGTTAGGTATCCCTGATACCTGTTAAGTTTCTTACTTTGATGGAAGGTTCCTCAGGGTGCAGCATGTCCTTCAGCATCATCAAGTATCCCCCTAAGCCATGAAGGCCTCTTCCTAGAAGAGGAAGGCTCATGTGGATGAGGATCAATCGGATCCATGGGCTCTTCTACATCAAGCATTGATTCATCATCCTTTTCTTTCGGTTCCCTGGTGTCGGCTTCTTGAGAGCTACTCAAAGTCAGCAGATTGTCCACCTTGCTGAGATCCATATCTTTGTCAAAGGTGACATCATGACTAATCACGACTTCCCTTTGAATGGTGGTGAACATTTCTTCAGGAGTTTAGGAACCCAATGCTTGATGAGGGCATCGATTTTGTACATATACGGTGGTGATTGTAGTTTTAGCCCATAGAAACTTTGGAAGTCTTTGATCATGTAGCATGGCCCGGACAGCTTCCATCATCGTGTGGTTCTTCCTTCCCACCACACCATTCTACTCAAGAGTATGTGGTGTAGTAGTCTCCCTCTTAATGCCAACCTCAGGTATGCCTGAGTAAACCAATTGTAATATATCGGAGGTCTTGCTTTGGCTTGAGGGGAATGGTCCCCTTTTGAGCTTTCCTTTGGCACATCCCAGACATACACCTTCTTTCTCTACTTGGAATTCGGGCATCCCTGTTACCATCTGTCTTACATCGGGTAGAGCTTTGTAATGAAGGTGGACAAACCTCTGATGCCAAAGTTCGGACTAAAGAGTTGTGTCACAAGACATGACACCTAGCGGACTTCCATCGACCTGATATAATGAATCAACACTAAACCCAAGAGTAAAGGCATCTTTAACATTATTTTTCCATATACATACCTTGCCATTGCTGAAGGTTACCTTGTAGCCTCTGTCTTCCATTGCCAAGATGGACACTAGGTTCCTTTTGAGGTCAGGTGCATTTAATACATGCTAGAATTTCTAGCCTTCTTGAATGCTTGTCCTCTTCCTTGATTCCCAGCTCTCCTCTTACCTTTGTTGTTGAATTTTTCATTCCTTTGATTGCCATCAGAGGGATTTCGAGTTGCACCACTGCATACTGTACCATGCTTCTCTAATCATGATTATCATCATGCTGCCCATGTCCATGATTTTATCCATCATAATGCTGCTCAAACTAGTGTGCATCATCATCATGCTATCCTATATGTCCATGATCTCATGTTGCCCTTTATGTCCATGATCTCATTCATCATGATACTCATGATCTCATACATAGTGACTTGCTTTATCGCAAATGTAACATCATCATTTTCTTCTAGTCTTAGGTCCAGCCTTTCCTTTTGATTTAGTCCCGGAATTATTTCTTTTCTTTGCATGAAAAGAAAAGGCAGCAGGAGGACCTTTAGGCATGGGCATTTCTTACACTTCTTCCCTTGTTTCTTCTTGAATGCATCTAGCCATTAATTCCTCGAAACCAGGAATTACATTATAGTTCAGAAGAGTAGTCCTGAACACATACCATTCAGATGGTAATCCTTCAAGAGTTGTGAGTGCCATTTCTCTGTCAGTAATAGTTTCCCCAATAGATAGGAGATCGTTCTTGATCTCGGTGATTCTTAAGAAGTATGCTTGCATACTTTCATCTTTACCCTTCTTGATTTCCCTCAGCTTATTTCTAAGAAACAAAACTTGATTTGCATCATTAACTTTAAATAAACTCACCAGTGTGTCGTAGATTTCCTTGGAGGTGTCTAGATCAGAGATGTAGGCCACCAAGCGCTTGTCGATAGAGTCCTGGATGATCTTCTTTGTTTTGACTTCTCCATTTTTCCATTTGTTCCAGGCAGCAGCAGATGCATTTGATGAAGGCTCAACAATATTGCCTCTTACATGGTCCAGCACTCCTTGATCTTCAAGGGTTAGATCGATAGACATCTTTCATCCGTGATAGTCAGCTTTCTCATGGAGCTTGTCTTTGGCAGGAAAGAGTGTTGAGGACCCCATAGTTCTTTTAGGATAGCCTTGCCAATCTTCTCTTCAATGATTGCTCTTGCTCTTGCTCGGGCTTTGTCTTCACCTCAGCTTTGATACCATGTTAAGTTATGGTATGTTCTATGCTTATAACAGTTTACTTATTTTTATTATTATATTCCACCGATTAGCAATCACATGTACATAAAGTAAAGTGCAGATAGAACATTAAACGATCGATAGAAAACAAACCAAGACAGGAGACACAAGATGTGGCAGCTAGCCAGGGACAAACCCCACAATGTGTGGGGAAACCCTTTGATCAAATCTTCTTTTATCTTAAATAATTCAACAGAGAGAAATAGTACAATAAATCTGATTCATATCAGCAGTAGCAAACCCTAGATCAGTAGCATCAGCATTAGCGGCTTCATTATCAAACTAGGGCAGACCATATCTCACAAACCGACAGTCGGATTGACTTCATTCCACCACCAAAAGTTTCGGCTTCCAGAGGAGGTTCAGATGAACCTATAGCACAGTTCAGATGAGGAGATCTTCTAGGCCACGCAAGTCAATCTTTACTTCTGCAGTTGCAGCTTTAGTTTCAGCAGTTTCCGGCTTCAAACTAGGGCAGTCGATATCTTGCAAACCATTCGTCGGATTGACTTCATTCCACCACCAAAAGTTGCGGCTTTCAGAGGAGGTTCAGATGAACCTACAGCGCAATTCCAAAGAGGAGATCTTCTAGGCCACGCAAGTCAATCTTTACTTCTGCAGTTGCAGCTTCAGTTTCAGCAGCTTCCGGCTTCAAACTAGGGCAGTCGATATATTGCAAACCGTTCATCGGATTGACTTCATTCCACCACCAAACGTTGCGGCTTTCAGAGGAGGTTCAGATGAACCTACAACACAGTTCCAAAGAGGAGATCTTCTAGGTCACGCAAGTCAATCTTTACTTCTGCAGTTGCAGCTTCAAATTCAACAACTTCCGGCTTCACATGTGTGAGAGAGAGACCCATTTCAGCGCAGTAGAGAAGAGACTCATTTCTGCGTAGTAGAGAGAGAGAGAGATGTGATGAGATGAGTGAGTCCAAATGAGGAAAATTCCTCTTATATTTATACACAATGGTGAATAGATGCGACTGTTGGGCTTCTAAGCCTACATGAGTTGTAGGTCGGCTTGATAATAATTCCATAATCAAAATAAATTCATATCTCCATGAATACTTATCGGAATCGGATGATCTTTATATCAATCCTACACCTCTCGATGAGAGGAATCTAATAAAAATATTATCAGCCATGAATAAGATGACCCACATGAATTGTTTCCCTGGTTGCCAATTTTAACACCAAAGTTGCTTTCATTATCAGTGGATTTACTTAATCTTGCAACTTTGTTCCACCTCTGTGTCGTCAACAACATTCCTCTTGCATTCATTGCATTCAATACATTTTTTTTATTCGTTGCATCCATTGCATTCACTGTATTCACTGTGTTAGGTATGCTGCCTTCAGCTGTTGTTCATGATGCTGCTTGTTGTGATATCTTGATGTTATTATCTATGAACAACTTGATATCTTCATGAGTAGGTAAGATCATAGAAATTTGATTGACTGCATCTTCAGTCATTCTCTCAATGGTGTCTTTGACTCTGCCCTCTTGGAAATCGTTGTACCTGCACTGTTGAGAGGTAGATGAACACCTACAATACTTGTGTGACTTATCATGAAGGTAGTTCAATTTCATCCAGGAGGTAGGGAGACTAACTGCTAAGACTACAAGAGGCACAGTCTAGGCTGCTAGGAGACTGACTGGCTACTGGAACTATGCAGTGCATAGTCCAATCTGGTTGTTGATTGCTGGAATTATGTAATGCACAATCTCAGCTGGTAATGGATGTAGGTTTTAACCCCGTACAGAAATTACCTGCATACGAATTCTAAAACACAGAAAATAAATAATGCAAGAGCAGAACACATAAAACACATATACACAAAGATTTTCCCCTGGATCCCAAAACTGGGACTACCAGCTTGATTTTTCATTATGTTCCTTTCAATGTTATAATACATATTTATACATGTTGAAGCATCCAATACCATGGACCGAAAACCATCGCGTCCAATACCATGAACCAAAAACCATCGTGTCCAAAAAACATGTGCGAAAATCATGCACAAAACCATAGGTGGATCCACGCAACATAACATAGGGTCCAAAACCAAAATTTTCCAGGGCACTGCCCCAGACCCCATAAAGTGGGGTTACAGGTGCCCCTCAAACCCCCTGTTAACTATGTGGAAAGAATATAACACAACCCAACATTCTCCCACTTGTTTTTTTTCTTTCCACAGGGGGCCACAAGAGAGCTTAGTCATTTTTCCAGCCTTGAAATGCCCATTGTCTCTCTACACCAATAGAAATTCTCAGAGCTCACAGATTTTGTCAATGCATCTGCAATATTCTTCAAAGTGTCCACCTTTACCAACAACACCTTTTTGTCTTCTATCATATCCCTCACAAAGTGATACTGAACATCAATGTGCTTTGTCTTTGAGTGATATGAGGGGTTCTTTGCCAAGAAAATTTCACTTTGGCTATCACAGTTTATCCTTATAGCTTCCTGTACTAACCCCATACTTGAACAAAATCTCTGCAACCAGACTGCTTCCTTGCTTGCATGAGTGGCTACCATGTATTCTGCCTATGTATTTGATAGTGCCACTACAGATTGTTTCTTACTCATCCAACTGACTACACCTCCAAATAGGTTAAACACAAACCCACTTGTAGATCTTCTCTGATCCAGATCTCCAGCCCAGTCTGCATCAAAAAAGCCATGAATATCCAACACTCTGTCCAATCCTGGTCTTCCTTGGTAGCACAAACCATAATCAGTAGTGCCACGCAAATACCTGAAAACCCGCTTCACTGCTTGTTAGGTTCCTATACCAATAGGTGTCATATTTCATGATTGACTGTGGAAATGCCAAATATGATCATCCTTTCCATGCTGCAAAGATTCCATATTTTCAAAAAATCAAGAATTTAAAAAATGTAAAGAGGGTATGCCCTAAAAGAAAAATCAAAGGGCAAAAAGAATGAATTGGTCAAGAAAACAAAGAAAATGAACCCCAAAGAAAAGACCAGGAAAGTGGCTAGTCAAAATGCCACTACTATCCTATTTTTTGCAAATAAGTCCAGAATATGCAATCAGTGGCTTCTGTCACACCTCATGGATGGCCCAACAGCTCAATCTTGGCCAATCCATGTTTAAATTTCTTGTTGTAGAATTAGAGAAATAAAGTCTGTCCAAACAGTTTAAGCTTGGCAGATCAATAGTTAGGTAGAGAAGCAAGGGGAGCTCAACAGCTGAATCTGAGCCCCTGGAAGAGATAAGGGCAGACTTAGATAGGAGGGCAGTCAAAAGAAAACAAAAGAGAAAAGGGTTCTGCTAGTTCAAATGCACCCAATCAAAAGGAAGAAAAAATGTTAGGTATATTAGGCTGGGTAAGCAGTTTGATGTTGCAGAAGCAAGTTTGTGATCAGTTTTGTCTTGTTGAAAATGATCTATCTCATGAAAATCACAAATATCATAGCAAGGTGACTATAGTTCAGGTGGAGCATGACTAATTTCCCCTCTCATTTCCCCAACAACACTTACTAACATCCCCTCAAGGACAGTGAGATCTGCTCAATGGTCCTAGTTCATTTCATTTTATAAGAAATACTAAGTGAAACTTTGTGTTTACTTAGCCAAAACAAGCCACATTTCTTGTGTAAAAATAATCATTCCATTTCCCTTTCATTTCCCTAAAAACCTAAGTTATTACCTTATAAACTTAGCGTTTTCTATCTACAAAACCATACTAACACCCTAACTTTATTATATAGCTCCTATTTAAAGTTTTCCCCGCCCCTATTATACATAAAATAGCATAAAAACCCCAAACTTTATAATAACCCCTCCCCGCTCATATAAACCCCGGAGTTTAATTAACATCTGGTTGATTGAATAACCGCGCCCACTAACCCAAAGTTGCAATACATTGTCATACCCCGCAACACATATAAAACAATAAATATATGGGCGGGACCCACGCCATACCTCCCTGTCAACTCCTCGTCTCGTCCACCGTTGGATCCGATCCCACAAATCAAACGGCTCTCGTCAATATCGGAGGCGCCCCGATGTCCGAATGATAGCGCGTGATAAAAAGCGGTATTCCCGCCGTACTGTGGGACATGTGTCGCTCCCACAGTTTATCGCGTCCGTTTGGCCCAAAACCACCATGGTACATAAAGTGGTGTGATAAAACCACAAACCGCTCCCACTTTCCGCTGCTGATGTCATCAACCACGTCAGCGCCCACGTCAGCACCCACGTCAGCTGCCACCCCATCACTATTTCATCCGCCGTGTCTGCCATGTCATCCGACACATCACCGTCCGTACCCCCTGCTACTCGACAAAGTTGACGTCATGCTAACGTCACCCGACCGAAGCGCGCAAAAAACCCGCCAAAATCAAAATTTTGTTAAAAAGTCGTTTTAACATTGTTTTTGTCCATTTCTATTTGTTTGTTTTGCGTGAGATTTGCATGGTTCTCGACGTCCAAAACGCCATTTTAGCTCCACAGTCCGTCACCCAGGGGAATTCACTCCACAGCTCGGCCCCTCAGCTCAGTCTTGTACCTACATTTTGCACCAGGCGTCCATAGAACAGGTATTTACCCGTAATTCGCTCATAAACCCTGTTTTTCCAAGTTTTTCTGTAAAAATCCTCCGGATAACCAGAATTCAAGTTAAAATCACAGTGCTGCCACTGCACCTCTGCACTATAGTCACCACTTTACCCATTTTTTCCAAAGAAATCCTGTGAACTGTCTTTCCCTCCGCAAATTCACCCGTCGAGCTGAATTTAAGCTTATTTTCTCTGCATTCCGCTCGAAGAACCAATAAATCCAACAAATTCAGTCTATAACCCCAGCTAGAAACACAGTGAGCTGATAAAAACAGGAATTTACCAAAGTCTTCTTTCCAAGCCACCTGTTTTTAACTTTCCTCTGCAAAATCTCCAAAAAACGCCCAAATATTGAGTCAAATTTGTCAAAACACCTGCAAAAGGAGCACCATTACCACTGTTTTATCCAGCTGTCCTACTAAACTCTGCAAACTTTGTTTTTTCTATGAGTTTTACCCAGTGAGGCGATTTCTAATTAAAACTCAGTCTGCAATTTCCTAAGAAAAACCTCAGAGCCAGTATTTTGTTTTCTATTGCTGCATAGACCCACATTCCAACTAAAAACACAGACAGTTGAAGCATGGAGGCTCCAATGGCCCTGAATGTTGCCCCCCTGAATGCACCACATAAGGAATTGGAATGGATGCCCCTTGCTGACAGAGATTTCCAAATTACTGATATGATTGGAGAGAAGCCTCATCTTCAAGCCTTTTGTGAAATTAGGAATAGCTACAGAAGCAATACTGATGTCTTTGGAATTTGGGAGTCCAACATGCCTATCTACTACCTTCCTTCAGTAAATGTGCTGCTTGATTTTATCCATTTATGCTGTGCAAATTATGACCCCACACAAAGAGTAGTTATGGCTCCATCTGGGACTGTCCTCTTCCATATTACTCCTCAATCCATAAATGAGATGCTGAACTTTAAGCCAACTCAGCCTCTGGCTCCTCTCACCATGGGATTCTTACTTGAACAAGGTGCCAAACTGCCCAGTTCAGAGATAGCCAGAATAGCTCAATTATTCATGAAACCAGACCGCCAGCCCAGGCAGCCACCTCCTTTTAACCAAGCCTGGTTCAATGAAGCTGGTGTACTCATTACTGATATGATTTCATATATCTTGGGTTTCAAAACCAGTGAGCATATTGATGAAACTGTCTTAGTGTTGATGTCCATATTTACTCCCGAATAACCCCCTGCTGTCAAGTATGATTATGCTTCCTTCATAGCTAATAAAATCCATGAGCAATTCATGAACTTGGACAGAGAAAGAGTGTTCAAATACACATCCTACATATATCATTTGTTGCTATACTATCAACCTGATAGTTTCCAAATTTCTCTTAGAAGATTGGACCTCAAAGGAGAAAGGAGATCTGTAATTTTCTGGACCTCAGTATTTCATGAAGTCCATAACTCCCCTTATACATATTGTGAGTTTGTTGACCTGTTCATATATCCAGCTACTTCTCTATTATTGATAACTCCTCCTGCCAGACTCTCTGCTGAAATGCAGAAAATTCTACATCTCTCAAAGGACTACAATATTGGTGACTGGTATTTTTACCAAAATCACACAGTGATCAGGATTTATGGCTGTGAATTATCCCCCTACAAGCTACCAAAGCATGTCCCTATGAGACTCGTTGCCCTGGAATACTTCCGGCAATTTAGTAGTTTAGATTTGACTCATTTCTATGGTGCTAGGAAAAAGGCACAGCTCAAGATAAGAAATCAATTGGGCCCTTTTATCTTCAATAAAAGGGAAGAAGCCTGGGAAGAAGCAGATAAGATTTTGAGGGATCAACTTATGCTGAAACAAAGTTTTCATTGGTCACCATATGACCCTGAACATTTCATAAGTTTTAGAAGAGTCAAAAACAAGCTTACAGGATATGTTCACCACAAAATCCCTGAAATTGAACAATATGCTAATCAACAAGAATGGGTAGAAGGCACATTAGTTGAAGAAATTACTGAAGAAGAGAAATTAGAAAAAGCAATGAAAGGGCTTGAAAAAATGCTTGACCTGGACTCTTTTGGGTAGGTATCCTTCAAGCTGCCCCAACACATAGGAGGTGACACATCTTTTGCCGGGACTTCTCAACAACCATTACAAAAGGCTAGCACAGCATCAGCTAAAGGCAAGGAGGTAATAGGTGGGGAATAGGAAACAATGGCAGATCAGCTAGATACATCAAAGGAACAAAGCCAAGGGCAAGGTCCTTCAACACAGACAAAGGTACCTGAAATCCCGGTGTTACAAACCCCTCTCAATGAAGAAAGAGCCAAGAAAAGAGAGAGACAGGAAGACACACCCATAAGTGGATCAACAGAACAGCAAGGGGAAAAGAGGCAAAGGTTAAATCCTTACTCTGAAGAGGAATTCTTGGGAGAGACAACAGGCAACCTGAGAGGTGAGGAAAGAACTGAACAACAGATCCCTCCAATTTTGGAAACATCAGCTAGCTCATATCAGCAAGAGCTAGTGGGGCAGCATGGTGAAGAGGTCACATCCACCAGGCCACAGAGCAAACAACAGAGCAAGCAAGGCTCAGATATCAAGAAAGCCTTTACTGAAATAAAGGCTAGAAATGACCCAATAAGGATCCAACTTTATAATCAGTTGCTGAGAACAGCCCCCACAAATCAACAAAGGCTAATGGCAGCCTATGATATTCAAGAAGGGAAAATGACCCTTAGTCACTTCAGGCCCACAATGCAGCAGCCTCAGTCAGCTGCTGATTATATCAGGACCAATCTGGAAGTTCTCTCTAAAGACATCCACCCAATGGACCAGATTGAATTACATAAACAAACTGGAGAAATGGTGTACTCCACCCTGGCAGACAAAGCATTATTAGCCCACAAATTGCAGAATTCATTGCACAATACCTCTGCCCAATTAGAGTTGGAGAAGGCCTCCTCATTAGCCAAGGATAACAGGATCAAATCTTTGGAGGAAATTATTATTGAGCTGGGACATGATCCCAAGGATCCCAAGGGTATCCAGGCATTAATAAAGAAGAAAGAAGAAGATATTGCAGCCCTCAGAAAGCAATTGAAGCTGCCCATTACAATGCACCCTCAAACCACAGAGGTTGCACAGTAGAAAGAAGAGGAGGACGTGATGGGTTTACTGATGAGGATGAATGAGAGATTAGCAGAAACAGAGAAAGAATTGGAGGAAGCACTACAAGGAAAGCAGGGAGTGTCGACCTCCCAGCCACTAGAAACAGCTCCAATAAGCACAACAACTCCTCCTACAACTACAACAACAGTCCCTCCCTCTATCCCAGCATCAATAGCAGGTACCTCAGCTTCAGCAACAACTACAACAGCAACAACAGTAGTACCAGATACCAGCCTGAGCATGGAAGAGATGATGAAGGAAATAAAGGCCTTA
Source organism: Pinus tabuliformis (assembly GCA_031772625.1). Taxonomy (NCBI): domain Eukaryota; kingdom Viridiplantae; phylum Streptophyta; class Pinopsida; order Pinales; family Pinaceae; genus Pinus; species Pinus tabuliformis. Next base: position 1,422,101,411 of record CM062817.1, on the reverse strand, counting down.
GAACTCCAAATGGCAGAGCTAAAGGAAGCTAAAGAAAAACTAGCCAAGTTAGAGGTGAATTATGATAAATCAAAAATGACTGTGGCTGAGAAAACAAGAGAGGTAAAGGCCTTGGAAAGTAAGGTAAAATCCTTGGAGAAAGACCTTACTCTTCATAAAACTCTGACAGAAATCAAAACAATTTTGTGGACCAAAATTGGCCAGTCCATCACTGATCAATGGAGATCAATACAGACTATCTATGAACAAATTGAATTGATAGAAATAGCTCAAACTGAGATTCAAAAGGCCAGAGCATTATTAGAAAACAAGCCCGAACAGGCCAATAGACTAATTCATTTTTTGAACACTCATACCAGGGAACAACTAGCAGCTCTGAATATCAAGGACAGAACAGGCACCATTTTGACAGTGAAAAAGGTGCTGACCATGAGGAATTTTGTACAAAATCTAGAAAGAAAGTGCCAAGAAATGCAGACAGAAATAAATGCCTTTACAGAGAAGTTCACAGTCTTGCAGAGCAAAGGGTTACCCAGCTTATTGACCAGCAATCAAAGACTGTTGACACATGAACAATATGCTCACAGGGTAAATACCTATGTTACCAATCAAATTACAGCATCATCAAGCATTTCAGAAGACACAGTACCTCCCTCTGGACAGAGCTTATATGACAAATTGGAAAATTTGTTCTACATTGAACATGAGATGACACATCTTTTTGAAGTCCAGCCCAATTACTACAGGTATACTAAAGCTGATGAAACATTAATAAAACTACAAAGACACCAGTTGCCAACAGACCAATGGTGGCAGGGCATGTTGGAGGTTTTACCAAGGTAGTGTTGGCGCTAATTCTTTTTTGATTGTCTGCATTTAATCAAATTTAATGTGTGTGCCACATATCATAAAAATGAAAACAGCAAGGAAGGAGTTCACGCCAAAATGCATTAAAGGGGAATCGGGCACAGATGGAAGGGCCGGGACAGCAACGCAGGAACGTGGAATAAAGAGACAGCTACCAGCTGACTGGTTGAGTCAAAAAGTCAAATATATCAGACCACCTAAGGCAGCCAGCACAACGCAAGTTACTCCTGCATTCATTGCGCTCTGTTTTCAATGTCATTTACTGCCTTTGAAGAAGTAGATGGATGAAGTTAATGCTTGATATTTTCTCTATGAGATATTTTGTAACTCTTTTTATAAATACCTCCTCAAGATATGTATTGTTGTTGGTTGGTGAATATCATTCTGGACCTGCGCTGTAAATTTTGAGAACTCTTCTGAATAAAGATTGCTGGAATGCTTTGCTGATGAACTTGCTGGTTGTGGGATTAATGGCAAAGGAATATGTTACAGAATTCTCATGTTACCTCATGGATCAATAAGTCTTTTAACTCTTGTTTATTGTTCCTATGTTTTATATATCATCTATATATCATATTCTGAATTGCAGGAAAAAAGAATAGCCCAGAATTTACTTTGTTGTACTCTGTGTTCAATTCCTGTCAATTTTTGTGTTTTCTTCAGGACTAGCATAGGCAGGAATTCTTGACTGCTCCTGTCTCCCTGGTTCTTACACTCTAAATATAATTAAGGAATTCTTAACTGCTCCTTGGTAATATTTATTCATTTTCCCTCTGTTAGCATAATGAAATATTCTTGATTGCCTTTCATTCCCTGACTTCATTTCATCTCATTACAGCTTGAAAATTGTTCTATGTTTAATTATCTTGCTCTGTAGTTCCTCCTATTGCCTAAGAAACCATATCCAGAGATTCATTCTCACTGACTCCATTAACCCAATGGTCTGAACTTCTCATATTTTGCAGCTCTGTTTTATTGAATGTCACCTTCCAAACACCAAACAAACACTTGTGCTTCATAACTAGCCTAACATATAACAAAACAAATCTAAATCATAAAGAGAGAGCCCTCTCTGGTTGCAGATTGGCTAGAGTTTGCAGCTAAAAGATTGGTTAGTGGTTACCTCAGCCGTATTCCCTCTTTAGAATTTTCCTGGGGAACAACCTCAGTGTTAACACTGTTGTCCAATGCTCCTTCCTTGGTTTTGACATAAACCTGATCAATACTCCCACTGCATGTGCAATGTATGGTCTAGTATAGACCATTGCATACATCAGGCTACCGACTGCACATATGGAACATGGGACATGTCCTCTTCCTCTTCTTGTGTCTTGGGACACTGTTTAGCAGATAACCTCACACCTACAGGAATAGGAACCTTCACCGGTTTACTATCCTGCATATTAAACCTCTACAATATTGTCTTGACATACTTCCTCTGGTTTAACTAGAGCTTCCTCTTTGCCCGATCTCTTTTAATTTCCATGCCCAAAATATAGTTTTCAGCACCAAGATCTTTCATGTCGAATTTGGAGGACAATTGGATCTTCAAATCCTGGATAACTTCTTTATCATTTCCAACCAACAACATATCATCCACGTACAAGACCAGATGAATAACACGATCACCAATTAATTCAAAATACACACAGTGATCTTCTTTGCTTCTGATGAAGCCAAGTCCCCGTATAAATGTATCAAATTTCTGATACCACATCTTTGGTGACTGTTTTAACCCATATAGAGACTTCTATAACTTACATACCAGTTCTTTCTTACCCTTCACCGCAAAGCCTTCAGGTTGCTTCATGTAGATCTCCTCTTCTAGATCCCCGTGAAGAAATGTTGTCTTCACATCCATCTGTTCTACCTCAAAATCAAAAGTAGCAGCAATAGATAAAAGTAATTTAATGGAAGTTACCTTGGCAACAGGAGAAAAAATATCACCAATATCAATTCCCGGCACCTGGGAATAACCTTTTGCTACCAACCAAGCTTTGTATTTCTCCACTTTTCCTTCTGCATTTGTCTTCTTTTTGAACACCCATTTGCTGCCAATGGGTTTCCTTCCAGCAGCAACTCCACCAGATCCCAAGCCTCATTTTTGTGCAAAGATGCCATTTCATCAACCATGGCCTCTTTTCAGAGTTTTCCATCCTCTGAATCCACTGCTTCCTTCGTAGTTCTGGGATCATCATCAGTAACAGACAAAGCAAAATTTGAACAGAAAGCAGATGGACTATACCTTTCCGGCTACCTTCTTTCTTGAATTGATCTTCTCACAGCCGGAGTTTGTGGCTCTTCATCTTCTGATTCCTCCTCTGCTGTAGAATCTGATTCTTCCTTCTTTAGCTCAAACTCTATCTTCTCAGGTTCCTTTGGTTGGATTTCATGTTTAATAACATCTTTCACCTCTCTGAACACCACATCTCGGCTGTACATAACCTTCCTTGTTACTGGGTTCCAAAGTTTATAACCCTTTAAACCATCCTTATACCTAATAAAGATGCACTTTTCAGATTTACTATCCAACTTTGTTCTTTTCTCCTTTGGAACATGTATGTATGCATCACATCCAAATACCCTCAGATGTGAAAGAGAGGGTTTCTTACCAGTACATACCTCTTGTGGAGTCTTATTCTCCAACGCTGATGAAGGTGACTTGTTGACCAGGTAACATGCAGTATCCACCGCCTCTGCCCAGAATTCCTGTCCTAACCCGGCACCACTGAGCATGCTTCTTTCCATTTCCATCATTGTCTTGTTCATTCTTCCTGCAACTCCATTTTGCTAAGGTGTATATGGAGTAGTTTTCTGCTATGCTATACCACACTTCTTTGCAGAATTCAAATTCCTTACTGCAAAACTCTCCACCATTATCTGTCCTCAGCACCTTTATCTTCCTCTCTGTCTGGTTTTCCATTAGAGCCTTAAATTCTTTAAACATATCAAACACTTCAGATTTCTTCTTAAGGAAATATATCCATGTATTCCTTGAGAAGTCATCTATAAATGATACATAGTACGCAGACTTACCCAGTGATGGAACCTTCACCGGTCCAAACACATCACTGTGCACAAGCTCTAATATATGTTTCAACCTCTTACCACCAGAGGGGAAACTCACCCGATTCTACTTCCCGTATACACAATTTTCACAGAAATCAAAATCCAAAGAGCTATTACTCATACCTTCTACCATACCTTTACCATGAAGTATTCGAAGGCCCTTCTCTCCAATATGTCCAAGCCTTTGATGCCATATCATGGAATTTTCTCCAGAGACCACTAGATTTTCTGCTTCACTTTCAGGAACCATGGAACTGTTGCACCCATCAACAATAGTGCTACCTTGTAGCTTGTACAGAGTTCCAATCTGAATTCCCTGCATCAATACCAGTGCTCCCCGAACCATCTTGCAGGTATCCTTCTCGAACACTGTTTTTACACCTGCATCATCCAGCTTACTAACAGAAATCAAATTTCTGGCTAATGCAGGAATATGCAGAACACCCGGAAGTGTTCTAACCCTTCCACCTTGCAGCTTCAACTTTACTTTTCCACAACCAATGATTCTAGCCTTCCTGTCATTCCCCAAGAAGACATCACCACCATCATATTTCTCATACTCATGGAACCACTCTCTATGGGGAGTGAAGCGAAAGGATGCACCTGAGTCAATCAACCATGCCTCATGATCTACATGTGTACTTGAAGAAGCCATGTACACATCCCCACCTTCATCTGAGGTGGTTTTCGCCTCTGTAGAAGGAGCCTCATCAGATCCCTTTCCTTTGTCAGGAGCTTTAGATTTACAGTCCCTTTTGAAGTGGCCTTCCTTTCCGCATTTCCAGCACACCACCTTTACAGGTTTTCTTGGAGATTTAGATCTCTCTCTAGATTTAGATCTCCCACTCGATGACTTATTTTTGTTTCTGTTCTAGGACCGTCCTCGTACAGAGAAGGCATCACCATTTTGGCTCTCCATATTTTTTCGTCTCATCTCCTCCGTCAGCAAGGCTGAGACTATTTCATCAAACTGCAAGGTAGTTGCATTGCTACCTATTGCAATAACCATACTATCCCACAAATCTGGTAGAGAACACAACAAACTGATGCACTTATCTTCATCTGAAATTTTAATATCAACAGATGCTAACTAACTTACCACAGTACTAAATGCGTTCAGATGCTCTATCACCGAGTCTCCATCTTTCATCCTCAGGTTATACAGCTTTTTTCGTAGGAACAGTTTATTCACGAGAGACTTAGATTGGTACAAAGTCCCTAACTTGTCCCACAAAGCCTTTGCTATAGCTTCCCCTAATGCATTCAACAATACTAAATCTGAGACACACATCATATTGTGCTCTTTGCCTTCTGATCCAGCTTCTTCCATTCTTCATCGGACACTCCCGTTGGTTTAGTACCCGGATCTACTGTGATCCACTGATCTTTATCCACCAACAGATCCTCCATCTTGGGTTTCCACAACTCAAAACTCTGACCATTAAATTTCTCGATCTCTATCTTTCCACTGCTCGCCATCTTCTTTCACCACCAGAATTGATCTCGCAGATCTCCCACTAAACAGGGTCTACCACAGGCCCAAGTGAAACCCCTTAGCAACAAAGGCATCCCCTTGAAGCCAAATCTGCTCCGATACCAAATGTAGGTTTTAACCTTGTACAAAAATTACCTGCATATGAATTCTATGACAAAGAAAATAAATAATGCAAGAGCAGAACACATAAAACACATATACATAGAGATTTTCCCCTGGATCCCAAAACCGGGACTACCAGCTTGATTTTTCATTATGTTCCTTCCAACATTATAATACATATTTATACATGCCAAAGCATCCAATACCATGGACCGAAAACCATCGCGTCCAAAAAACGTGTGCGAAAATCATGCACAAAACCATAGGTGGGTCCACCCAACCTAACATAGGGTCCAAAACCAAAAATTTCCGGGGCGCTGCCCCGGACCCCATAAAGTGGGGTGACGGGTGCCCCCCAAACCCCCTATTAACTACGTGGAAAGAATATAACACAACCCAACAATGGATGCAGGCTTAGTGACTGCATTGCACAATTTTCTTGGCCAACAATCTCTGTCCCTCAGGATTGAATAAAGTAGGCCTAGTGAACAACTGTTGGGCATAAATTGCGCAATGTTGCCTAGTGAGGCAGAGTCCGGGCGAAGGTTGGCCAGACTCATCGACGTGCAACTGAACACTAATGTGAATGTGAATGCATGCTGATATTGAGTGTAAGCATAAGGGAATTATCATGCATGAAAATGATGAATGACAGATTCAAAAAATGGAACAACATGCATGTGGGTGAGGTGAGTCACCGAATCGGTGACCATTCGCAAAAAACAATTTCACGCATGCGACAATAGTGAGATGTTGACAAAAATTAAAATGGTGCTAAGACAAGCTAATATACATATAAATGACATCAAGCATTTAAATAAATCAAGCAAACAATAATCATACAAGCGAAAACACAAAAAGCAACAGAAATGCAACATAAGGCATAGGAAGTGGGCTTACCCGAAAACAACTGAGTTGAATGTGTCGACTCCTCATAGATGTGATATGGGATGTCAGAGCTATAAGGTTGATGCGAGGAATGAGCTTTGCAGTGTCTGTTTGATGAGTTTTGATAACATCAAGGTTGTGATGTGAATGCCACAAATCTAGGGAAAGCGACACTTGGTGGGAGGTTTCTGAAATTATACTTGCATTTAACCTCCACTTGCTAAAAATAGATTCCTGAAACAAGGGATGCCTTTGCATGCTACCTTGGGAGAAGCATCCCATGCATGCAAGTTTTTTTTTCTCGGTCCTGGAGGGAATCGATCAACTCAGTTGCACAAGCAAGATGTTTTTCGACTTCTTTAAGGAAATACGCATTTCTAGAGCGGAGATGGGCTGACTACCTAGGAGATTTGTGCAATTCTTTGGCAGAGTAGCTGAATGTTACCCAGATTTGTGTAAATTCTGGGTTGAGGAGCCCTGCTGGGGAAAATTGCACAATTCCTGTTGGGAGTGTTGACTGGCAGAATTGCGCAATTCTGGAGCCCAGTAAGCTGCCAGTCAAGATTGTGCAATTTATGGAGGAAGGCTGGTTTCCCTCTAGAATTACACAATTTCTTGGGGGAGCTGCTTAGCCTATAGCTAGACCAAGTCCAGGTGATCAGCCTGTGAGGGGAATGCATTGAGCTATGATCGAAGGGTTGCCTTTATGCAAGAAAAACATTGAATCTTGTGTACTTGAGGAAGTAAGACAATATGTTGTGCAAGGTTGGTAAGGAGGCTCAAAAATGGGATAAGGCAAAATCTTGGAGGGTGGTTGTAGCCGCTACAACACTTGGTGACACACTGGTAGAACTCTAGCTCTCTTAATGGACGTTGTTCATGAAAAGCAAGTCTAACACCTCCGGAAGTATTGTTCAGTTCTTAGCTCATCTTAGATTCAAGCTATCTTGATTGTAAGATGTAGCATCTACCAAACCCTTGGTCGATTGACACACATTCCAAGCCAAGGCAACACAGTTGTTTCAATTGGGGTTGAGAGGTATATAGGTGCACGAGCAATATAGCGTCAGAGTCTTAGTTTCATCTCTGTTGTTGTTCCACTGCCAGTAGGCCTAGACAGTACCCCAGTGGAGTCACATAGGAACACAAGCATGGCTCTGTTGTGAGCGAGCCTGGTTAGTACCCTGACGGATTTACTTGCATCACCTACCTACGTAGGAAGCCTTTCTCTTCTTCTTCCTTATTCATTTTTCATTTTGAATTTTTTGACTTTTCATTTTTTTCATTTTTCATTTTTCACTGTGCATATCACTTATTCATTTCAGAGGTGGAAGAGGAATCCCAACTTATTGAGAGCAGAAGAGGTTGTTCCAGAAGAGAAGTAGTTTATTGTATCTCTAACATGTCTGTTAAGGTTTTCCTCCTCACCCTACTCTACTTGATTGAGTTGACAAGGGTTAACCCAAGAAAAACTGACTAGAGGAGGTGACACTAGGTAGCATGCAAGTGTTGTGTTTTCACCAAGGTTCACTTCGTATGGTACGTATTTTCCTTTGACGTATCATGGACTAAAAGTAACAAGCTCTTCATACAGAGGCAAGATGACAGATAACCAAGTAGTGATAGTTGTACAATCCCTCTTGTACTTTACCCAACTCGCTTCAAGAGTCATACATGGTTTCATGTGAAACTAACCTACGAATGAAACAAGTGAACTAAAAAACAACAAAGAAAAGCAAGAGCAGAAGCGAAAGTGAAAGCAAGGCAAGTAAGAAAACAAGCAAGAAAACAAACCAACAAACAAAGCATGTAAGCAAACAAGCATGCAAGCAAACAACTGAAAGCAAACACTACTCCTACTCCTACACTAACAGTGCATGGGCTTGATCACATGAAGTGATATTTCCAATGTAGCCACCAGTGCATTGGTTGACCCATGTTGGTGAAGGTTTGGTCTGCGAGCAACCCAGTTGTGTAAACCAGCAAGCAAGAAAGATACAAAAATGAAGACAAACACACTTCATGTTTCAAAGTGCCCATGGGACATAAGTCAATAACAGTGCATGACGAGTAGTCCATGGACTTATCATGGTGTTGTGTGACACTGTGTGCAACTTTGAAGAATAAACACACTCTTTACTGTGACATGAAAGCAAATGAAATAAAAAAATATAACTTGTGTCGCGAATGAGTGCTTGCAATGTAAGATTCCTCTAATGAATGAGCGATGGGATCATGCAGTTCGAGTGGAGGAAGTTTGATCTCTGTGTGAGATGGATCTTCAATGCATATAGATGAGTGATGAGGAGCCTTGGGTGATTGAACAATTTCCTGATCAGAAGTGAGACTAACCCTAAGAGAGTGAAGGCCTAACATAACCATCAGCTCGAGTTGAAGTGCCTCGACGGTCTTGGGTGTTTCAACTCCATCATCAGATAGGTCATCATAAACCGGTGGCTTCGAAAGATCAATTGTGATAGATTCATGATCGTGATCAAATATGGAAATGAATGGATCATCACCGCCACAATTAGAAAAATTATTGATTTCATCGGCATCCTCACGATCAGACGAATCAAATAGAGGGGTAGATGAAAAGTGAACAAACTCATCATCTACCTTTCCAGAAAAGATAGATGAAAGATCAAGTGGATTTTCAATGAATAGATTATCCTTTTCATTGTCAAATGATAGACCAACATCTAGTGAGTCCTGTGAGTGATCAACAATGGGTGCATTCGTGGATGAAGACACACATGTGAAATCATGGATGCCAGGTTCACCAAAGATGTTAGGAAACAACGGAGGGGGCTCAGATAGAAGGGAGTCCTCCCTCGCCGAGTGTTGATGTTCAAGCTCCCACTCATATTCTTCATGAATGATAGTGCACTTTAGTTGTGCAACACCAACTCCGTCAATGGGTTGTTCCTTGTTCACAACAAGTGAAGATTCCAGAATGGACGAACACAAGACAACATCATCTATAGGAACACCCAAGTGTGAAGATGGAGGTTATAGAATAGAATGCATATGAGAACTCGAAGGACTCATAACCAAATCTGTGCAAAAATTGAGTGAAGTGATGTTGGGAGGATGTCAAAACTAAACAGTTGTGTGAGTATGATCTTCAATGTCACTAGGTAGTGGTGGGGCTATTGAATGAAAGGAAGGCGGGAAATTAGTCGAGATAGTGACCGCATCCCCATGAGATTGCATAGCTCCATTAGTGAAGAATCTTGAGCGAGGCTTGAACTCAAGCTTCCTCTTAGGATGAGCAGATTTCTTAAGGAAATACTCGAACCGATCCCAAAGATAACCAAATTTCATCAGGCTCCTCGGAGCTTGAAACTACAAGTCACAGAAGCGTTGCCAAAAATCAATAACCGATTCATGTAGAGCCTTCTGTTGGTGGAGTAGTTTTCAGTCAAGATGGCCTGGATCAAAATGATAGAATGTGTCTTCAATGAGATCATAAAAGTGCTCAAGTGAGTGCACGCTGTTAGCTGGTAGGCTGAGCAGCCATCGACGTGGATATTCACGAAGTGTGTGTGCAAGCAGCAAGCTGGCCTGTTCATCAGAACACCCATCTTCCTCATGAAGCATGGAAATAAAGTCATCTAAGTAATCAAGCCAGGCCACTTCACCTTCACCATCATACGTGAAAGTGGACAAGAGATCGAAAAACTCCCCCGTGATGGAGACATCTTCACGATTCAAAAAACATCGCAGAGGGAGAAGAGTGAAAGAATCCATGAAAGGTATGCAAAGGTTCAAAATTGGATGAGAGGACACATCTTGTCATCAGGCCCTCCTTCTAGCACTAGACCTGTTGACGGTGTTGGACCCGCCAACATGTCAAGGGGATCTCCCTGGTAAGAAGTCCCAATTAGACCTCAGACTGTTTGGTGTAGGAGTCCCAATGGTGGGTCGTATGGTAATGCCTTGACCATGATGTCACACAGACGAAAGTAAGATAACTCTATTAGCAGCAAGGGTGTGACTACTGCTGTCAGTCAAGGAAGGTGTATGAGAGGTTCCTAACACAGGTTGGTTGAGATGAGTTCACCCCTTGGCAACCTGTAAGTATACTCAGCTGGGAAGGGAACACATGAGCGAAGATGCATCAAAAGCTGAGAAGCAGGTCAGTCCAACAATCCAAGGTGATGGTTAAACCAAAAACACATCTGCAACAAGATTCATATAATTGTATACAAAAGTGTTCATACACAACTACGTAAGTTAAACAACAGAGATTTCTACAACAACTGGAACAGTCCAACTACAATAACAACATATGCATGAAAACGTGTTGGATATTAAAGAAGAGTATGTTCCAATCATACAATACATCCATGTAAACCTACTAGCCCCAACAGTGGAATGTTACAACCACATTCGCCTACTCCTCCTAATAGATTAACTAGCTTCGTGCAGTGGAGAAGCCAAGGCGCATTACAATATTATCCAAGCTCTTTCCAAGATAGTCTTATCAGAAGCTTGGCTGACCAAAAGCCTATATAATGAGTTATGAGGGACCATTTATAGCAAAGAGTGGGGCGACCCTTGACATTTACCTTTGTGACAGTTCAACTACCCTCATGACTCTTCACCTACTAACTATATGACTGTTACATCCAACTATTGACACTTGAATTGTGCTTGACATTACTCAACATTACAATGCACATGTACTCATGTGACACAACACAGCTTGAGAAATCCATGCAAGACATCACTGACACTCAGTCCACTGTGATCAGACCAACTCTTTGACATGCTTGTGATGGTGAAGGTGGTGAGCTGATGCCAAGCTTGGTCAATCATGATGGTGTGCATGCACCTCATGGTGACATCTTGCTGAAGTGAGCTCTTGCCTCTGTTGCAACTAGTGCATTGGTTTGGCTCCTTCATCCAACTCGTCTACTAACATGTACACGGCATTCTTGGGTGTAGTTGAACTCACAACACACTGATGCATAGTGTCCATGCTGATCTTCAAGTGTGTGCTGGTGGTCATGCACATTAACTTGCTAAAGTACATGTTCAGCTCCAATTGGACTTGCTTCTCATCTTTGTCTCAGTGAGTGTGTTGAATGGGTTGGATTGCATGCATGTGCATAATGACATTGTTGGGAACGAAATCCCCAAGGGTAGTTTTGGGGCTAAAAGCCCATGTTTTGGGTCAATTTTGTAATAAAGTTGTGAAGTCTCTGCATTTTGTGGTCACGGAGCACGAAGGTATCATGAGTCATAAAGGGTTGTCAACCCCTATTTTCTAAAGTGTAAAGTCAGCTGTAAAGATCCACCCATGGTCTGCGGACCATGGGATTGTACAAAAAGGAGCTAAGTAAGTAAGCTTTAAGTTTTTAAGAAGTCAAGAAAAAGAATACTGAAGTGAAGAGTCTTGGTAGAGAAGTCTAAGTGTTTGAGTCTTAGCGTAGGTAGAGGCTTTGCAATTGAGTGCCCAGAGGCCTAGGGTGGAAGTCTGTAGCTGAGTGCGTGGACCCCTGCAGTTGTGTGCATAGGGCGGATAGAGTCTGTAATAATCTAAAGATATCAATAAAGAGAAGTATTCTGAAAATTCTATGTATTTATTTCTTGTTAATGCATCTGGTTATATTGCGTTTTGGGTTTCATTTACAATGTTTATGTGATGCACGAATATATGTGATTATATTGGTTAATTGAACACAAGTAAGAATATCATTTTACACGGTGCTAACTGTGATTGTTTAGTAAGATAAGTAAAACACATAAGATATCTTGGGAACCTATTCAATGTGCTTCCATAGTAGTACGAATGTACCTCGATCGTGGGTTAGGGTTGCGCGAAGGTCAATCGTACACCTTCGCAGGGGTACTGAAGGGTGAAATAAAGGGCTAGACTGATAGAGCCCTAAATATGAGTGACCTGTGAAATAGTAGGAACAGAGGGTATAAACTAACATCACAACCATCTAATGGTGCAGAAACTTGGTTCTAGCATTCCCCCATACTGCTTCGGGTGAGACTTCATTCTGCGCTCAACGGGCTAATGCCGAAAGGGCCAATAGTGTAGGGATTTGTTTGCCTAATTAATGTTGAACCTGGGTCAAGCCCCACACAACCAACAAATGGTTTCGTTGCTGGGACCATAATCTGCATGAGAGATGTGTGATGTCATATCACTAGAATCTAACTAAGAAAGAGATCGAAGACTGGTTGGATAGGAAAATCCACGAATTCATGGTGCAGAAGAACAAAAATCCATGGCTGGCAAAGGAAAAGTGGCTAGATAGGTACATATATACAGATATCCATGAGATCTTTTTTTTTCCCTTTTTAGTTGAGTTATACGAGTGGATCGTGAAACTAACAGATAGCCAAGGAAGGTGGAGACTTGACGGTCCTATTGTCTGGACCCCAGAGTTAGTACAGAGACTGCAAGCCTTTGAGGATAAGTTCACCCATGTTGTTGATCATTGGCTCAATTGCATCATAGGAGGATTTGTGATTGAATTCACGGTTGATACCTCAGTTATTTACAGTGAGACAGAGCGACGCTTTTTCAAAGGTCTGCGAGGTAAGTACTTGAAGTCTTTGAATACTTGGATTAAGATGTTATTGTGCGAAAAATAGGTTATGCAGCTACCTTGATGTTTGGGATTACGCGAAGTGAAAAGACTTACAGAAACGAAGGAAGAAAGGGTCTTGAACATAGCCCCCTGATTTCACCTCCATTAGGTGATGAAGAGGGAGTAGCACAGGCTTCTCTGAGAAGTGAAATTCAGTTAATAAGACAGGGATTCCTGCGACTGCCACCTCCAACTTCACCACCATCACCTATGAATTCACCCATACCACCACCACCTCCACCGCTGTTCAGCATGGCAAATTCAATGAAGCTGCCTTTGTTTAAAGGTTTGGGAAAAGAGGACCCATGCCAGTTTTGGTTCGTCATGAAAGCTGTATGGGAAGCTCAAGAAGTCACAGATGACCACATGAAGAAGGAAAAATTGGTTATTGCATTGCAGGATCGTGCGCTAACCTGGTACATCAAGTACTCTAATGATAACCCGAATGCTAGAGTGGTAGACATCCAGACTGTGCTGAATAAAGAATTCCGTAGGCCTAAATCCGAGGCACAGTCGATTGTGGGGTTCAAGGAAATCACGATGGAACTAGGTGAGACACCTTGGGAATTGGATCAGAGGTTGAAGTGTAAGATCCGCAAAGCTAATATGAACTTAACATATGGACAACACCGTGAATGGTTCGTGGCTTCGCTCCTGCCACACCTAAGGGTTTCACTGTCACAACAGAAGATTATGACTCAAGGGGAGGCCTTGGAGATTGCCATGAGACTACATGAAACCCTGATGCAAGATCTGAATCTGGGGGTTCAGCAGATCCATGCACAGTTGCAAAATATTTTCCTTTAAATGCAAAGTTTTAAGCAATACATAACAGTTCGACTGGAGGTGTGCAAAGAGATATGGTTCCTAAAATGTAAAGGTTAGGGGCATGACAAAGACCACTGTGCAGTCTTTACAAACTATATTGCAGGAGGAGGACCAATGCTTTTGAGGCTAAAAGCCCAAGAAGGACCGAGCATGGGGCCTGCATTGTGGTGCGCTATTTGTCAGGTAGCAGGAAAACATGCGATGGATAACTGTGATTTGCTACAGAAGTTTGTATAAACACCCCAACAACTGTTCTGCAACTTCTGCAGGTCAGTAGGGCATGATGAGCACAACTACAGAATTTATGAGTTGATGATGGACAAAACACCCACCTATAGGGTTTAGGTAGAAACGCAACCCCCTGACCTAAACGTCGAGATGGCACGAATAGGCTTTCAGGGGCGTGAATGAGGCCAAGGTGGAGGAGGACCTAGCAGAGGTCAAGGACAATTGATCTGTTACAAATGTGGAGGACCAGGACACTATGCCCATGAATGCACTAACCCAACATGACTGTCATGCAAATATTGTACTCAATTTGATCATGAGATAGAAGACTGTCCTACGCTGATAGCGAGGATACGCAACAAAGGGGCACTACCACCTCAACCGACTCAGAACCTGCAGATGATGAGGTCTGAGCCTTGCAAGGAGGATCTGGATGTGAATATAGTGCTCCGAAGTGGAATTGCAATGGGAGATGATAAAGGAAAACAAACCAAAGACAATGCATGGGTTCGCAAAGCTCCAGTGAAGGAGGCTAAATTTGATTTGGAGCACACACACGAAACGTTCATGGAGGCAAAGACGAGTTTCACTTAGGCCTCCACCTTAGGGAGCGAGGATAAGACTGATTAGGAAATGGACACTTCTATGCTTATGACATTTCTAGAAACTTGCATGACACTACTGTGCGATAGCAAGGCTGTGAAGGGGTTACAGGAGCTTATAAATAGATGCACTAGAAACACTCTGGGTGAACTACATGTGGTATGGAAGATTGGTAAGCATAAAGCAAGGACAGGACGAGAGATGAGACTGACTATGCAGATAGGAGAATATGGAATGGATCAGGTTATTTTGGATCTGGGATCAGATACGAACGTTGTACCAAAGAAGACTTGGGAGTGAATGGGAAGACCCACGCTACAGTGGTCTCCGATTCAGTTAAGGATGGAAAATCAACAGAAGATCATCCCCATGGGATGGCTACAAGGATTGACTGTAGATATTGAAGACGTGAGTGTGTTGGCTGACTTTGAGGTAATAGATATTATGGATGATAGCAACCCATACCCTGCTCTCCTTAGCATTGATTGGGCTACTAACATGAATGGAGTGATCAACCCAAAGAAGTGAAAGATGATATTTGAAAAGAAATTTCTCCACGTAATAGTACCCCTAGATCTTGTTGAAGGATCATGCTATACTGAACCAGTTCGCAATTATGAGAGCAATGATGATTTGGACTACATATATAAGATAACGTCACGAGACCAAGATTGGGTGAATCCAACAGTGGATGAATGAATTACATGGGATCACGAGAGTTCCTGCACCTCAGAATCTGATGAATAATTAGAGCGCCGGAAGAATCAACTACATGAAGTAACCACATGAGCTGTAATATGATGACCCGGTCGCTGCATTGTGTATCGTTAGAGGTAAGAAATCTACCCACTTATGATGGCCTAAATGATGTAGATGTATTTTTGGATTCATTTGAGAGGGAAGTACCAGAGAAGTAATGTTTCTAGGCTTTGGACTGGGCACTGCGTGCTATGCCTACAAGATGGTGGGGTACACACAAGGGTAGCTTTGATGATTGGCGCGAGTGTAGGAGGATGATGATAACACACTTTGGGAAGCTGAAGGTACAGATAATAGATAAATATGATGGGAAGGATGATCCGTGCACACACTTTGCCAAATGGGGTAAGGCTTATGGAGCAAAGCCCCAACCTGAATGGGTGCACTTGTTTTGTCATACCCTAGATGTCATCCCAATGAACTGGTACTTGGAAACAGAGCTTTGCCATGGTATAGGTGAATGGGATATTCTGTGTGAAGGATTCATAATAACATTCATCTTTGAAGATGGTTTTGACTGTATTGACGAAGCACTACAAGAAATGGAAGCAGCAATATTTAGGATACCGCAAGATCCTTTGGATATGATTCAATCTGATTGGACTACTCAGCTAAGCCATGCGCTGGAATGCTATAATGTGACTACTGAAGAAGAAGATGAGGATCTGCGAAAGATTAACATCTCTAAAATAGAGGGTCACTACGAGGCTGAGGGACTGCATATTGAGAATCCTGATATAACCGCGCCACTAAAAAAGAAACACATAAATATTGGTATGGAGGAGGAGCCCAAATTCGTAAACATTGGAGATTATTGGGATAACACAACAGTAGATAAGGTCACTGAATTGCTCCGCGAATACCAGGATTTGTTCCCTATCGAGTTTACGGAGCTAAAATGGATAATAGGAGACCTGGGCATTATGAAGATCACGTTAAAGCCCAATGCGAAGCTAAATAAGCAAAGACCTTACCATCTCAATCCGAGTATAAGGAGAAGGTCTACTTAGAGCTAGACAAGATGCTCGCGGCAAGCATCATTGAGCCCATAGAAGAATATGATTGGGTAAGCCCAATGGTGGTACAACAAAAGAAGAAGAAGGATGAAATAAGGATATGCGTAGATCTCAGGAAGTTGAATAACGCTTGCGTACATGAGCCTTTTCCGACTCTATTCACTAATGAGGTATTGGATAATGTAGGTGGCCAGGAAGCATACTCCTTCACTGATGGGTTCTCTGGGTACCACAATATCAAAATCGCACTCGAGGATAGAAGTAAGACGACCTTCGTGACTGAGTGGGGATGTTTTCAGTACATTGTAATGCCTTTCGGATTGAAGAATGTGCCTACGATTTTTTCTCGCGTAGTCATTGGTGCGTTCAAGGAATTTATTCATAAGTTTCTGGAGGTGTACTTTGATGACTGGACTATGTTTGGGTTGGTAAAATGACATGTGGCAAGCTTGCGCCTGATGCTAGATACTTTTTGAAGGTACTAGATTGTGCTCAATTTGAATAAATGCATGTTTTGTGTTCCTTTTGGGACCTTGCTGGGTCATGAGGTTTGTAAGCAGAGACTAATGGTAGATCCTATGAGATCGCAATGATACTTAACTTGGATGGGCTGAGGAGTGTGAAATAGCTATGTACAACCTTAGGACATACTGGGTATTACAGGAAGTTTATCAAGGGCTATGCCCAAATCACTGCACCTATGGAGAAGTTGTTGAAAAAGGATGTCATGTTCTGTTGGAATGAGGACTGTAAGAAAAGCTTGGATATATTGAAAGAGAAAATGGTCACTGTGCCGATTTTAGTCTTCCTAGATTGGAAGAAGGAGTTTCATGTACATGTAGACACATCATGTATAGCATTGGGAGCAGTATTGACACAGGCTGGCGGAGGAGAATTGGACCATCCTATAGCATTCGCAAGCAGGAGGTTATCCAAGGTTGAGAAGAACTATTCCACCACCAAGCGTGAAGGGTTAGCCATGGTATACACGCTCTAGAAGTTTAGACACTATTTGTTGGGTGGACATTTTAAGATGTATACAGATCATTCCGCATTGAAATACCTAGTCAATAAGCCTGTGTTGGGGGGGAGAATCTGCAGGTGGTTGTTATTGTTCTAGGAGTATGATTTTGAGGTTATTGTGAAGCCTAGATGACTGAATGCGAGATGAGATCATCTGTCATGCATCGAAACAGGGGAAGAGCCCATTATTTGGAGGAGAGTGTAGAGCCTCTATTCTACACCTACTTGTCTACCATTTTCCTCAGTTCTTCCTTATCTTTCCTTCACTTTTGCCTCATTTTCACCATGAAACCTCTCAGATAATTACATTAGGTGTCAATAAGCATGATCAAGCAAGTTTTGCTAATGGATGACTATTTGTTTAGATTTTGACTTACTTGCAGGAATCCCGCAGCTATCTGATGATCCCGCAGCTATCTGAAGATCCTGCAGCCTTTTTGTTAAACACAATGATCCACGTGTCGGTTTGCTAGATGAGCCACATGGGCACTCAGGTATCAACGTGCTCGAGGTTCCTGTCCCATTGTTCCAGCCATCCATGTCATCTTCACCCATGGTCAAAGCTGGTTAAGTTACGGTCAACTCAAGGCTGTTTAAACGGTGATTGAGAGCTGCTTGGTCACGTCATCTTAAATGGTGATTTGTCCATGTTCTACAGGTGGCAGGGGACGCAATCCAACATGGGATTTATTATCCATGATGACAGAACCACTAAACTCGTCCACGCAGCCGTGATGTGTCAAGGGACCATAAATACGCATGACTGTTTATTGTTTTTATGTTAATTAGCTGTACGAGTAGGCTATCTTAGAAACTCCTATAAATTGCTGCGTCTGCGTACGCTCAAAGAACTTTTGATTAGTTGTAATTTTCTGAACTTGTGTGGAATTTAAGAGCTTTGTGAACTCTGTTTTCTAGTGCTATTCCAGCACTCTGTTTTGTATACTTTTTGCAAATGGAGGAATAGACATAGCACCGTTTTGAAGTTTCCAGATCTCTGAGTTTTCTTGTGGCTGAATGAACAGAGGGCCCCTGCTCATCTCAGCCTTTGTAAAGTATTTTATGTGCAATATTTCGTTATTTTCTTATTTATTTCCTTAAGCATGTATAGTTTCATTTACTTGTTTTCCTTTCTTTCAAGCTGATCAGTGTTATTTCTTTGCAGGTTTCTTTTAGCCCGGGATTTATTTTTTATATGTGTGTGTTTGCTTTACAGCTAATGGTATTTGAAGTTGACAATTCAAGTGCTGCCTTTGTCTTTATAGTTGATTTTTAATCTTATTTCTCAAAGAGCTGTTAACATACATGAATGATCTTCATCATAAACTATTATCTTTTAAGATCAAAATATCACTAATTTGCAGCTAGTTTGGGTGCTTTTTGGACTGTTCTTTCACTACTTTCTATCCGTGCTTTACACAGTACATGTGCTCTGAAGCATCGAGTTAGAAAGAGTAAATCATTACCACTAGTCTTTAAAGTAGAAGTTTTGATTTTAAAGTGCTTCCTAGACTATTTCCTCACTACTTTCTAATCATGCTTTCCATAGTACATATGGCTGAAGTAGAGAATTAGAAATAGCAAATCATTATCATTAGTCTTTCAAGCATATTTTTCTCACTTTTCTAATTCCACTTAAGCTACTTTCTTTCCGTGCTTTACACAGTACATGTGCTTTGAAGCATCGAGTTAGAGAGAGATAATCTTTATTCTTGGGTTTTAAAAGTGACTCTCTTTTCTTTTATTAGCAGCAACTTGAATGGTGTCTAGTGCCATTGGTAGTGGTCATTTGCTTTCAAGTTTATTTCAAGTCATTTCAGTTCACTTATTCTTTTCAAGCATTTCCTTTCAAGCAAATAGTTAGAGATCACTCAACACACACTTTCACTCATTTAGGATTCACTCTACACACACACCATCACTCACTTGTTTATAAATTCTCACTCCATCTTAGGAACATAATTAACCACAACAACACCCCCAACGATAAGAAAAACTCTAAGAGGTTACTTAAGTACATATAGTACACCCTCACTTCATCAGCTTACGAGCCCCGGGTTGACAATAAATACTAGCAATTTAGATAACACTAAATTGACTAAACATTTTGGCGCCGTTGCCGGGGAAGTGAAATTAAGTAGCCATATTCTTAGAAGAAAAAAAATATAAAAAAATTTCAAGGAAAGAAGTTAATAGCCTATCTAAGTATGCTCTCCTCTTGCACTTTAGAGTGATCTGGAGGATCAGAAAGGAGAAAGTTATTAATTTAGTAGTCTCTTGAGTATGCTCTCTTCTTGCACCTAGAGTGAACTGGAAGATCAGAAAAAGAACTATTAACTTGACTTGAAGATAAAATAAAAAATGACATGCATAGAGCTAGAGATTCTAGGGGAAGGTTTTTAGCTAGAGCTCGAAGTTCAATTTTTACAAGTCCATCTGCTTCAAGAGATAGACAAGAGACACCTCCCTTATCTCCAACCGAAACTCCTAGTCCTGAAATTCAAGAGCCAAGAGTTGACTCTCCTATACCTTCTATTGAGTTTGAACTAGGAAGAGACTCTTCTCTTTCTCCTACCAGAAAACCAATTGTAATTGAGGAAATAGACTCACCTGAAGAGGAAGGAGAAATCTCTTCTCATTCACCCTTTGTAGAAGAACCAGAAGATTTTGAAATCCCTAGGAGAATCATCATGGCAGAGGAAGAAGGAGGTGGTAGAGGTAGAGGTAGAGGAGGAGGAGGAAATAACAATAATAATGGAGGAGGTAGAGGTCCCATAGGAGGAAATAGAGATGGGGATAATTCATTTGGGTTTTCCATTGTTAATGAGGATTCCCGAGCCACCATGAAAAACATATCACCATCCGTCCTCCCAAATTTTCATGGATTAAGAACTGAGGACCCTGAAACATTCTTCTTTGAATTTGAAGTTGTGTGTCGAACCTATGACTATCTGGATGATACTCAGAAACTCAAACTGTTCCCATCAACATTAAAAGATCCAGCTTTGAAATGGTTCATGGGGTTACTTACTCAATCCATTAGGACCTGGGATGAAATGAAACAGACCTTTTTGGATAGGTATTTGGACTATTGTATGCCTACTAATCATAAGGATGAGGTTTTTAAAATGATGCAAAAAGAAGATGAGAGCTTAGAAGATTTGCTTGAAAGGTTTCAATATAACTTAAAAAGAGCAAAGATGAGCAGCCTGGATGAAGAGACCTTAAAAGCCCTCTTATTAAAAGCCATTAGGGATGAATGGATAGATATCTTAAACATGATGGGGAAAGGGGATATTTCTCAACTTTCTCTCAATGATATAGCAGAACTTTGTATCCATCTCTCAAGGGGCAAATCAAAAACTCAAAAAGGGCCTAAAGATCCTTCTCTCCTTAGGGCGAATAAATCTGCAACAAGATCAGTGAGTAGGGCTGAAATCGGTAATATGCTAGATGAATTTAAAACTGACATCTTAGGGAGTCTTAGTGAACAAATTGATACCCTTAAGATTCAGAATAAACAAAAAGCAGAAGCCGAGGCTATGACCATCTTTTGCCCGAAGTGTAGAAAGAAGCATGCTTTAAGGGAATGTCCCTTGGAAGCACAAGTTGTGGAAACCTGTGTAATTTGCTCAGAAACCCATGAGACCAAGGAATGTCCTTCAATCCCTGGCCTCAAAGCAGTCTTTCAAGAAGATCCAAGTACGCTTGAATCCCTTTGTTTCGTTGCAAGAAGACCTTGGCAGGGGCAGCAAAATCAAGGGTTTAATAACTCTATGAATTTTCAGCCCCCACCAAATTGGAATCCTTGGCAACAACCTTGGTCACAACCACAAAATCCTTTCCAAGCATGGTTGCAAAGCATGCAAATGCAAAATCCTTATGGGAGATTTGCCCAATTCTATCAATATCCTCAATCCTTTCAGAATCAGCAAGCTCCCCAACTTCCAAATCAAGGTCAACAATTGTCATTACCATTCCCTCAACAACAACAACCTCTTCCACAAAATCAAAATTCTCAACTCTTGTTACAATCTCAGCAGAGGCCAAATCAACTTCCCTCTCAACCTCAACCAAACCCCAATAATAGGAACCCTCAAAGTGCTTATGTGATGGAAGGTCAACCACTTATGGAAGGTCAACCATTCCCTACCTATATGGTTGTCCCTCTCAATGAGGTCCAACTCAGATCAGGTAGAATCTTAGACCAACCTTCTACAAGTGCTCAACCACCAAGCATTTCTGAGGAAGAATCTCTCAAGGCCAATAAGGGTTCTGAAGTATCCCTTCAAAACCCAAGCATTAAAGAAAAAGAAAAAGAATCAACTCCCTTAGTAGAGCAACCCACATCTTCAGCTATTCCTCCTTTTCCTGAAAGATTGCAAATTGATAAAGGAGTGGAGAAGCAGATTTGGTTGCCTGACTATAGCTTTCTAGATGAATTGAAAAATGTCTGTATCAAGATTCCCTTGTTAACAGCCATTAAAGAGATTCCCATTCTAGCAAAGACAATAAAGGAGATGAGTTTGAAAAAAACAATAAAAAGAACCAGAGACACCAAAAGGATACATCTAGTTGGAAAAATTGCAGACATTATGATGGGTAAAATTACCATGCAAAAATATGTAGATCCCGGTAGCCCTATTGTTAAAACTCATATTAATGGGGTTGAAATCCCAAATACCTTGATTGACTTAGGAGCCGCTATCAACATTATGAGTAGACAGACCATGGATCAGTTAAAACTTCCTAACCTTCTCTTTACACCTACTTTGTTGCAACTTGCAGATAGATCAATCATTAAACCTGATGGTGTATTGGAAGACATTCCAGTCTCACTAGACTCTTGGGAATATCCAGTTGATTTTATGATTTTAACTCCCAAGAACAATCTAGGAGGACATCCTCTTATTTTAGGAAGACCTTGGCTGGCCACAGCTGATGCTTTCATAAGTTGTAGGTCGGGAGACATGTATATATCAGATGGTAATTCTACCAAGAAATTCAACTTGTATCCTCCCGCAAAGGCAATAACAGAAATAGGAGAAGATGAGTGGATTAATGATGAGGATACTCTTCAACCTGTTCTAACCATCTCTGAAATCAGTGAGGACAGTCAAATTCTAAATACATTAGAAAATTTTGAGGTATCCTCAGAATATGACTCTTCACAGTTCCAGTTAGATGCAGATATTGAATATCTCTCCTCTAGACAGATGTCTCTCTTCTCAATGGAAAAGTTTGGTAGTTCTACAGTTGAAATCTTTCCAGGAAAAACATTAAACATTAACAAAAACTTGGAAAGACTACAACAAGAAGAATTAACTAAACTGTTGCAAAAACATTCCACTGCCTTTGCATGGGAATATACTGACATGAAAGGAATCGACCCTAAGACTTGTATTCATCATATTTATATTGAAGAAAACAGCAGACCTATTAGGCAGCCACAAAGACGGATGAATCCAAATCTTAGGGAAATTGTGAAAGAAGAACTTCAGAAATTGCTCAAGGTAAACTTCATTTACCCCATTTCAGATAGCCAATGGGTTTCTCCCTTGGTTATAGTGCCCAAAAAGAATGGTAAATGGAGAGTTTGCATTGATTATCGAGAATTGAACAAGGCAACCTTAAAGGATCATTTTCCTCTACCTTTTATTGATCAGGTATTAGACACTTTAGCAGGTAAAAAGTATTTCTCATTCTTGGATGGTTTTAGTGGTTACAATCAGATTCAGGTAGCACCTGAAGATCAAGACAAAACCACCTTTACTTGTCCTTGGGGGACTTTTGCCTATTGAGTACTCCCTTTTGGTTTGTGCAATGCACCAGCCACATTTCAAAGGGCTGTACTAGGAATCTTCTCAGATCTGATTCATGATTGTGTAGAGGTATACATGGACGATTTCACAGTCTATGGTAATACATTTGAAGAAGCTTTGGCAAATTTGGAAAAAGTACTGGTAAGATGTAAGGAAACAAATCTTTCTTTAAGTCATGAAAAGTGTTTTATGATGTTTACTGAAGGGATTGTTTTAGGACATCATATTTCAGGAGATGGAATCAAAGTTGATAGATCTAAAGTAGAAGTCATCTCTAAGTTACCTGTTCCAAATTGCCAAAGAGATGTTAGAAGTTTTCTTGGGTTTACTGGTTATTACAGGAGATTTATTGAAAACTTCACTAAGATAGCATCCCCTCTTTTCAAACTACTTACTAAAGATTGTGAATTTAAGTGGGATCCTGAATGTCAATCTGCCTTTGAAGCTTTAAAGACTAGAATATCTGAAGCACCCATTTTAAGGGGTCCAAATTGGAAAATCCCTTTCCACATTTCTACTGATGCTTCAGATACAGCTTTAGGAGATGTTTTGGGACAAAAGGATTTGATCCCTTATGCCATTTATTACACGAGTAAGAATTTGACTCCTACTGAGTTAAATTATACTGTTACTGAAAAGGAGTTTCTAGCCGTTGTTCATGCTATAAACAAGTTTAGACACTATATAACCGGCTATGAAACCTTTGTCCACACTGATCACTCTGCCATTAGATACCTCATGAACAAACCAGTCACTAATGGTAGAGTTACAAGATGGCTTTTGCTTTTACAAGAATTCAACATAACTGTGTTAGATCGACCAGGTAAACAGAACACAGTAGCTGACTTCTTGTCTAGAATCCAAAACACTAATGAGGACTCTCCTGTAGAGGATAAATTTCTAGATGAGTATTTGTTTGCAGTAACTACCAAAACCCCTTGGTATGCTGATATTGCTAATTATTTAGTTACTGGAAAATTACCTTTACATTTATTTCCTAATGAAAAAAGGAAAATCATTCAGGATAGTTCACTTTATTCTTGGATTTCTAATGAATTGTTCAGAACAGGGCCAGATTTGATGATCAGAAGATGTGTACGGGAGGATGAGATGCCTGACATCCTTAAGGCATGTCATGACGAACCTTGTGGCGGACATTTTTCTGATAAGAGGACTGCCTATAAAATCCTTTCATCAGGATATTATTGGCCTTCTCTCTTTAAGGATGCAAAGCAATATGTTAAAAGGTGTGACAGTTGTCAAAGAACTGGGAGACCAACTCTTTCAAATGAAATGCCACTACAGCCACAGGTATGCATCGAACCTTTCGAGAAATGGGCTCTAGATTTTGTTGGACCAATTAATCCGCCATCCAAGCAAAATAGATATATACTGGTTTGTACTGATTATGTTACCAAGTGGGTAGAAGCTATAGCATTAACTTCTGCTACTGAAAATTCAGTTGTTCAATTTCTTTTCAAGGATATTTTCACTCGTTTTGGTGTCCCAAGAGAAATTGTAACAGATCAGGGAAGCCAATTTACATCAAGGATGGTGGAAAAGCTGATGGAGGAATATAAGATTAAGCATAGAACATCTACTCCATACCATCCGCAAGCGAATGGTCAAGTAGAATCTACAAATAAAGTTCTTGAAAGCATCATCACAAAGACTGTTCATCTTCATAGAAGCGATTGGGCAGAAAGGCTTCCTGAAGCCTTATGGGCCTATAGAACCACATGGAGGAACACCACAGGACATTCTCCCTATGAACTTGTTTATGGGAAGGAAGTCCTGTTCCCCATTGAGTTCCAAATCAAGACCTTCAAGACAGCAGTTCAATTGGGGATGAGCTTATCAGAAGCCCAGAAGCACAGAATGGACCAGTTAAATGAACTAGATGAAATGAGACAAGATGCAATTCTAAGGACCGATCTAGTTCAGTACCAAAGAAGCAAATGGCATGATCGACATATCAAAGAAAAGAAGTTTCAAAAGGGTGATTGGACACTCTTGTTTGATTCAAAATTTAAGGACTTCAAAGGAAAATTTCAAACTCATTGGCTTGGGCCATATGAGATTGATGAAGTCTTTAATAATGGAGCAGTTAGAGTGAAGACTATTGATGAACTTCAAACTCCCTTTATTGTGAATGGCCACCGGTTAAAAGTCTACCACAAGCCACTCTCAAAAGAGGAGTTTGTTAAGTTATTCCAAGGCGATTCTGAAATGAGGCTGGTGGAGAAGAATTCTTCTCCTCCATCAGCCTAATCTCTGTTTCTTTCAATTTCAAAAAAAAAAAAAAAAAAAAAAAAAAAAAAAAAAAAAAAATAAAAAAAAATTGAATAAATGTATGAGCCTGAAAACCAATCTCTGATTGGCAGTCTCATGCAGAAAACATGAGGTGAAAGTCAGGGTCACCTGACACCTCATGTTTTCCAAAAAAATCTCTCTCTTTCATTTTCATCTCATTTATTCAATCTCACCATTTCCTTCCATCTTACCATCCTCACTTCACCTCACTGTTTCCCACTCACTCATTCATTCATTCCTTCATTCCATTTCACTTCATTAATAAAGTTTTTTTAGGCAACTAAAGTATTTTATGCAGCTGGAAGACTTCATTACAGTTCCTGCAGCTATTTAACAATTCTGTAGCTGTTTAGCCTTCCTGCAGCCTTCTGCACCTGCACAAGAAACACAGTTTGTCTGAAGAAAATATTTACAGTTCAAAATCATCAAAGACAAGGAGGAAAGATCATGTGCTAGCAATAAAGTTAACAAAAGGTTAGTAGCAAATCATCAAAAGCCAAATCAAATGCGGATCCGAGGTATGTTTAAAACTCTAAACCTATGGTTATTTCATTATGCGGAATTTTCTGGGTTATGTTTTGTTGGCCACTAATCGTAATGATTACCCATTTTCTTTTCCCATGCGACCACAAATCTACGAATCCTCCACGTCTACCAGCTCATAATAACCACGATTTTTGAAATCACATATGGCTGTTTCTGTCATTAAGGTCTTGTACCCTAATGACGTAACCTACCGTATTACGTCTCTCAGTTCTCGTCCCGCAGCCATGTGTCAATTCACAGCCGAAATCGGAGAATATAGCTGTTCCATTTATCATTTCGAAACCCTCTGCGCTCATAATACTCCATTCCTCGCTATCATCTCCCTTATTCCGTTTCACTCACTACGATTACCTCCATAAACCATCCTCTGTTTTTCCTCTGCCGTATAGCCAGTAAACTTGTGATACAGTCGTATTACGACTGTTAGTCACTGTTTCACTGTGTCCACGCTGTTATCCTCCGCTTAACTCTAATTCAAGCCGTGAATTCTCGGTGTCTGAGGCTGTTGATGCACCGTATACCCTCTGTTCCACAAAGTCTGAACAGGAACCAAGGAGTTACTGTGTAAAGTGACGGGGTTATTGTGTAAGGTCACCATCAAATTCGTGTTTTAAACAGAGCTGAGGAGTCGATGGGAAAGCTTTTAAGGGCTGAACCAGAAGGTTCGAAATTCTTGGAGGCATACCCTCAGGTTGAGGAAGCATTACAAAAAGCTAATTGGCTACAGTGCATCAGGAAGTTTAAGGGCTACCACAAAGAAGTAACAAAAGCCTTTGCAAGATCATTTAAGGACAAAGACAGTCAAGCAGAAGTGGGTGATTTAACATTTACAGTCAGCGAAGGAAGCATAGCAAGGGCTACCTCTCTTCCACAAACCGGTGAACGTTGGTTCAAAAACCGGGCAGTCCAGG
Organism: Pinus tabuliformis; assembly: GCA_031772625.1. Classification (NCBI taxonomy): domain Eukaryota; kingdom Viridiplantae; phylum Streptophyta; class Pinopsida; order Pinales; family Pinaceae; genus Pinus; species Pinus tabuliformis. Next base: position 1,422,074,327 of record CM062817.1, on the reverse strand, counting down.
ATCAACAATGGAAGCGGATTTTTAAAAACCCAGGTATGGACACAAGTGTTTTCACCAAAGGAATTCCAATCTCCCATGTTAAAGAAGAATGGAAAATTCTATTGTTGTTAGTGCAAAAATTTTTCACGTGTGAAGGGAGATTTGGAGTGTTGTACGTTTATCATGGTAAAATCATGCTGCAATTTCAAGGAGAACATGATATAAATCTTCCTTACTTTCTATTCCAAAGCCTTAGGAAAATGTGTTCCATGGCTCAACGAAATCCACGAAATGTAGAAGCTTACCTCTGTCACCATGGTCTTGTAAAGTTATTGATAGAAGAACAGTTAAAAGAAAAACAAGACACATGGGAGAAATTCCTTGTAAGGAATCATTTTGCAGAACCTGGAGAATCTTCTATACCTAGAAAAAGCAGAAGGAAGAGAAAAGAAAGTATCTCTGAGACTGATATCTTAGAGGAAACTGTTCAAGGACAAACTGTAGAGGAAATAGAAGTCCATCATCCTAAACCTGAGATTGAACCCACTGAAGACAGTGCTCAAGAGGTCATCTCAGAAACCCTCGCTGAACTTGCCAAGGAAGCTACCAAAAAGAAAAGAGAAGACAAAAAGAAACAAAAACAAGACAAGGGAAAATCTATAATCCAAGAAACTGATCAGACCCCAGAGCATTCTAGTGATGAAGAAAGGGATAACCAGCCCTTAGCACAAAGGGTAGCTAAACTCCATGAGAAAACTGCCCTCTCTGAGAAAGTAAAAGTTCAAAAACCAAGGGAAAAGGCACAAAAAGAAACACATAGTGCTGCCACTGTAAGAAGGAGTAGTAGATTGCAGAATAAAAGGAAAGCCACAAGGACACTCTTCGTTGATCTTAGCACACCTGAGAAGGGTGCTATAAAAGCAAACCTTAAGGATAGTCCATCACATGAGGTAGCTACTCCTCCAAGAGAAGACAGTCCATTTCAGCCGGAGTTTGAAACTGAAATTGAGCATGAATATAGTCCAAGGAAGTCACCAATTGTTGACCCAATTCAACAAGAGGTGTACAACTATTTTGAAACAATGGAGCAAAACACTGCTGGCCCAAGTAATGTCATACCTCATGAGCAGCAAATAGATTTACTTAAACAAGAAATCTATGAACTTGAAGTGCTAAACCGTCACATTAAACAGAGAAATGAAGAAATGAAGCAGCAAGCTGAAATTGCCAAAGCAATCCAAGATAACACCTTTCTTCACATGAGCATGTGGCAGAAGAAACACAGCAGACTCAAGAAGAGATGTAGAAGGCTGAACAGAGCCTTAATCAATTTGAAATTCAGATGCATGTTCAAGAGGCCAAAGGTTAATGTTTCTACACAAAGGAAGAGAAGGAGATTGGATTTCCTAGCTGAGGCATCCCAGCAGATGGACTGAATTGTGTTTTCATTGCATGAGGACATGCAATACCCTCGGAGTGGGGGTATGTAGAGCCTCTATTCTACACCTACTTGTCTACCATTTTCCTCAGTTCTTCCTTATCTTTCCTTCACTTTTGCCTCATTTTCACCATGAAACCTCTCAGATCATTACATTAGGTGTCAATAAGCATGATCAAGCAAGTTTTGCTAATGGATGACTATTTGTTTAGATTTTGACTTACTTGCAGGAATCCCGCAGCTATCTGATGATCCCGCAGCTATCTGAAGATCCTGCAGCCTTTTTGTTAAACACAATGATCCACGTGTCGGTTTGCTAGATGAGCCACATGGGCACTCAGGTATCAACGTGCTCGAGGTTCCTGTCCCATTGTTCCAGCCATCCACGTCATCTTCACCCATGGTCAAAGCTGGTTAAGTTACGGTCAACTCAAGGCTGTTTAAATGGTGATTGAGAGCTGCTTGGTCACGTCATCTTAAATGGTGATTTGTCCATGTTCTACAGGTGGCAGGGGACGCAATCCAACATGGGATTTATTATCCATGACGACAGAACCACTAAACTCGTCCACGCAGCCGTGATGTGTCAAGGGACCATAAATACGCATGACTGTTTATTGTTTTTCTGTTAATTAGCTGTACGAGTAGGCTATCTTAGAAACTCCTATAAATTGCTGCGTCTGCGTACGCTCAAAGAACTTTTGATTAGTTGTAATTTTCTGAACTTGTGTGGAATTTAAGAGCTTTGTGAACTCTGTTTTCTAGTGCTATTCCAGCACTCTGTTTTGTATACTTTTTGCAAATGGAGGAATAGACATAGCACCGTTTTGAAGTTTCCAGATCTCTGAGTTTTCTTGTGGCTGAATGAACAGAGGGCCCCTGCTCATCTCAGCCTTTGTAAAGTATTTTATGTGCAGTATTTCGTTATTTTCTTATTTATTTCCTTAAGCATGTATAGTTTCATTTACTTGTTTTCCTTTCTTTCAAGCTGATCAGTGTTATTTCTTTGCAGGTTTCTTTTAGCCCGGGATTTATTTTTTATATGTGTGTGTTTGCTTTACAGCTAATGGTATTTGAAGTTGACAATTCAAGTGCTGCCTTTGTCTTTATAGTTGATTTTTAATCTTATTTCTCAAAGAGCTGTTAACATACATGAATGATCTTCATCATAAACTATTATCTTTTAAGATCAAAATATCACTAATTTGCAGCTAGTTTGGGTGCTTTTTGGACTGTTCTTTCACTACTTTCTATCCGTGCTTTACACAGTACATGTGCTCTGAAGCATCGAGTTAGAAAGAGTAAATCATTACCACTAGTCTTTAAAGTAGAAGTTTTGATTTTAAAGTGCTTCCTAGACTATTTCCTCACTACTTTCTAATCATGCTTTCCATAGTACATATGGCTGAAGTAGAGAATTAGAAATAGCAAATCATTATCATTAGTCTTTCAAGCATATTTTTCTCACTTTTCTAATTCCACTTAAGCTACTTTCTTTCCGTGCTTTACACAGTACATGTGCTTTGAAGCATCGAGTTAGAGAGAGATAATCTTTATTCTTGGGTTTTAAAAGTGACTCTCTTTTCTTTTATTAGCAGCAACTTGAACGGTGTCTAGTGCCATTGGTAGTGGTCATTTGCTTTCAAGTTTATTTCAAGTCATTTCAGTTCACTTATTCTTTTCAAGCATTTCCTTTCAAGCAAATAGTTAGAGATCACTCAACACACACTTTCACTCATTTAGGATTCACTCTACACACACACCATCACTCACTTGTTTATAAATTCTCACTCCATCTTAGGAACATAATTAACCACAACAACACCCCCAACGATAAGAAAAACTCTAAGAGGTTACTTAAGTACATATAGTACACCCTCACTTCATCAGCTTACGAGCCCCGGGTTGACAATAAATACTAGCAATTTAGATAACACTAAATTGACTAAACAGAGAGATTGCTTGATGCGCAACTATTTGCAGTGCACATCGCTGATGGTCACTTTGAAGACATCATACACTTCCTAACGATAAGAACTTCCCTGGAAGGTTACACCATCCAACAGAAAAAGGAGTTAGTGGTGTGTGTGATAGACTTTTCTGTCATTGTTGGGCATTTGTACAAAATGGGGTCTAATGAAATATTGCAACAATATGTACCGAAGTTTGACAGGAGCAGTATCCTTGCAGACACTCATGGGGGCGTCGCGGGAGGTCACTATGCAGGGAGAGTGACCGCGCAGAAGATTCTACACACAGGGTTGTGGTGGCCAACCCTCCATCATGATTCAAAAGCTTACTGCAAGGCGTGTGATGTGTGTCAAAGAACTGGCAGGCCATCGCGAAGGGATGAGCTGCCTATGAACCCGCAGATGACGTTGCAACCTTTTAAGAAATGGGCAATATATTTTGTGGGACCCATTCAGCCCCAAGGGAAGAAGATGGGAGCATGGTACATTATCACTACGACTGACTATTTGACTTGATGGGTGAAGGCAGAGCCTGTGAAGGATTGCATAGGCGCGACCACTGCGAAGTTCCTCTTTGAGTATGTACTGACGTGATTTGGGTGTCCAAATATTTTGATGAGCGATTGCGGTACGCACTTATCACCCATAGGCTAATGGGACAATGGAAGCATTCAATAAGGTGTTGGAGAATGCACTGACCAAGGTTTGCAACACTCGGCAAAGTGATTGGGACCTATGCATACCTGCAGTACTATGGGCCTATCGGATGACATGCAAAAAGTTGACTGGACAAACACCCTTTAGGCTTGTTTATGGTGTTGAAGCATGATTCCAATGGAATACATTGTGCCTAGTCTCTGCATAGTGGCACTCATGGGTATGATGGATCATGGAGCCCTGGAAGAGAGGCTCGCACAACTGGTCGAGCTTGAGGAAGAGAGATTTATAGCTAGATTTCACCAACCGGTCCAAAATCAGCGCGAAAATGCATGGCATGATCAACACATTAAGCTGTGCACCTTTAAGGTAAATGAATTGGTTTTGTTATATGATAGCAAGTTTGATAAATTTCCAGGGAAATTCAGAATGCACTGGTTAGGGCCCTATGCCATTAAGAATATTACCAACGGTGGAGAAGTTCAGTTGGTTAAATTGAATGGAGATCCCTTCCCACGAAAGGTGAATGGAAGCCGATTGAAGCCATACACCAGTGATCCAGATAAGTGATTATATGAGGGTAGCATAGTCTTAGCACTCCAAGCAGCTGAAAGGAGGCATGGCAATATAAACTACATTACCTGGGTTGGGGAGATGCGCGATTGGAGGATTGTGCAAAGTGAGAAAATGTCACAGGGTTCACAACAATGTGGAGGGAGCTGCACTACCCAGGAAGAAATCATGGTGGTCAACTGGAAAGTGACCGTTAAAGTCACTGTTCATGATTTGATGGTAGAAATGAGCCCAAATGGAGAGGGTAGTTGGCATTAAGACGAACTTTATGGGTCAGATCCTTAGAAATCTGATACCAATCCGGCATTAATGAAGTGAATGTGGGGGGAATGGTTGGATTTGAATTCAAAATGCCCTATAAATTACAGGTGGCTGCCCAGTGAAAAACACTTGGCATTTTGAGAATTGAGTATTTGAGCTCTTAGGCGCACACGAACCGTGAGAAATTCGAAGCTTTGCTAGCTAGTTCAGTATTTGAGACATTGCCCAAGGAGACACAAGAGTTGCTGCATAGCATCATGTCGACACCTGCAGAAGCTATGGACACCAAAGAAGTGACAGCCGAGGGGGCTGAGCCCGAGGTTGTCAAGGAGGTAGAGGAAGCTACCCCGGAGGTTGTAGAAGTATTAGCTAAAGTTCCCAAATAACCACGAACACCTAGACTAAACCTGACCCCAACCAAGGAGGGTGTGAAGGATAAAAAGGGAAAGCAACCTGCAATACCAGTGCATGCATCACCGAGAAGGAACCCACCGAAGGACAAGCCCACCTCATAGGAAAAGGGCAAATCCATTGACCTATAGCCAGAGGAGGAAGAAATTGAAGACATCCCGATGGATGATGAGGACTTGGGGATAAACATGGAGGAAGTTGAAGTCCAGGGTGCTAACCCTATCACTCAGTTTCCTAAGTACGTCCCTCCACACAAAGGCAATACCAAGGTGCCAAAGGACATTGATGAGAGCAAGTTCCCCTTGCAAACCCCTCTGCTACAGGACGAGATTGTCTTTGAAGGACCATGCTTTGGGCGGGTTCCTCTATTAAAGATGGAATATTGGGACTTAGCTGACCATGAGAAGTTCCCGTACTTGGCTACCGAGTAGCTAATGCACCGCATTATTGATACAACCACTGGGATGACCGCATTGGAACTTCAGAAGTGTCTTAGGGGAGCAGACAAGGTAGGTTTTCTCAACTTGCTATGGGTGTTGCACTACAATTGTTAGAAAATTATATATTATAGAGCAATGGAACACATAATATATTGCAGAAATATAAACAGAGAAAACGCATAAAACAAGAGAGACACAGATATACGTGGTTCACCCAGTTTGGGCTATGTCCATGGAGAAACAACCAGTCTTTATTTTTTATATTATCCAGCAAACTGAAGAGATACAACCTACAACAAATCAGCTGTAACTCCCTCTTCTCTCTTAATCTCCTCTCTCTTCCTCACTCAGAATATAGATATACATAGATGCAATAAAATTCCCTCATATATAGCGAGGGGTTGCCTTCTAGGGCAAAAAACCCTAAATTTAACATAACTTCTACTGTCAGATCTCCGCCTAATGAATGGCCTAGATTGACTATGAAATTACAACATTTTACAAGGCAATTTTACATCTATTCTTAGCTTCGGTGGTGGTATCCCCCTTGGACCCCCCTGCAGCGAATATTTTATGGGCGGTGTTGCTGCCCCATTTCGAACTGGGGTCCAATGCGGCAATACCTTTGAATATAGAAGATATTCAAGCTCCACACCCAAAAACAATCGCACCTTGATTACAATATTGGTTATCAAGAAACTGTTATGCTTGGTGCACAATGGGTGTCTATGGCTGGAGCAGCCAATACCCATAATGATAGATTGATCCATAGGATCACATGGCTGCCCTACATAGGAGAAAATATGGCCATGATGTTTGGTGGAAAAGGTGGCGAGTAGGCCCTCACGGAGGCCATGAAGGAGAAGTTCAAAATTTTGAATAAATTGGGAGGCTATGCCATCTCAAGTATCGGTGACCCTATAGTCAAGGTGGCCACGCTGATTTTGGTAGGAAAGGTTATGAGGAAGTATCGCGCAGATGAAGTGTCGACACCAGTCGTTTCTCTTGTAGCCCAATGTGCCGAAGGAGTCCAGTTCAATTGGGTACATTATCTCTGTGGTGAGTTCCTTGCAAACTGTCATGAGGCACAGGAGCTCAACAAGACCTTCCACTACGCGTGGATCTTGTTGTTTATTATGTTGGTAGCATGGGAGCTTCTAGAAGACAGTCAATTCCCCTAAGTTGTGCCAGACCTGCCAAAAGTAGTGAAGTACGCTTCCCTGTGGGTGACCAAGGATGCTCAGTGCATCAAGGACATCAAGATCTTTTGGATCTTGATGGAGATGAACATCCACATGGCCATCAATCATAAACCGCAGTTGTCGCCTACTATGTTTTCCAACTTGCAGGGGTATGCAGAGTTCAAGGTAGACTTTCACCATGTGTCGATCAGGGCACGGAAGGACCCTGCACAGACATGGTATGACTTGCCTTACTTAGCAATGGATGACGTAATTGATGCAATCCTTGATCATTGGCCGACAGAGTGGCGCACTACATCAGACTTGGCAGTGGGGCCAAGCAAGTCCATCGTGCAGCTTAAAAAGGAGGAGGTGAAGCTCAGGATGGCACAACTAACCGAGAAGAGGAAGAAGGATGCCACTAACAAGGCCCGGGAAGAGCACGATAATGCCCAACAGATAGAAAAACAGACAGACGGAATAGAGCGGGGCTCTAGAAAAGGTGCGAGGTCGCCTTCACCCAACATAGAGGAGGAAATGGATGAGCAAACAGATCAGCATGGTGCGGACCTGTAGGCAACGTTGGCCTGCATCAAGTGTCCAGGGAACAAGAGAAATGAGGCCCGAGGAAGAAATCCAAGGCCACTAAGACGTCGCTAGACCCAATCACCCTCATAAAGGGCGATTTTCATGACATTGGAGACATGGTGCAGGATGTCACCGTGGAGGCACTACAGCAGTTTGAATAGAAACAACAGCTACTACTGGGGGTCATCCAAATAGTTCTATAGGATATGTAGACCCGCGCATCATAGGCTGGCACGGTGTCCACTAGCCTTGCTATCAGCACTTTAGAAGTTTCCAAAATGTTGCGTGCGAAGGTCTCCAACAGGATAATGCTGCCATATGGAGCACTGACCATGGAGAATGAATTTGACAGGCCCATTGTTAGCACCCTCAAGGGAGTGGGTTTGAACTTGGTAGTGCTCCTAGGCAAGGCACTCCACCTACTACAAGATGGAGTGATCACAGAGTTGAGGGCCTGCGAGCACCGCGCTCTATAGGTGATCAGCAAATAGAGGATTAATAATAAACATATGGCCCTACAACAAGACTCTGCCATCATCGTCATGGCCAAGGTAATCGACCAAAACAATCATATAATTCAGGTCGTGGAGGAGGCATGCCAAATGGTCCTGGAGTTAATCGGTCGAGGTGTGCATCCGCAAGCTTGCTACAGGGGTGTACGACACTTGCACAGAGATGGATAGGATTCAGCTAGAGCTGAACCTATAGATTATAGAATTACAATTGAAGGCCTAGCCTTCAACTCCACCAAGAGTAAAGGAGCAGTGTGCAACCACTATAACAGAGGGGAAAACGACGGTCGACAGTGTAGTAGCAGACTGCACACAACTGTTTGAACAATTGTTTGAGGTCCTAATGAGCCTGCAGGAGGACCCTAATGTATAGTGGCTGGAGACAGAAGTGTGAGAGCTGAAGCAACGCTATGACAAAGTAAAAGGTACAACATGAATCCTCATGCTCACACAGAGATTGTAAAAGCTGCAGGAGGCCAAGTAGTTGAAAGAATAGCTAAATGTAGCGCAGCGGAAGGAGGCAGTGCTGAAGGTGTGATCGAAGCCCTAGTTGGATGAGGCTTATGCAGTCATGACCTATATTGAAGGAAAGCTTGTGAATTGGCAAGCAGCTCAACAAAAGCTTCAGGTTGACAGTTCAAGACCAACAACCGAGCAATTGGTTGAGGAAGCAAAGCAGGTGACCGCACAGTGTACTATCAAGGTTGCGGTCATACCAGTTGGGCTGGGAGGTCTTTGCGCCAAGATCTCCGCACCTCCAGAGTGACTTGAGGATGAGTCACCATGTTTGTGTTGGGGGCTTGTTGGGAATGAGATCCCCCAAGGACAGTTTTGGGTCAATTTTGTAATAAAATTGTAAAGTCTTCGCATTTTGTGGTTGTGGAGTGCGAAGGTGTCATGAGTCATAAACGGTTGTCTGCCCTTATTTTGTAAAGTGTGAAGTTGTCTGAAAATATCCACCCATGGTCCACAGACCATAGGATTATATAAAAAGGAGCTAAACAAGTAAGCTCTAAGTTTTTAAGAAGTCAAGAAAAATAAGAATGAAGTGAAGAGTCTTGGTAGAGAAGTCTAAGTGTTCAGGTCTTAGCGTAGGTAAAGGCTCTGCAGTTGAGTGTGCATAGGCCTAGGGTGGAAGTCTACAACTGAGTGCATGGACCCCTACAGCTGTGTGTGTAGGGAGGATAGAGTCTATAATAATCTAAAGAGATCAATAAAGAGAAGTATTCTGAAAATTTTATGTATTTATTTCCTGTTAATGCATCTGGTTATATTGAGTTTTGGGTTTCATTTACAATGTTTATGTGATGCATGAATATATGTGATTATATTGGTTAACTGAACACAGGTAAGAATGTCAGTTTACGCAGCACTAACTGTGATTTTTTAGTAAGCAAAACACATAAGATAACCTGGGAACCTATTCAATACGTTGCCATAGCAACGTGAAAGTACCTAGATCATGGGTTAGGGTTGCGTGAAGGTCAATTGTACACCTTTGCGGGTGTACTGAAGGATGGAATAAAGGGTTAGACTGATAGAGCCCTAAAGCTTAGTGACATGTGTGAAAGTAGGAACAAAGGGTATAAACTGACATCACCACCATCTCAGGGTGCGGAAACTTGGTTCTAGCATCCCCCCATACTCCTTCAGGTGAGTCTTCGGTTCGCACTCCACCGGCTGATGCCAAAAGGGCCACTAGTGTAGGGATTTGTTTGGCTAGTTAACATTGAACCTGGGTCAGGCCCCACATAGCCAACGGACATGCATGCTGCTGAATCTGTTGCATGCTATCAACAACACTGCTCACCATGTCTGCTCTATGTCAGCTACTGGGATGGATCTTTAACTTGTACGGGCAGAATTTCATCCATGAGTGCATGTTACACCCACTATTGTTCCTATTCCTGCTGAAACTCATTCATCTATCTTTCTAGCTTCATGTTCTTCCTGAGTTGCTGTTTCAACACATGCAACTCCTTCTTTGTTCCATTCTCTGTCTTCGCACAATCTTCATGTCACGTCATCACCTCATAGCCTGAGTCTTCAAAGTTGCTTTCATTACCAGTGGATCTTCTTGATCTTGTAACTTTGTTCCACCTCTGTGTCATCAACAACCTTCCTCTTGCATTCATTACATTCACTTCATTCGTTGTATTCGATGTGTTCATTGCATTCCCTGCTTTCACTACATTTTTTGTGTTCGTTGTATTCGTTACGTTTGGTATGCTACCTTCAGTTGTTGTTCATGATGCTGCTTGTTGTAATATCTTGATGTTCTTGTCTACGAAAAAATTGATATCTTCATGAGTAGGCAAGCTCATAGACATTTGATCAACTGCATCTCTAAGAGTGCTCTCAATGGTGTCTTCGACTCTTCCCTCTTAGAAACCATTGTACCTACACTACTAAGAGGCAGATGAACACCTACAATACCTGTGTGACTAATCATGAAGGTTGTGTAATTTTGGCTGGGAGGTCAGGAGACTGACTGCCAAGAATGCACAAGGCATAGTCTAGGCTGCTGGGAGATTGGCTAACTACAGGAACTGTGCAATGCACAGTCTAGTCTAGCTGTTGACTACTGGAATTGCGCAATGCGCAATATCAGCTAGCAATGGCTGTAGGCTCAGTGATTACATTGCAAAATTTTCTTGGCCATTAGTCTCTATCCCTCAGGATTGTGCAAAGAAGGCCTGGGGAACAGCTGCTGGGAAGAAATGCGCATTTCTAGAGAGGAAGGCAGAGCCTTCCCTCTTAGAATTGTGTAATGCTATCTAGTGAGGCAGAGTCTGTGCCAAGTTTGGCTAGGCTCGTTGACAGGAAATTGAACGCCAATGTGAATACGAATGCATGCTAATACTGAGTGTGAGCATAAGTTAATTATCATGCATGAAAATGGTGAATGACAGATTCAGAAAATGGAACAACATGCATGTAGGTGAGGTGAGTCGCTGAATCGACGACTGTTCACGAAAAATAGTTTCATGCATGCGACAGCAGTGAGATGTTGATGAAAACTAAAACGGTGCTAGGACATGCTAATATACATTTAAATGACAACAATAATTCAAAGAAATCAAGTAAACAATACTCATACAAGCAAAAGCACAAAAAGCAACAGAAATGCAATAGAAGGCATGGGAAGCAGCTTACCCCAAAATAGTTGAGCTGAATGTATTGACTACTCCTAGATGTGATGTGGGATGTCAGAGCTACAAGCTTCATGTGAGGAATGAGTTCTACATATTTCAATTGATGAGTTTGTGCAAATTCTAGGCTGAGCAACCCTACTGGGAAAATTGTGCAATTCTTGCTGGGAGTGTTGACTAGCAGAATCCCACAATTCTGGAGCCCAACAGGTTGCCAGTTAGGATTGTGCAATTTTTGGAGGGAAGGCTAGTTTTCCTCCAGAATTGCACAATTTATTGGGGGCTATGGAGCCTACAGCTGGACCAAGTCTGAGTGATTAGCCTGTGAGGGGAATGCATCGAGCTGTGATCGACGGGATGCCTTTGTGCAAGTAAAACACTGAAGCTTGTGTACTTGACAAAGCAAGACAATATGTTGTGCAAGGTTGGTAGGGAGGCTCTAAAATGGGCTAAGGAAAAATTTTGGAGGGTGGTTGTAGCCGCTATAACAAGATCATAGAAATCAACCCCTCTAAAACTCTGAAAATCAACCCCTTTCTTTCAATTGAACAAGAAAAAAAGTTGCTCTTTTTCTTGATGCAAAATATTAATTCCTTTGCATGGGATTACAAGGAGGTGAAGGGAGTTCACACCTCTATATTCACTCATCATATATACATCAAGGAATACGATAAACATGTTCGCCAACCTCACAAAAGAATGAACCATGCACTAAAACATAGTGTAAAAGAATAATTCCAAAAATTACTAGATGCGAGTTTTATCTATCCAGTTTTAGATAATGGGTGGGTGACCCCTTTAGTAATTGTCCCTAAGAATAATAGAAAATGAAGAGTTTGTGTTGATTACATAGAACTTAATAAAACCACCAAGAAAGATCATTTTCCCTTGCCTTTTATTGACCATGTTTTGTATGTTCTTGTAGGGAAGAAGTTCATTTCATTTCTAGATGGGTTCAATGGGTATAATCATATCTAAATAAGTCCTGAAGATAAAGATATGACTATTTTCACCTTCGCATGGGGGACCTTTCCTTATAGGGTCCTTCCATTTCGCATGTGTAATGCCCCTGCCACTTTCTAGAGGGCGATATTGAGTATTTTTTTGACCGTGTGTCATGCGGAAAGAGTCGTTAGTGCGGACACAACCGACCTCCCTAGAAGCAAAAGCTTTCTAGTGACAAACAAGACAAATAAAGCTACTTTTCTCTAAACATGCATTGCAATTACAAGTAATCAGGGGATCTTTAACATACCTCTAGTCCAACGCTTTGTAGTAGTCCAGCCTCGCCGATCCGGATGAGCTCCTCCTTCTCTTCGAAACCTGCATTCACTGAAAAGCCAAAAGATTAAATAGCACCTGATAAACTCATATAACAATACATATCTATCATATGGACCAAGGAGTATATGAAACAAACCATGAATAACAATCTGTTGAGAAAAATAAGTTCATTTGCATTAAAAGGTAACAAAAGGAACCATTACAACCTGAGCCTTGGTGTTGTGCAAGTCCCTCCTAGGGTCCAGCAAGAGTTTTCCTTTACTTTGATCAGCTCACCCACTCTCAAATAAGGCTAGGAAAGGATGGGAATCTCTCCTCTCAAGCTTTACAAGGGAGTCCTAATTCCAGCAGCATCTACCCTTAGGAATGTTCAGCTTTCAACCTCCCTCCCTTTGGCCCAATGCCTGTATTTACAGTGCTCTAGAGGAAGTTATTCAGGTCCACCATCAATGGGATAAGCCCCTCTTTGGATGGGATAGCTCCCCTCTTGATGGGATAAGTTCCTCTTTGGTAGGGATACATGAACCATCTGGAGGCGCTCCATACACGTCAAACAAGCCTCTAGAAGGCTCTAGAAATGACCACAAGTAACTTTTTGGAGTGAAACTTGCGCCTTTTGACCTTTACAGGAGTACGCACCCATTGCTTTACATACAGAGCGTACAAGTACGCAGGTATTGTGAACTTGGAGTGCGTACACGCAGGTAAGGCTAAGAGAAACTGCGTACCTAGAGATATATAGATTTTTAATGACTTTCTCTCTTTCCTGAAGTTTGACATGGAGAGCAGAGGTATGAGGCTTGCCAAGGAGGATAGTATGACAATTGATGGAGCCATACTAACTGCAAATAGTCATGGTGACAAATTTTAGTGTAACAGATTGCCCCCTAAAGTGCGAAGCCTGTAGTAGATAAGGGTTTCATATTTTCTAGGAAGGGTGAAGTACTTTATCATTTCAAGGATTATCTTGTGGAGAGCCCAGTCGGAACCTGCAAGTATTCAACACAAAATACATATATATGATCATATCATCGCTGAGGTAGGCATTCCCATACTTAGATTGAAAACTTTAACTAATTGACTATCTACTACTCTGATACAGGAATGATTTTGCAGTACATCATAATCATAGACTTTTGTAGACACAGTATGGACGCAGCCATCTGTTTATGATTAGTCTACTGTATAATGAATACAAAACTCCTCGCAGCCTGGATGGTGGAAACTAGATCCAGGGTCTTCATTTCTACTTCCCGACAGGTACGATTCTATCCATGCGAATAAATGAGTTGATGTCGAACATGGTAGAAACCACTTGATTACCAGTCAATGATGTAAACTGTTAACAAGCGTGAGAGAGACCACCAGTGATGTCAATGGTTCTCAAAGTACCCAGTACAATCCATGAGATGTGAATGAATGAGTTGAAGTCGAACATTTCACGGAATCCTTCGATCGAAAGTCAATGATGTAAACTGTCGTCAAAGGCGAGAAACCTGCCATTGATGCATGCAGACTTCAAGGTACTGACGATTCCTAGGTCATCTTTCTAGATAATGTGCTGATGTCGATAGAAAGCGACCCGTTGCAGGCAAGCCCACAACACGAAATCATAGATCAAGTTGAAGAAATATAGCTGTAAGGACTGACTCAGGGATGGTCAAAATGGATGACGAGTATTTTGCAGATGAATGTTTATTGCAGAGACCTCTTGAACACATAACGACACGACAGATGGCTTGGTGACATTTGACCCAAAGTTAATACCCGGCTAAAGACTTTCAATGTGGTTTGATCAACTGTGAGGCAAAGGATTTCCCAACCCAGGTGAAATGAAAGTGTCGTGTTCAAGAGTGGTAATAAGGCTTCTTTTGAGATAAAGGATAACAAATGGGCTCATTTTTCTCTCTTTTCCCCCACCATTTCTGGCAAGCACCTCTTTATTTTTTACAAGCTTGAGGAGGATAACATATGCTTGATTATAAGCTCATCCTTCGGATGAGTCCAACTTGGTTTTGATTCGAACCCTAAGAAGGAGCGGTCCGTTCCTGTTTGTAATCGAACAGGTCCTTCACTGTGAAATTTTAACGAGTCCAGTATAGGAGAAACTCGACGTTTTTCATTTTTAGAGAGTCTGAAAAAACTAAAGAAGACTCCAGGTTGAAATTTTTCGTAAAGTTGTGTCTCCCAAGCCCGAAAAAGTATAAAATAACACTTGAGAGAACCGCTTAGTCTTGCGACCAAGGAGTACTTTCATGATTAGTGCCTGACCTGAAAAGTAAAAAGCGATCAAGGACACGTCGTTTTATTTCCATATCGAGTTTGAAATGACAAAAACCCGGCAATCTTTTCCTGTTTTTACGGTCAGAAAAGAGCTATAAGAGGACCGTCTTTTAATTCTGTTTTAACGAGTGTAAAAGAAACGCTCGGCAATCTTTTCATGTTTTAGGAGTCAGAAAAGGGCTTAAAAGATGACTCTGATGTTTTGGTTCGTGAAAAAATGATAATTTTCCTTGAAAGTCCTATTGTCCTGCACAAAAACGACACATTACTCATACCTGTTTAAGATGAGAAAAAATGCATTGAGAATTATCTTTCCATGGTGAAAAATAAACAAATTTAACATTCATTTATCCAAAAAACCTATAAAAAGACTTTTTACCATGTCATTTTTACCATTTTACTGTTGAAGGAGAGAAAAGGGCTTTTGGCAAGAAACTTCTCGTGGACTTTGCGGAGAATCCGACTGTCGGAATCGAGTGCCGTCTCTTTCAGGTATTTCACAACATCCTCCTCTTTGTTTTCATCCGTTTAGAATTTCATTTCAAGCCCTGTTTTGATTTTTTGAGGGCTTTGGGGTTTTAGGATCCGCCTTTCGGGGTACGCAGGTGCCCCATGGGCGACCTGCGTACCCCGACATTTTTGTTTATGGGAAAATGGTGGGAGTACATAGCCTGCCTTCAGAACAGCTCCGTCCAGACGCTCTGTTTCTGAACGCGGGGTGCGTACCTCGCGCAAAGAGATTTCAAAACCCCAAATCTCAAAACCTAACCATCAAATTTTGATTTAATGAATTCTAATGAATGTTTTCTGGTGTGTAGATTGCCCACCATGCTTGATTGGCGCGAAAGAGAACACGAGGATGTCGATTTGGCCGCAATAGATCATCAACCCTCCATTGATGCTTTGAAGGCATATGGTCTCTACAAATACTGGGCCATACCTGGCATGAGGGCCCAGGTGCGATTCTTAGAATGGCTGGTTGAAAGGTGGAACGTCCAGGATCAATGCTTCTACATCGGAGGGCACCAGCTTGAGATAGAGCCCTCTGATATATATTTTCTCACTGGCTTGCCTAATAGGGGCGAGCAACTGACTCTGTCCGGGACTAGGCCGGGTGGCCAATCCCTTGCTAGCCTCCGGCTAGAGTGGTGCAACAATCAAAACCAGGAGAAAGGGATAGAAATCAAATACATATCCCTGCCCGAACTTATGGTGATTGCCTTTACAGTTACCAAACTCTGCGGCGTAGCCGCCTTGCACAATGCCACCGGGTCCCAAATGCGGATGGCGATAGATTGCTACCGAGGCACCATTTTCAATTGGTGTGACACTGTGTTGGCCAATATGAAGGGCCAACTGACTAGGGAAAAGAACGGACAACTAAAGACCTTTGGGTATGGGCCTCTAGTTGTGAGCTTTGCCCTAGAGAGGGTTCCGATGCTGATCCCACAGCATCTCACTGTTCCAGCTGGGCCTCCTCGGGAGCCAAAGTTGATGCGATGGGTTACGGTGATGGCCCGGCATCCTGATGAGGGAGCGGGAGTTGTTCGATTTCCTGCGGGTTACTTTCACTGGTTGGAGGACCAAGTCTTTGCGATTCAGGACTTTCCTTATGCCGGAGTAGATTTTCGCGGTGATCCGGACATGGTTCTTCCACAGGGAGAACAATGGGACGACATAGGTATTTCATTTTCACAAGTTTTTTAAATTATTTACTTTTTATTTGTTTTTTATATTGTCTCAAAACTGACAGTGACAATTTTCAAAATGCAGATGTAGGTCCACAGCGCCCGGTCAATCTCCGGCCATTCGAGAGGAGAGTACCAGTTGCACCAGCACCGGCCCCACAGGATGCGGCCGTAGAGACCTTAGCCGAGCTGGAATAGGACCTAGAGCATCTCACGGCGGACATACCAGAGACGACTATAGATGATATTCCTATCCGACTTCAGTGCTATGTGGTCGCAGTCCCAGGACCTTTCAGGAGGTTCCTGTGTAGGGTAGCGCGGGCAGTGGTCTCGTACAGAGAGCACCACCAGTGATTGGCTAGTCACTTTTTGTAGACACATGTGACATTTTTGGTTTTTTGTACTTATCATTTTTGCCGATCATAGGGTGTTTTTCAACCTATGATCGAAGACGATGTATATTTTTTGACACACTCCTATCTGTATATATCATTATTACCGGCTTATTTTGTTAAACATGTGTGATGAAATGTTTATAAATTTACATTTATGATTGTTGCAAATGTCTATTTAACATTCGAGATGCCATTGCATCTGCTAATGTGTTTAAAGACCTTGGAATATGCTGATATTCAATGTAATCAAATTCACGTTCCAAGAGACGCACCCTCAAGAACAATCTTAATAACACTGGATTTCTAATGGCATAGACTCTATTAAGCTGTAATACAACGAGTTCAGAATCTAACCTCACTATCAAACTCCGAATCCCAAATGAAATAGATTCAGATAATAATTCAATCACTACACTGTATTCTGCAATGTTGTTTGTTGTTTGACCGAGGCTCACCCCATGCATAGAAACTAACTCGTCAGAGGGCGAATAGATAACCCAAGCTGCGGAAGAGATATTTCGTGTACTACGACAAGCACCATCAGCAAATCCAATGTACGTTTGGAGAGGCGTCGACATCTGCAATATCAAGAGTAAAACCAAGATAAGCCAAAATAACGACGAAAAACACACTCTCTAAACTAAGCACACTTGTCTAAACCAAACACATAGTCTAAACTAAGCACACATACTAGCTAGAAAGAAAAACTAACCTAACTAAAATCTCCATACCCAACATTTAAGCATAATACCTCTTTAGGTAAAGTCCATTTCTGGGTTTACCCAAAGAGTCCCCGTCAAAGTCTACCAGCTCATAGGCTCCTTTTGCTAGCTTGCGCTTGACAATGTAGGGCCCATGCCACATAGGAACGAATTTTCCAGCACCTAACTTATCATTAGCTTGATCATATAACAACACTAGGTCTCCTTCCGAAAAATTTCGAGGGGTCACATTCCGATCATACTGAGCTTTCATTCGTTTCGCATGAGTCTCGATTGCTAAAGCAGCTTCACGTCGAGTCTCATCAAATTTAGCTAAGTATAACAGACGTTTCTCCTCTTCGGAAGTAGCTGGAAGTAATTCGATGGCCATTTGCAGTGATGGGATTTCGCATTCAATGGGTAGCACGACTTCCAAACCATAAACTAGTTGGAAAGGAGTGAACCCTGTTGATGTTTTCACTGAGGTTCGGTATGCCCAAAGTGCTGAAAATAACATGTTGTGCCAATTCGACCGATGAATACCAATGATCCGTCAGATCATGATAACTAGAACTTTGTTTATAGACTCAACCAGACCATTCGCTTGGGGATAATAAGGAGTAGAACTATCATGACGTAAAACAAGTTGGCCTGTAAGTTCTGTCATCATAATGTTTCAAAAATGGCACCCATGGTCAGTGATTATCGCTTGTGGGACACCAAACCTAGCAATAATGTGATTGAATACGAAAATTGATGCTGTCTTGCCGTCTGCCTCGAATGTAGGCATCGCCTCGGCCCACTTAGTAAAATAATCAACCGCAAGGATGATATACGCATGCCCCTCGGCCGAGTGAGGGTTACAAGTAATAAAGTCGATACCCCATTTGGCGAAAGGACCAACGGCAATTATAGGGTGGAGAGGAGCAGGTGGCGCGCGCATCTTTTGATCAAACACCTGACAGTTGTGGCATTTTCGGACCACAATAATACAGTCTTTAAACAAGGACGACCAAAAATAGCCAGCGCGCAATATCTTTTGGGCTGTGGCATACCCAGACATATGACCGCCACACGCTCCAGAGTGACAGTCATTCAAAACCCTCTCAGCTTCCTCATGAGTTAAGCAATGCCGAAAAATCAAATCCGCCCCACGATGATAAAGAGTATCTCCAATGATTTTGTATTGTTGAGACTGGAATCGAATTTTCCGACGCTCCGACTTTGAGATTTCGGGCCGAAAGGATTGGGTTTGGAGATAGACAATTATATCCCCATACCACGGATCTAAAGTGCTGATGAGAAACAGAGATTCGTCCGCAATGGGTTCCTCTACCACAGTTTCCGTGTCAGCACGCGGGAAGTCACACATCAATTCCGCAAAAACTAAAGATTTCTTAGACTTGGATTTTTCAAACTCCAAGTCGAACTCTTGCAAGATAACAATCCATTTAGAGTACTTGCCCCCTAGCAATTGTTTAGTCAAAATATAGATCATAGGGTTGCAATCCGAAATAACTGTAGTTTTACGGAGAAGAATGTAATGACAAAAACGCTGGACAGCCTGAACAGCTGCCAGTGCCAATTTCTCGACATGCGAATATTTTAACTCAGTGGGATTTAACGTTCTACTAAGATAATATATCACATGTTCCGTGTCGAATTCATCTTCCTGTACTAAGACCATTCCAATAGTGGAATGAGCGGCGGCGAGGTACAAAAAGTAATCCTGGTTGTAGTTGGGAGGATGCAGCAACGGTGCATGGGTCAACGCGTGCTTTAGCGCATCAAAAGATTTCTGAGCTATCTCATCCCAAGAGAATTGAGTATTTTGTTTCAACAACCAGGTAAAACCCTTGGTAATCTCGGCGTAGTTAGGAATGAATCGGCGTAAAAAGTTTGCTTTCCCTTGCAAACTTTGGAGTTGGCACAAACTCGAAGGAGGAGGCAATTTGATGATAGCTTCGACCTTTGAGGGATCGACGCGAATGCCGGCTTTTGAAACTACAAATCCCAGCAATCGTCCCACTTCTATGCAGAAGACACATTTGTGTGGGTTCAACCGTATACGATAATGCCTACACCTCATAAAAATTGCTTGTAAATGGACAAGGTGATCAGCTCGACGTAAAGAGTGAGCGGGCAAGTCATCGAGATACGGTTGCACAATGTGCTTGGTGTCATGAAATGCATAAGACATCGCCCTTTGAAAAGTGGCTCCGGCATTCTTAAGCCCAAAAGGTAGTTTGCAATAAGCAAATGTCCCCCATGGACAAATGAAAGCCGTTTTTGGTTGATCGGCAGGTAGAATATTGATTTGGTTGTAACCGGAAAAACCGTCCATAAAGGAAAATATTTCACTGCCGGCACAATCATCATTTATTTGATCGATATAGGGCGTTGGATAGTTGTCTTTGGGACAAGCACGATTGATATCCCTATAGTCGATACATATTCTTATTGTTCCCTGCTTCTTGTTAACTGGAACAATATTCGATACCCAATCCGTTAACGGGATTGGATAAATGAAACCTGCTTTCAACAACTTCTCAACTTCTAATTTAATTGCAGCCGCTTTCCGAGGGTGGATCTGACGTAGACGTTGCCGAACGGGTTTAGCGTCCGGGTAAGTCTTGATCTCATGAACAACAATGGAGGGATCAATTCCTGGCATTTCCTCATAGGACCAGGCAAACACGTCGCGGAATTCTTGAAATAGGACCTTGTATGTTTGTATTTCATTATCTGTACACGAGGCACCTATATGAATGTTCTCAATAATTCCGGTTTTGACTGAAATATCAATGGCAATAGTTTGGGAAATGTTTCCCAAATTCAACTCTGAATCAGGATGTTTCATGGGATTCTGAGCGTCCTTGACATATTCAGCTGTAAAAATTGATGAAAAATCATTTTCAAAGTCATCACCCTCAGGTAAAAACGAAGATCTATGATGAAGATCTTCCCATGGTAGATCGTCTACACTTAGGACTTCGCGAAGCTGTTCGTCAGATGACACAACTTCAGGAATCGTTATCCGTTCTGAGGTTGATGTGAAAAGTGATTCCTCACGGACCACATTCATTTGGTCGATTTGGGTTGAACGCGAGTCGGTAAAAGACTGCACGGCTTCATAAGCAATTTCATATGGACTCAAAGGCATGGCATCACCGAATGAGTCTATCTCAGATTCAGATGGGACAATCCAAGGATCATCGTAAATAATAGTGTCTGAAGTAATCATATGAATGAAAGCAAATGAAGGGTCTGCGTTGATTGGAGGGAAAGGAAAAGTTCCCAGTAAACCGGAATCTTTAACTAATCCTACACCAACATCCTTGTAAGGGATAGTCGTTTTACCGACATGCTGGATACTCTCTGAAGAGGCTGGGTCGGATGAAAAGTAAGCCAGCTGGTCTATCGTCACGATCTTACCATTGTGTGGAAACTTTATAACTCTGAAGACCGATGACACGATCGCTGTCATAGCGTAAGACCAACTGCGACCCAAAAGAAGGTTGTAGTCTAGAGGGGCATCAACCACCTCCACATCCAGACTAACGGGTTTTCCTTCAACCCCTATAGGCAAATCCTGTAGAATGCCAAACGGATGGAACCCACGGCCATCAAAGGCCTTAAGAATGGTCGGGGATTGGTTCAGTGAAGAAGAACCAAGCGATCTCCAACACTGAATCGACATAATACACGTAGAAGCTCCTTCATCAATTACAGTCCGATGAATAGGCCTGTTTTTGACTATCACTGGGATCTGGAAAGCCATCTGATGAGGGAGACGCGGTGTACTATTTTCTAGATCAAAGATTATCAGGTTCGGGTCCTGAATATCAACAGCTCCTATAGCCGACAAGAGTAATTTTTGTTGTGCTGGACATGATTGCAGCACTTCCAAAGTCGACATTGTTGAGGGTGAAACAACTAGATCCTCAACAATGTTATAATTCTGAGCTGCTCTCGCATGTGGATTGAAAGCAGACTTTCGAAGTATACCCTTGGCGGGCGGTTTGATTACAAAGTCCGGGTTAGGTTTCTCGATCTGTAGTGGATCGGAACCGGGAGATGAGGTTGATGGATTAGAATGAGAAGATTCTGCTTCTTTGCCATCAACAGGACTCTTACTACCGTAATCTTGCGATCGAGTCGCAATCCGTACATGAGACATCATCAATATGGGTTCTTCACTGGCACTCGAGGAAGAACCTATCATTTTACTCTCCTGCTTTGGAAATGGATCTTTCAAAATAGCAGGAGTTGGGGAACCTTTAATGATTTTCACAACCTCTGCCCGATGAGGGCAATCTCTTGTGAAATGATCTTCTTCACAAATTAAATAAGGATAGCGAGGTTTGCACTTTTCGTCATTAGATTCCGACTTCTCCTTTTTCTCCTTTGGAGCCTTATCTGCTTTATCCTTCTTCTTGCCTTTCTTCTTCCCACCATTTTTTGATTTAGCCGTAGATGACTCTACAGCGTGAATATCGGTGGAAATTTCAGGAGAAGACTCTCCTGTCGGGGAATCTGGTAAGGTTATAATGGGCGAAGAATTCTTTGAAGATTTCTTCTTGCTTTTAGTATTTACCGTACCAATCATACCATCAGCAGCATGAAATCCCGAAGGAGCAACAGCGATTTGATTTGACTTTGGAAGATCTGGGATCTTTTCATGCAACGTACCTGAATGAGTGTAAACTAAGTCAAGGTACTGCGCTTGAGCAATTACTTGCTCTTCAGTAACTACTCCGGCCTTAGCTACATCTTTATTAATCTTCGGTAATAATGATTTAACAAACCATTCAGCTAAGATTTGGTCTGGAATAAAAACTTTCACTAATCGCCGTCGACGTCTCCATTCATGGATATGATCGGAAATATAAGTGGACGTCGACTGTTTTAGTGAAGTTAGTAGTTCCGTGCCATTATCATATCTGACCGGCAACTAAAAATGAGTTAGGAACGAGGTAGCTAACTGATTAAAATTGTAAAAAGAGGCCTGTGGTAACTCAATGTACCACTTGGCCGCGAGACCAATGAGCGTACGCTGGAAAAGACGTAAGCGGATCAAATCATCCGAGATGGAATTTGAAGCACACCAGAGGTGGTAAGTCATCACATGATTGGACGGATCCTCTCCAGACTTACCTTCGAACTTGGGTATATCGCTGGGCAACTTATTTGGCATTGGCGGCCAGAACGGAAGATATTGTATTGGATCGTTCGTTAGGCGCGACAAGTCTGGTAAATCCAAAGTTGCGATAAACGGTAACTGCCGATTCGGATCCCTAAAACTCTGGGTCACAAGACCAGTCCCAGGAGGAGGATATCCAGGATAACTTGGAATAGGAATCGCATTCGGGATATTATATCCTCCTGGAAAACCAGGATTAACCGGACCGTATTGGGGTTGCTGAGGTTGTTGATAAGTGTACCCAGGATACGGTTGATACTGGTAAACCGACTGTTGGACAGCAGGCCCGTATTGGTACTGTCCCTGGTACGGTTGATAAGCGAATTGTGGTTGACTAGTGACAACCGTACTTAAACCAGGCTGTCCTACAGGCATCTGAACCGTAGTTTGAATCGTAGATCCAGACAATGGTAAATATGTCTGAGGAGTAGTTGCATAGACAGTAGAAACCGGAGCTGTCGATACTCTAGAAGTAAGTGTGGTGGAAGGAGCAGATGTTGCGGTAGTTGCAGCAGTCGTTTGAGATGGAGTACTAGGTGAAATTGGCGACTGAGTAACTACCGAAGGTACAGAAGTTTGAACATTAGACTGGACTGGTTGCTGGGATGGACTAGCAACTAAGGATTGTCCAGCTTGAGATGACAACTGTACGTTTGGCTGCAACACTTGTTGACCTGCGATGGATTCCACACTATGTTCATTCCAGGGTATTGACCCATGACAGGTTGAGGATATTGAGATCCATAATCGGATTGAGGGTAGGATTGATAACTGAAAGGCACAATTCCCATACCTTGAACATATGATTGACCTTGAGGTGGTTGATAACCTTGACTCGAGTATTGACCTTGAGGTTGATACCCTTGAGGTAAATACTGATACTGGGGTTGACCTTGACCTTGAGGTTGATACCCTTGAGGTAAATATTGATACTGAGGTTGACCCTGGGGTACATATTGAGGTTGGGGTTGACCTTGAGGAATGTATTGTACTATGGGTACATACTGTCCTTAAGGTTGCCCCCCAGACGCAACTTGTGTACCTTGAGGTTGCCCCCCAGGCGTTACTTGAGGCTGACCCCCAGGCGGTAATTGGCCACCTTGAGGTTGAGAACCGGGAATTGAACCTGACATCATATAAATGTCTCCTACATCCAACGGTCTATTACCATTGTTTCCAGCTAATAACCCATGTTCAACGGGTTGAGGAGATGCGCCCGCAAAAGTAACAGACAATGACTAATACCTAGAGGGAACAGAAGGACCGCCGTACAAGAAAGATTCAGGAGATTGAGTGAATACGGATGACTGACCAGACATATTTACAGGAGTATAAATACCTCCGGGTGGAAAAGGAGTTCGAGGTGGAGAAAAACTTATCCCTGAGTTGTCTAAATAATTGGTTAACGAAAGGTACCAAGTAGTACTTCTAGGAGGACTGTAAAACATAGATTCACGCTCCCTTAGATCAATAGTAGGTTGATCTTCAAGGATAGATACGCCTAATTCTTCCTCTGGAGCAAGTTCTTCAATAGCTATCAAACCAGCAGGAAGATTTTCGGTGATGACTCTTTCTACCCTAGGTGAATCTGGTGCACTAGAAGTTGGAGTAACAGGTTCAGATACCTCAGGTTCTTCGCCTATATCACTAGTAGATGAAAAACTACCAACAAGCTCGGAAACTGCAACTGCTTCAGGATTATAACCTGTTTCTAGACCTTGGTAATCTGGATGGACTACCAACGACGATTCTCCTTCTTCAGGTGAACCTACTTTACTGCCACTAGGAGTTACAAGGACCTTTAAACCTTTGTAATGACTTGGGATGTCTTGAGGAGGTTCACCCCGAAGTCTACGGGATTTCCTCAACAATTCGGCCACGGAAACAACCTCAGGAGACTTGCGCCGAAGTCGACGGGACTGTCTCGGTAATTCCGCCACAGTTAAAAACTTTTAACTACTGCACATGCAAACAAAGTAAAATCTCAAAGCAAACCACCTAAAGTCTCTAAAGAACCAAACAAATTTGAATCACATGCGTAAAGAATCTAGGGCGTCAAACCATGCACAAATAGTAGCCTTCCGGACCGAAAACACTAGTTGGAGATGAAACCCAACATCGTCGAATTTAGTACAGAAGTGGAGGGTGGAACAGTTACCCCGGCAACCTGCTTAATGAATAGATCGACACAAGTTCCTCCACTTTAACCGTCTCGAGTGAAGTGAACCCCCCGGAAAATCCAAGTGAGTCTAGCCGACGTCTGCTCCAGGTACAGTGGGATCTTCCCTCCACCGTCACCTCGGTAGAATCCTAAAGATAAGGGTCACTAAGGTTACCAACAGCAACAAATGCACCTGGGGGAACAGTCTACACTCCGACAGCACGCAAGGGCAGAGTATCAAGCTCAATCCCCTTGCCGGCTCCTTGACAATAATTCAAGGTTTACCGACAAGTGACCCCTGGCTCCTCGACAATGGTTAATCCGAGGTTTACCGTTTGTAATACGTGCGTGTCTGGCATCGTTCCCAACGAGGGAGGATTGATCCCCTCACTGGTTCGGACACGAGCTCATGCTTCTCCTTTAAGAGGAGCTTTCCTAGAGTACAAATGAAACAGTTGGATTTATCCTACCACAAGATGAGCTACTTGTTTGGTTTTGCTGTCTTGGAGAGTTAATTACTCTCCTACTCCAAGACACTAGCCTGATCTATATTGGTGTTTCAGAGCCCTAGTAAATAAAATTTACTAAGTTGATTTTACTTTAAGCGTTAATTTTATGGCTTTTTTAAGACAAAAGGTAGTGGAGATGAAACTGGTGGTGTGTAGACTCGACCGAAATCCACTAAAAAGATGCACTTAGGATGATTTACACTAATTTTTCCTTTTTCAATGAATTTCCTAGCTAAGAGAGTTGGAGAATGCAAATTCGAAATAAAAACAACTTTCTTGGCAATGAAAACAAAGAAACAAACTCTTTTTCTTTTCAAAACATACAACACATGACCACTATTTACTTCACGAAAATTCCTTTTCTTTCAAAGACACAAATGCTACCAAAGCAAACTTTCCTCCAAAAGATATTTTTGTATTTTTTCCTAATTAATAAAGCATGTAAAACTTACTTTAACAAAAATCAAAGTTAAAAAAGCTATGGCAATCAAATCAACTCAATTTCACTCAAAAGCAAATCTAAGAGAAATAAATATAAAAGTAAATCTAACGAGTTAAAAGCTTACTAAAGATGATTCCTGGATGTTTTACTCAGTCAAAATGTAACTAAGGACTAGTGAATGCAGAACCAAAAACTAGTCAAAACAAAAAATCAAAATCTTTTTGTTCTTTTCTCAAGAATAAAATTCAAAGTTCAAATAACAAACTTTTCGAGATTTGCAAAGAGAAGACACAAAGGTAGGTCTCTCACAAGGGTGATTTCTATGACAAGCCCGACTCCTAAGAGGACTGAACAAAACCAGGGAGATCCAAAGTTTGACAACCTCTAACGCCAAAGTCACTACAGGACCAGTTAAAAATCAAACCCTAAGGCAAAATCCCTATGAATTTTACTAAAACCCTCGACACTAACGGAACAAGATTAGGTGAAGATCTATGGCAGAAAACTAATGGATCTGGGCAGAAAAACAAATTAAAAACAAAAAGTAAAAGGCAAAAAAGAAGGAAAATGAAATTTTCTTAGTTTTGACAGGGGTACGCAGGCGACCTGTTTGCACAGGTGCGGGTACGCTCTGTGCACAAAGCGACAGTGCGTACAGGTACGCACTGTGCTACACTCAGAGGCTGCGTACTTCGAGCAAAACAAAGAAAAACTAAAAACTAATTTAACCCTAAGCTAGCCCACCCAAACACACAGTCAGACAGCCAAAAATCAGAAAACAAATAACTTTTCTCAGATCAAAAGTTCATACAAAGGAAAAAACATTCACATTAATGGATTCCCCAGTGGAGTCGCCATTTTGTCATGCGGAAAGAGTCGTTAGTGCGGACACAACTGACCTCCCTAGAAGCAAAAGCTTTCTAGTGACAAACAAGACAAATAAAGCTACTTTTCTCTAAACATGCATTGCAATTACAAGTAATCAGGGGATCTTTAACATACCTCTAGTCCAACGCTTTGTAGTAGTCCAGCCTCGCCGATCCAGATGAGCTCCTCCTTCTCTTCGAAACCTGCATTCACTGAAAAGCCAAAAGATTAAATAGCACCTGATAAACTCATATAACAATACATATCTATCATATGGACCAAGGAGTATATGAAACAAACCATGAATAACAATCTGTTGAGAAAAATAAGTTCATTTGCATTAAAAGGTAACAAAAGGAACCATTACAACCTGAGCCTTGGTGTTGTGCAAGTCCCTCCTAGGGTCCAGCAAGAGTTTTCCTTTACTTTGATCAGCTCACCCACCCTCAAATAAGGCTAGGAAAGGATGGGAATCTCTCCTATCAAGCTTTACAAGGGAGTCCTAATTCCAGCAGCATCTACCCTTAGGAATGTTTAGCTTTCAACCTCCCTCCCTTTGGCCCAATGCTTGTATTTATAGTGCTCTAGAGGAAGTTATTCAGGTCCACCATCAATGGGATAAGCCCCTCTTTGGATGGGATAGCTCCCCTCTTGATGGGATAAGTTCCTCTTTGGTAGGGATACATGAACCATCTGGAGGCACTCCATACACGTCAAACAAGCTTCTAGAAGGCTCTAGAAATGACCACAAGTAACTTTTTGGAGTGAAACTTGCGCCTTTTGACCTTTATAGGAGTACGCACCCATTGCTTTACATACAGAGCATACAAGTACGCAGGTATTGTGAACTTGGAGTGCGTACACGCAGGTAAGGCTAAGAGAAACTGCGTACCCAGAGATATATAGATTTTTAATGACTTTCTCTCTTTCCTGAAGTTTGACATGGAGAGCAGAGGTATGAGGCTTGCCAAGGAGGATAGTATGACAGTTGATGGAGCCATACTAACTGCAAATAGTCATGGTGACAAATTTTAGTGTAACACCGTGTACATGAATTAGTAGAGATTTACATGGATGGTTTCATACCTTATGGATATGCTTTCCAAGAAGCTCTGTCCAACATGTGCAAAGGTTTGCAAATATGCATAGAGATGAATCTCTCCTTGAGCCTTGAAAATTGCCAATTTTTAATGAATGAGAAAATTGTTTTACGACACCTCCTCTCTAAAAAAATAATTTAGGTTGATCCCAACAAATAACCATCATTAGAAAGATTTGTGTTCCTCAAAAACAGAATGATGTTAGAACTTTTTTAGGAATTTTTGGATACTATAGAAGATTATTAAGGATTTTAGCAAAATTCCTTCACCTTTGCTTTTTCTACTAAAAAGGGACTCAGAATTTTGTTGGACATACTTATGTTAGAAGATATTTAAAGAAATCAGAGACAAATTGACAATTGCACTAGTCCTTAGGGGCCCTAATTGGGCCTTTCCCTTCCACATCCACATAAATGCATCAAACAAAGTAGTGGGGGCAACATTGGGGCAACTTAAAGGTAAATTGTCTTATGCCATCTATTTCATTAGCAAGAAATTGTCCAAGGTTAAGCTTAATTACACAGTTATCGAAAGGGAACTTTTATCTATTGTGCATTCTTTGAAAAAATTTAGGCACTACATTACTGAATATCAAGTTTTTATGCATACTGACCATGCAATAATTAAGTACTTGATGAATAAATATGATGTAAATTATTGAATCATTAGATGGTTATATTTATCAACACATAGTAAATATAATGTTAAGTTTCAATTACATCTAGTTTTAGGTTGATTTTTAGTTTGATTTAGTTTTATTACAACAATAAAACTTACTAACTTATTTATATTTAAATCCAATTTTATTTATGAACATATGGAATTTATTTTTCAGTGGTTTCTCTTATGTATGCCTCCTTTTCTATGAGGAATGGAAGCATTTGTGAAGCCGAGGAGGTGTAGGGACAATTGAAGGTATTTTTCTATTGATTGATGTATCATTCACATTAAATTTGCAAGCCTCTTGTGTTCAATCAATAGATGGAAACAGAAACACATTTTTGGGAAGGCTTGCCCAGAAATTTGTTGTGTTCAATTTTAGCAAGGCTCCCTATTCGACATGTTTCTAGAATGAGGATTATCTGTAAACGATGGAAAAATATGTTACCTCCTTGTAATGCCTAGCAAAGAGTCGATCCAATTTTTTTAGTAAATTCCATCCCTAAATTTCTTGTTCAATTCTATTGGGGTCCCAAACATTAGGAAATGTGGGCCATAGAATTAGCACATGCTTCTTCAGACATAAACTTTTACAAATCCCCTTGTAACAACTGCTAGGGTAAATGTGCATATAAACAACATAATAGGAACAGAAATACAATAAACATATCAACCATCAAAATCTATATATATACATCAATATATTTGCACATGAAAATCAGGGGAAAGAATTTTTTTCATTAATAAATGCAATGAACGAACCTGTGATGGGACCACCATGTTCCACCCAACCATAGATTGGCTGAGCCAAGTAAATCTTCAGCAAATCACCCCCCTACCATATTCCAAGCATGAATGTGGGATGTTAGAGAACACATCAGTCAAAACTCATACAGGGCTTATAGAGGCCACCCACCTCAACCCATCAAATAGTGATTCCACCTTACGGTCAGACATCACCAAAAAACCATCATCAGATTGGTCTCCATCTAAGCCTTCCAGGGCCTCTAGAGCATTTTTCCAACCAAGGAATCCAAAATTAGTAACTCAACCCACAACTTATACAAGGCTTCCAGATTGTTTTTCCAACCAAGGCTTCTAGAACTACTAACTCAACCCACAACTTATACAAGGTGTCCATAGCGGTTTTCCAACCAAGGCTTCCAGGACTAGTAACTCAACCCACCAAGGGCTTCCAGAGCATTTTTCCAACTAGGTATTATAGGACCAGTAACTCAACCCAAGTTGTTATAGGGCTTCCAAAGAGTTTGTCAAAGCAGGGCTTCCAGGACTAGTAACTCAACCCAAGCTGTTACAGGGCTTCAAGAGAGTTTGTTCAACCAGGGCTTCCAGGACTAATAACTCAACCCAAGCTAAGGAAACATGAGAACCAACCAAAACAAAACAATGAAAGTAAACCCACAATCATCATGACTATCTAGGAAATAGCAAGGCTAGGCAATCCACTGTCGATCCATGCAATCCTCCGTGCCAATGATAGATCACAACCAAGAAACTGCATGCATGTGCCATGCATGCCAAAACTAGTAAAGAATTCATACATGCAACTCGGTACCTGCAAGCAAATTTGATGTAGCTGTTGATGTCGATGCCTTCTTGTGCTTTCTTTCTCCTCCTTTTTCCTTCTTGCTCCAAGAATCCAAGTATGCCACACCCACTAAGAGTGCTCCAAGAAAACTCTATGAATCCAAGAGTATGAGAGAGAGAGAATAATGAGAGAGTTCCAAAATTGAACTGACAAAAAGTTTACACTGAAAGGAAGAAGCTTGAGCCAAGAGCTTGCCAACTGATCCTCAGAAGCCTTTTTATTAATGAGGCCTCTATTTTCTTCATTTTCCATTATTTTGCTTCAATTTCTTCCTCACATGCAACCTATGACCTTTCACCTTCCTTTTCTCCTAATTTCCATTATTTTCATAAATAAATGTGCCAAATATACCTTTTTTCCTCTTTAATGCCTTAGCCATTGCCTTTGCTAATTTCCTTAACCATAAAAAAACCAAATGAACACCCACTAGGATGTCCTGCCCACCATTCAGCTTCAAATACGTGTCCCATCATCCATGGTATTTATATATTTTTACATGGAATTTTCACAAGGGCTATTACAAAACTCTCCCCCTTGGGGGAACACCATCCTCGATGTTCAATGACACATCACACCTGTAACCAACAAGACTGCTGAAAACAAAACATATTGCCCATGGAGCTTTATAACATATCTCGTTTCATTATTTACAAAGAAATATTTGCTCAAAATCAAAACTTGATGACAACATGATAACATATTGCATATTGGAGCTTTATAACATAGCTCATTATGGTATTTCCAATAACCACATACACACATACACACATTTTCTCAACCAGTAAATACAATAATATGATGCTTACATCTGTAACAAGGGAATTTAGAGGCTAACACCTCCACCCTAAAAGTAATACCAGGATCCACCTTCTTCCCAGAGAGTCTAGAGTCCACTGCAAAGTCAAATCTGCATCCATTTTCCAACGTTATAATCATGTGCCACCTATCCTCTCATTGAACAATTAATATCTCATTATTCTAGGGCACACTCCTAATGTTCATCTGATAACATCTGGTAATGCTAATGACCAAAACAAATCCATCTGTGACCTTCCCTTCTCTGCTACATAGTCCCTCGGGAATCCGGTCACCCCTTCCATGCAGTCACTCACCTTCCAAGTTCTGCTGGCACCCCCATCCCTGGTATTCCATCCCTTGGCATAGATTCTTCCCATCAAAAGATACAAAAACCAAGGCATATACATGCCTCAACACATCATACCGGTCATAGCATGCTCATGGCAATCAATGGACACTATTGGGTACCAATGTCCCACAATGGCCCTGTTCCAGAAGTGCTTTACTAGCATACTGCTTCATGTTTCAATTCCTTTGTTGCTAATTCTTGTAGTTGATTTCAACTACCCAACCGGGCATGTTCATGCTTCATGTACCACACACATAGCTTCCATCAATTTTAAAATAAATTAAAATAAATTCACATCATACCTCATTGGTAGCTCCTCAATAAGGTACATTTGCAATCCTGTTCACTTCCTATCATAATAAGTCAAACTAGCATCTTTGACCAAATCAACATGTATAAAAATATCAGATCAGGTTAGCTCAAAACACAACCATCATAGATCAAAATCATAAATCACATGTAACCATCATAAACCAGAATCATAGATCATAAATCAAAATCATAAATCTTAAAATAGAATAATAATTCACATGTAATCATCATATACCAGATTCATAAGTGACATGCATAATAAAACTGAAATACAATACCGATACCTATCCTTCATTGATCCTTACTTCTGCCTTTGTTCTTTTGTATAGACACCAGATCGGTTGCCACACCAGCAAACACCTAGTGCCTTCTCCTCTACTAGGTGCACATATACATAGTGTGCATCACACACATATGACCACATACAACATACAAATCCATGTAACACATGCATCTACACCTGACATACAACAAATACACCTACATCCAGTGTACAACAAAGTGCATCCATCTATACCTGATGTGTAATACCACCCAATACATGTACCTACATAGAGTACAACACAACGAGTACGCACGTTGAAATACCATGATTACATGATGCACATACATAATATGCCATGCCCATAATACAACATTGACGACATGCACACAATACCACATGTACACCAGTACCATATTTAAAACTTGTACACAACATGACTAGTACACTGCACCACTTGCACAACGTGTGCACAACATCACATGTACATGGCACCACCTGCACAACATGTACACAACTCCATATGTACGCTACACCACTATACAATGTGTACACAATACCACATGTACACAGTACCACACGCATGACATGTATGTGACACCACATGTACATAGTTCCACATGCACGACATGTACATAGCACCACATGCATAGAGACCCACTTGTACAATATTTTCACAACACCACTCGCACACTACACCACTTGTACAATCATGCACACCACTCCATATGTACATAGTACCAATGTACCGCATGCATGCAACACCACTTGTGCATAGCACTACATATCCAACACGTACATAGCATCATCTGTACACAACACTACATATCCAACATGTGCATAGCACCATATGCACCCAACACTGCATATCCATCATGCACACATTACAATATGTACACAATACCACATATCCAACATGTACATGGCCCCATCTATACTCAATATTGAATATGTAACATTCATCCAACATTATCGGTACCATCCTATACATAACATTGCATAAACAACATTTACACACACTATATATACACAACATCGCATTTGCACACATCATATATGAAACATGCACAACAATAGTACCACACATCCAAAACCATACTTTCCTTACCAAGAAACCTTGCTTCCAATGTCTTATTCATGCTTATCCTAGCATGTTGCAAACCACACTACTTTCACTTTACCAATGTATCGCTTGGTATAACCTATCATAACATAGACATAATATAATCACATAATATCAACTCATAACCACATGATACTGACCTCGTATATTTTTCATGACTACTCTTCCCACTTGATTCCTCATGAACCAAGAACCTCTTTGTGCCATTCAGTTCCGTAAGCAATTATTCCTTCACAAGAATGATCCTTGACAATCCCTATCAGACAATGACATAGATACATAGATACATACATACAGATATCTATATCTATATCTATATATATATATATATATATATATATATATATATATATATAATCGTTAGCATAAAACAATCATCACCTTCTCAGAAAATGACATACATACATTCATGTATACATATATAAACATCAACATAATCATGATCATAACTTAATTACCAGATAACATAAGGTATAGGTGAAGATAAATTCCTTTAGTCATTAAACACATGCGCAACATTGAGAACAATAGTTCCCAACATAGCCAAGGCATATGATGCCTCAAATACATTTAATTTACCTTTTCCTGTCACCTTTCTCATGACTATCCTCCATTTACCACAATGGACCCAGCCAATCCAACCGATTGTCATAGTCTTACCTTCCATTGTGCTTACTCATGCATCGAGCTTCATCTGAATATTACATCACCTTTCGGGTACCACACAACTCTCCCCGAGCTCCATCAACTTTCCTCTTTCCCAATCAATTCCCAAGACTCAAAATAATAAAAGAGAAGACCAAAAAAACCAAGAAGAAGACCGTGAAAACCCATAACGATATGACACTACAATAAAGTGGCAAGGCCTTGCACCAGACATAAACAAAATCGCAAATCAAGCTCAAAATACTAAAAACACAAGACTAACACCATGACTCAATCCCCATGGTTCCCAAGGAAAGCTCAACCTAAGCCATATTCAAGATTTCATGGCAAGCTATCTTGCCATGCAACTCCCTACATCATGGTGCCATAAACACATAACTATCAATGTATATTTAAGAATAATAATACACTAGTTACCTCATCTAATTGTGCCAAGCATGCTTCTTGCAACTGAATGCATCCACACCATCTCTCAAGGGACTCCAATCCTTTAACAGATCCACCTGTAGCTAAAGACTAGCTAATATACCTGTCAAGTTCATGTTCATGAATATAGCACATATCCTCATACTGTTAAATAAAATCAAGGTTAAGAAGACTTCCTGTGTGCAAAGAACTCATTTGTTCGAAATTAGGGTTTCCAAACATAGCCAAAGGAATTCTTGCCCAATTCCTTTCTTTTACCTTTTTACCTTTTTGGAATCAAGGCTTACAATGTGCTATCACACCACCCAACCGTTAGTTATATAGACACATCAACTATTATCTTGTCATGCTAATACTAATCATGTTACCCTGCAACTGCTCACACACATCAACCACATGTTCCAAATATCAAGACAATCATATCTATTAATTTGAAATCAACCGTTACCAAGACTAATAATCATATCATAATCCATAGTCAACTCATAGTCATCAGTCATAATGCTACAACTATCACCTACTATACTCAAGTACATATCAACTATCTCAACACATATATTTTAGTACAATCATCTTAAAACAAGATCATTTGAACACATACTCTTATTATGCAATTCATCAAACATTCATACCATGTTAAATAAACCAACTAGATGACATAATCAATAGTCAAGCACCAAATATATGACATAAGCAACTGGTATCTTAATGTATCTTAGGGGAGGTGATGTTGTCTACACAATCAATCTAGTTAGCACGATATAACTTTACAACACATCAACTCAAGCACTCATAAGATAATGATATCCATAACAATATCTAACTAACATGTTCACATCGTAAACTCATACACATACGCAAAGTCAATCTAGATTAGTATGACACCATCTCACAAATATGTCAGTTCATACCTGAATATCATAACCATAACCATCTACATAGGTCAAACTTGGTTAACACAATACATATAACATCAAGATCTTCAAGGAAATGAATGTAACCATCATGCATATAACCAATCCAAATTATAACAACAATATCTCAATGAAATGACCTTAATCATCAAGTTAATAACATATAATAACAATAATCTATATATCATACTCATCAACAACATACAACATAATTATCAGGTTATCTAATATAAAACAACAATAGAAATGCATACAACTACAGGTTACTATCATTCTTGACTATCTGACACATGTGCATATAACCACACTAATCATCTAACATCTATCATGAATGTAACCATAACATAAAATACACATTCATAAACCTAATTTATATAACCCTAATTCATATAATAATCCTTAACTTACATACCTGCATGCTCAACATACACTACATGTATGACGATCTGCTCTTATCCCAAAGTCTAATGTTGCAGCCTCATTATGATGATCTACATCCCTTGCTCTATTTAAACTAGCTCATTAGAATCGTAACAACTAGTAGCATCATGATGACCTAAATTGCATACAATAACTTCACAAGGCATGTTTGACCTACTATACATGCATAACAACTATGTATACACACATAACAAATGAGTACAAAACCATATACACATCATTCTAGCTAGAGTCCAGTCATCAATGAATGACCATATCAAGTACACAAACCATGACCTCATGCTTGACAACAACCATTACTCCATTGTACACATTGCCACATGCAACCAACAATATGCATAAGCAATGCCAAATCAACTACACCTATGCATAAAACATGTAGTCTAACATAAGCGATAAATTCTTGTAATCAACCTACAAGACTGATACATGTAATCAAAATATTCAAAAATGTAACCTAACATACAAGGATGTAAGTAGGTATCATGAAATCAACATGTAAGTGACATATAATTCATACATAGTTAGTCACCTGTTCCAAAAATCAAGACATCGTGTCTGTTGATTTGAAGTCATCATTCACCAATACTAACAACCTATATGCATACCCCCCTACTATCCATGGTCCACACTAAGGTAGAAGGAGGAAGCTACTATAATGGCCCGATCTCCACTGTCCAATTATGGAAATGGGATATCCAAGTTTAACCACACTTGAAAAGAAATTGATTTTCATTTCTCATGCATCTTGTATGAGATTAAGTCAAAACATTGCACTTATTCCACTTGTAACATAATATCTAAAAACATGCCACTTTTCCATTTCTTTACATGCAACTTTTCAAATTCCTTGCATGCAACCTTTCAAATTCCCTACATGCAACTCTTAAAATTATTTTTATGAAAATATGCATAGATCAGCTACATCCATATTATCATACTACAATACTATCCCATCCAAAAAAAATAACATTTTCTTCAAACAATTACCGTAGTTTCACATTTTTCTTCAAACAACTACTATACTATTACATTTGCATGTAAGCATTTCTTCAAACACTTTACATGAAAACTAATATAGAAAACTATTTGCATACAAGTAAGCATATATCAACTACAAGAATACTATTACACATCAATACTATCCCCAAACACAAACAACATACTCATTGGGGCATTTTATCAAACAGTTTGTATGCGATTACTCATTGAACCATTTAAGCATTTCATCAAACACTTTTCATGCAAACTAATATAGTGAATGATTCAATGCATATATCCTAAAATGTAGTAGTAAAATTTATGGAAACTGAACCATATGATCAGTGGTATTTTCCCTCACTATGGTTCAATTTTCAACTTCTAATATTTCGTAGATGAAAATTTATAACAAAAATACCAACACAATCATATTTGGTGCACAATTCTAGGAGTATCTAGAAAGCTCGACTTCCACTGGTCATATCTCCTAAAATATAGTGAATAAATGTCTGAAAGTTTTATCACAATATCATTGGAATTTCCCCTCATTGTGAAAACAATTTCAGCTCCTGAGAGTTCCCATAAGAAAATTTATAACAAAAATGTCAGTGTGACCTATTTGAGGCCTGATTTTAGGAGCATTTAGAAGGCTCGACTCCCTCTACTCATATCTCCTAAAATATTGCGACCCAATATCTGAAATTTCTATCACATAATCAGTGTTATGTCCCCTCAATGCAGACAATGTTTCATATTCTAAAAGCTTAAATAATATGAGTTATTGCAAAAATTCCAACATGACCTGTTTAAAGGTGCATTCAGGAAGGTCATCTTCCTTAGATCATAATTCCTAAAGTATTGTGAACCAATGTCTGAATTTTTTACCACCTTATCAGTGGGATTTACCTTGAATATGGACAAATTTTCAACTTCTAATATGCCACATAAGAAAACTTATAACATATATGACAGAAAGTTCTAAAATTTAATCTTTGTTCTTCATTTCACCTATGATAGAACCCATCCAGTCCAAGTGTTTGAACCATCCTCTGATACCACTATGTAACACCTTCTAGGGTAAATGTGCATATAAACAACATATAGGAACAAAAATACAATAAACATATCAGCCATTAAAATATATATATATATATACACACACACATCAGTATATTTGCACATGAAAAACAAGGGAAAGAATTTTTTCATTAATAAATGCAATGAACAAACCAGTGATGGGACTACCACGTTCCACCCGACCATAGATTGGCTGAGCCAAGTCTCTCTTTAGCCAATCACCCCCATGCCATATTCCAAGCATGAACGTGGGATCTCAGAGAACACATCAATCAAAACGCATCCAGGGCTTCCAGAGGGCACCTACATCAACCCATTAAATAGTGATTCTACCTCACGGTCGACATCACCAAAAAACCATCATCAGATTGGTCTCCATCCAAGCCTTTCAAGGCTTCCAAATCATTTTTCCAACCAAGGCTTCCATAATTAGTAACTCAACCCATAGCTTATACAGGGCTTCTAGAGTGTTTACCCAACCAAGGCTTCCAGAACTAGTAACTCATCCCACAACTTATATAGGGCTTCCAAAGCATTTCTCCAACCAAGGCTTCCAGGACTAGTAACTCAACCCACCAAGGGCTTCCAAAGAATTTGTCTAACAAGAGCTTCTAGGAATAGTAACTCAACGCAAGCTGTTGTAGGGCTTCCAAAGCATTTGTCCAATCAGGGTTTCCAGGACTAGTAACTCAACCCAAGCTGTTACAGGGATTCCAAGACTAATAACTCAACCCAAGCTAAGGAAACATGAGAACCAACTAAAACAAAACAATGAAAGTAAACCCATAATCACCATGGCTATCTAGGAAATGGCAAGGCTATGCAATCCACTGTCGATCTAGGAAATCCTCCATGTCAATGATAGATCACAACCAAGAAACCACATGCATGTGCCATGCATGCAAAAACTAGTAAAGAATTAATACATGCAACCCGGTACCTATAAGAAAATTTGATGTAGCTACTGATGCCAATTCCTTTTTGCACTTTCTTGCTCTTCCTTTTTCCTTCTTGGTCCAAGACTCCAGGTATGCCATACCCACCAAGAGTGCTCCAAGAAAAATCTAAGTATCCAAGAGTATGAGAGAGAGAGAATAATGAGAGAGTTCCAAAACTAAACCGACAAAAGCATTACACTGAAAAGAAGAAGCTTAAGCCAAGAGCTTGCCAACTGATCCTCAAAAGCCTTTTTATTAATGAGGCCTCCATTTTCTTCTCTTTCCATTATTTTCCTTCAATTTCCTCCTCACATGCAACCTGTGACCTTTCACCTTCATTTTCTCCTAATTTCCATTATTTTCATAAATAAATTTGCCAAAATAATTTTTTGCCTCTTTAATGCCTTAATCATTGCCTTTGCCAATTTATTTAACCATAAACAACAAAATGAACACACATTAGGATGTCCTTCCCGCCATTCAACTTGGAATACGTGTCCCATCATCTATGGTATTTATATATTTTTACATGGAATTTTCACAAGGGTTGTTATGCCCCTTGTCCAAATGGCTAAATTGTTGTGGATGCATGCCAAATCATTTGCTTCTGTATGAGAAATGAAGATAGATTTCATCTTTCGCTATGTAATCTTGCTACCAGAACTTGGAGACAACTCCCTCACCCTGCCCATAATGACCCAAATTGGGATTTCAAGGCAATGACCTTCAATGCTACCCTGAAGCGTTTCATTGTTGGGATGGGATCCCTAGGGTCAAATTTTGTCAGTAAAGTTAAATTTTGGTAATAGTTTTTGTGAAGAATGTAAAGTCTCTGTTTAATGAGGAAGCGAAGCATGAAGCTAAGTAAAGAGTCAAAGGGGCATTAGGCCCTTGTATGGGTAGGTGATAGGTCAGTTTTGAGACTCACCCATGGTCTATGGCCATGGAAAAATAATGAAAAGTTTATATATAGTTGAGTCATAGCGAGTCTAAGGAGATAGAATTTGATAGAATCATTGTAAGAGCAAGGTGCTAAGGAAGGAAAGGTCTATTTCATGTACTTAGGCGAAAGGGGAAGGCTCCTGCAGTTGAGTGCGTGAAGACCTTGGTAAGCCCGCAGCTGAGTGTGCAGGGCGGAAAGAGTCTGTAACTGAATGCTAAATCTAATAAAGATTGTTTTGGATCAAATCTATTGCATTTACGCCTTGTTCCTTATTTCTATTTAAGTTTATGCATCTTCGCTTAATGATCTGTTTTCAATGAATTAAAGTGTACTTATTGTGCGAAAGTAGTGAATCTATACCTTTTATGCATGTTAAGTATGATCGTGTACCTTCGCAAAGATCTAAAGGTCATTTCAATAGAGTTGCATTAGTTGTCAATCAGAAGGAACATATCCGTGCAAAAGTAGATCTAAGCTATAAGGACCTGAGGAAACCATCACACGGGCCTCTGGATGCAGAAACCTAGTTCTAGCAACCCCCAATACTGCTTCAGGTGAGACTGTAGCCTACGCTATGCAAGTTTTTGCCAAAAGGGCCAACAGTTAGGGTTTTGCTGGTTGGCATGCATAACTCTGAACCTGGGTCAGGTCCCCTTAAGCCAAAAAATGATTTGGTTGCTAGGACTAGGATCAATTTGAGGAATGTGTGATATCGAGAAAGTGGTTCCCTACAAAGAAAGAACTTGAGAAGTGGCTCAATAAAAAGGAACACATGTTTGCAGGTCAAGAGAACAGAAATCTGTGATTATCCAAGGAGCAGTGGTTGAGTAGATACCTATACTCATACGAAACCGAAAACTTTTTATGTTTCTTCCTTAGAAAACTACACGAGTGGTTGTCTAGATTGGAAGAAAGTTAGGGCACATGGAGACTTGACGGTCCTATTGTGTGGACTTTAGAGTTGGTGAGGTGCTTGGAAGCTTTAGAGAACAACATCACGTGGGTCATTGATCACCAGATTGATCGAACACTCGGAGCATTTGTGACTGAGTTTGCAATCAACATAATTATTAGTTACAATGAAGAATAGTGCATGCTCTTCAAGGGACCATGAGGTAAGTACTTGAAATCATTAAAAACTTGGATTAAAATGTTGTTATGTGAAAAACAGGTTATGCCATCACCTTGATCTTTGGAACTACAGGAAGTGGAAAAACCCTTTAGATGGAATAGAGAATCAAGCTCTGAGTATAGTCCATTGATCAGATCCCTTCGAGTGATGACAAAGGGACAGTCCTAAGTACACCATCCACTCCACCTCCACCGCATACACCTACACCTTCACCTCCACCATTCAACATGGAAAATTCAATGAAGATGCCAATTTTTAAAGGGGTAGGGAGTGAAGACCCCGAACAGTTCTAGTTTGTTGCAGGTGATGTATGGACATCACAATAGATTACGAATGATAACATCAAGAAAGCGCAGCTAGTCATGGCCTTACAAGACTGAGCATTAACATGGTACATGAATTACTGCACTGATAACCCCAACATGACATTGGCAGAAACCTAGCAGGCGTTGAATAAAGAATTTAGACAGCTTAAGTCAGAGGTGCAGCTAGTAACTGAGTTCAAAGAAATTTGACAAAATGTAAATGAGTCATCCTGGGATTTCGATTAGAGGTTGAAATGCCTGATTAGATAGGCCAATATGCCGATTTCAGATTCCCAGCATTAGGACTAGTATATCACGTCACTCTTACCACACTTAAGGTTGTCGCTATCACAACAAAATTAGAAACCCAAGGAGAGGCATTAGAGATCGTGATTAGGTTGGAAGCCTAACCAATATAGGATACAAACATTGGAGTACAACAGATTTACTTGCAGCTGGAAAGCTTGCACTTGGAGTTGCAGAGCCTGAAGAAAGGAAAGGAGGCCCAGCCTGAAGTTCACGCAGAAGTTTGGTGCTTGAAATGCAAGGGACATGGTCATGATAATTACCATTTTCTGGTTTATCAAAACTATCTTATGGGGGGATTGTGCCCTTGAAGCTATAAAATATTGTTGGGTCGAGCACAAGAGTTGCACCATGCTATGCTATTTGTTAGGATACTAGACAACATGCAATAGATAATTATCATTTACTACAAAATTTTGTATAGACCCCCCAACATTTATTTTGCAACTTTTGCAAGTCTATAGGTCATGAAGAACGTCATTGTCGAATTTATGAACTAATGATGGATAGGACCCCTACCTAACGAATGAAGGTAGAAAATCAGCCTCAAGAACATGGTGTGGGTGCAGCACACGGAGGATTCCAAGGTCATGGAAGAGGAAGAGGAGGAGGGGCTGGTAGGGGTCATGACCAAATTATTTGCTATAACTGTGGTGAAGTAGGACACTTGGCGTGAGACTACCAAAACCCCACACATCCATCATGTCAATATTGCAGACATTTCAACCATGTGATAGAAGATTGCCCGATCCTTATAAACAAGATGCAAGAAAAGAAGACGCAAACCCAACAACCTACACAGAACATCTAGACGATGAGGGTGGAGCCTCGCAAAGATCATAGTGTAAATATAGTGATAAGAAATGGTATGGCCACAGGAGAAGACAGGGGAAAGGAGCCCGAGGCTGAAGGTTGGGTGCATAGGGCTACTAAGAAAGAATTAAACATTGACCTTAATAAAGCTAAAGAGACCATCATTGAAGCAAAGAAGAGCTTCACTGAGGCCTACACCTCAGGAAGTCAGGGGAAACTGTATGAAACTAGTATGACGCAGGAGGTAGATCCCTCAGTGTTAGCCACTTTCCTGAAAACTTTTATGAAGTTGTTGCATGATAAGAAATAAGTAGAAGGGCTCCAAGAGCTAATCGTCAAGTGTGTGAATAAAGATAAGACCCCTATTGAACAATGCACTGCGAGAAAAATTGGTAAGCATAAGAAGCAAACGGAGCGTGAAATGAGGCTGATCGCATAGATAGGAGAATACAAAATGGACCAAGCAATCTTGGATCTGGGATCTGATGAAAATGTCCTACCTAAGCAGACATGGGAGAGGATTGGGAGACATGCACTGTAGTGGTTTCCTATTCAGCTGTGCATGGCTAATCAATAGAAGATTATTTTGATGGGGTGCTTATATGGTGTGACAGTAAACATTGAGGGTGTGAGTGTTGGCTGATTTTGAGGTCATTGAAATAGTGGATGATAATAACTCTTACCCCGTGCTACTAGGAATTGACTGGGATGTTGACATGGACACAATAATCAACTTGAAGAAGCGGAAGATGACTTTTGAAAGGAAGGCACTCAGGGGTATAGTGCCGCTAGACCCTGCTGAGGGAGTGCGCTATACTAAACATGTTCATGACTTTGTGGAGAATGATGATGATTTGGATCAGATATACAAGATCACAATGCAAGACAAATATTGGATCAATCCTACAACCGATGGACAAATTGAGTGGGACAGGGATAATGTGATATCCCCCGTAAATGTGAATATTCTTTTATTTACTGCATATTAAAACAAACTGGAAAACTGATTTAAGTTTTTCTGTTATAAATTATTAAAAGAAATGCAGTGCTGGAATTTTTGGCAAGAAAGTGATTTAATATAATTTCATAGCAAGACATCTGTCAAAGGGTTATGGATGTAATTCTCAAGAAATAGTGAGGTTTGGAAGTTTCCCCACCCTAACTACTCCTAAGAAAGCTTTTATCCCAAAATATCAAGAGAAAGGGGGATCTGAGTTCAGGGAGGGAGAAAAAGAAAAGAACTACGTTGTAAGGATGGGCAGGAATTGCTGTAGTTAGGTATGGTCAGGACCAGATAACTACAATGGATCAAGATCGAAGCTTCTTGAAAAGAAGACCCGGAAATGTGCAGCTTGGTGGGAGATAGAGGTGCTGTGGTGCAAGTCTCAAGGTTGGGAGGCAAGACAAGTTTAACAATTCTATTCAGTCTAGATAACTAGATAAGTACTAATCTGGAAAGATTGTCTTGTTTAGCTGATGATAGAGCTATTTAAGTTCTAAAGATAGAATTAGTATAACTACTCTATATCTGGTTAAGTACATGTTTATAATATATTTAAGCTTTAAATACCTATACATGTAAATTCTAGCGAAAGGAAAAACTGAGGGTAACTCTGTTACATTTGAATATAGTATAAAAATAACCAATACTGAGTGGAATAAATTATAGAAGAAAGAAGAACATAGCTTGGTTTTGAACATAACACGTAAATACATATAGCTAGTTATTATTTCTTTAGGTAACAAGTAAAACCTCCATTAGAGGAGCATGAAACATAAATAAAATTACAAGATACATTAATAGAATTTAAAGAGTGATCACAGAAAACTTAGCAGATATATACAAGCCTTAAAAAAAGAAGTACACGACTCTGTAAATACATATCTTTATAAAAAAGAGAAGAGCACAACTTTGTTATTCCTTAAATCAAAATTAACCCTTTCTAGGAAAATCAAAGACTGTCTTCCTGAAGATTTTATATATCTAATAGATAATGTATAAGATATCTTAGAAAATCCACTCATTGATATTATAGCAGTAACCCATGGAAAAATTGGATAATACAGTAGAAAATTTCCACAAAATGCATATGGAAAATTCTTGTACAATATATTTGCAAATATCAAAATGTATAGTCAGATTACCACGAGGATTCCTCATCTTCACCAAAAAAATAAAACAGTAACAGTAATATTAGTAGCTTTCCACCTATCAGGACACATATGTGAAATGCCAGCATAGCCGAAACCCCGGACAACAGACCCAAATCTTGAAATGGCCGAACAAGTATAGTAGACCCTAGGTCATAGATTTATATAAAAACAACTATGACCGAATGAAGAATTTCTGAATCCCCAAGGCGTAACCCTAGCCAGTTTGAGCATTGACTTGGGATAGACTGAGAGACCTAGTATCTCATCAAATGAGGGTTTACATAAATTCAACGAAAAATTGAGTGGGGCCTGGGGGAGAATTACAACTCCAAGAAAATAGTGAAAGCTAAACAAGTAAAAGTTAGGTCCAAGACTCATGACAAATACAAAGCCTCAAACCCTGGAACTGTGTTCACTGTATCTCATACCCAATTTAAGTCTATGGATGACCCTGGAGAAGTGACAGCCGAAAGGAAACCACCAAGATCAAAGCCTACGAATCTTGGCAGAACAATGCGATAGTCAGGAATTCATAAACATAACGAGAAGCAAAACACCAAAGAAAAAACATGAAATAATTGTTGTCACTTACCCAAGCAGATGTCGAGAACCTTTGGCTGATCGAGAAGCT
Organism: Pinus tabuliformis; assembly: GCA_031772625.1. Taxonomy (NCBI): domain Eukaryota; kingdom Viridiplantae; phylum Streptophyta; class Pinopsida; order Pinales; family Pinaceae; genus Pinus; species Pinus tabuliformis. The sequence continues at coordinate 1,422,029,692 of CM062817.1, read as the reverse complement.
TCCCTAGCATAGAAAATCTAGCTTCAACCATGACACAAACTGATGGCAAGCAGAAACAATGAGGAATGGCAAGGCCACACCAGTAATAACAAACTCTCAAAAATTTAACAATTACGAAGGGGCTGAGCATTACTCACTAATAAAGCCTCTGCCGGAAGCTAGAGCCAAAACCCTCCACAAAAAAAATGCCAATAAAAGCGCCCCATTCTGAACTTGATTACAGTTTAAGGTCCTTCGACTCAGCCTCCACCATCGGATGATCAGCTGCAAGGAGAACCATCGATGGGGCACAGTCAACCACGTAGTTGGAGACTAGTTGTAGCCCATATCTATGACTCGCGAAGGAGCAGCCTCATTTCCCTAGGCAAGTGGCCAGACCCTTTTAATGACTACGACAAGGGAGGTAATACCAGTATACAGTTCACGCAGTGTAAAAAACTTTTGTATTTATGTATCAAATAAATCTTAAGTAAGGGTTAATGAAATAGTTTAAACAGTTTTTCAATGGCAACACAACAATTATATGTAGCGTTGAACCTTATAATCATAAGGACTGTACCAATACATAACTGCATGCAGTAAGAATTTAAAACTAAATCCGTTGGTATTAGTACCTGCCTTTTCAAAGTAATGGTTTAGACTTTGGTAATTAATTTTTCTTTTTTTCTATGTATTTAGTTCTTTCTTATGGATATGTGACATATGGTATTAGAGCGGCTCAGGTTACTAAACTGAGACCTCTGGAATCAAGGAAATAACAAATTCTATGATATGCACGTAGGAAGTAGGAACAGCTAGTATGAGGAGAACAGGTAACCCACCACTCAGATCCGCAATAGGGACAGGAGCCACGTCATTTCAAGAGGGCAATCCTGAAGTGTGGGTACAACTGGGTGAGGAGCCACAAAACACCGGCACAGATATTAGGGAGACAGTACAAGAGTTAAAGGATGAAATGGCCCAGCTACGAGCAGATAATGAAAGGTTAATGCAAGAACAAGAAAAAATTATGAAGAGTCTATCTGATAGACAAAATAATCGGCCACTAGTTCCCAGCCCCGAACATAGAAATGCATCAGGGGAACAAGAATTCTGGATAGAAGATGTGGAAACTAGTGGTGGAGAAGAAAATCATGAAGAGGAGTCAGATAATGTGTCCAATCACAGAACATAGAAGAGGCAGAAAGTGGAACTACAGGGTGAGTTTCGAAAGATAAAACCCCCTCTCTTCGATGGAGAACAGGAAGAAGCGGCTGAAGCATGGCTCATAAATATGAATAAATACTTCCAGCTATACGAATATGACCAGAATCTAAAGGCCCACTTGGCTATTTTTCAACTACAAGGAAAGGCCATGCTATGGTGGGAGGAAGTAAAGACTGTACGAGGAGTGGATGAACAAAGTATCACCTGGGAAAAATTCTAGAGATATTTTAAAGAAAAATATCTAACAGAAAGATTCTATGATGAAAAATCTAAAGAATTTCATGATCTCCGACTAGGAAAAATGTCCATGGATGAATTCATAACAAAGTTCACATCGTTACTCCGATACGTGTCGTACATATGTGAAGAAAAGGTACAACAATTCATCAACATCTTACCTCTATTCATGAAGGAACGACTAGAATTTGACAACCCAAAGACCATGGACGAGGTGATCCGTAAGGCACGAATTTTCTATCAGCAAAATAGGCCAAAAGGAGACATGAGCAAGAAATGGAATGATAAGAAAGGAAATAAATTTGTTCCCAATCAAAAAGGAAATAAAGGTTCTGGTAGCAAAGGGGTGTATAAAGGACAAAGCAATAGAAATTTTAATAAAAATCAGCACATATTTAAAGTACCAGGCGAAGCTGGAACTAACGAGCAACCAAGAAAAACTGGAGTGGAATTGGCTACCAGCCCCCTTGTACAGTGTTGGGGATGCAGAGGCCCACATTATATCAAGAACTGCCCACAACGCAAAGGAGATGACCAGATCTCTCAGTTACAAGAAGCCTCTACAGTGGGAGATATAGCAAGGAGTCTCCCAAAAATTAATGCAGCCCTGGAAGATCATCAAGCAGAATTTCAGCCAACAATGATCGAATTTGAAGGTAAAATTCTGGACCAAGCTGTGTCTATTTTGATTGACCCTGGGGCTACTTTGAGTTACGTTAGCCCTAAGACTGTAGAACAATGTAAATTACAAGCAGAAAAGTTTAAAAACTCATGGTTGGTACAACTAGCCACAGGAGCCAAAAGAAGAGTTTTGGCCAAAGTTAGTAATTTCCCGCTAGAATTAGCTAATCAGTCCATCATGGTAGATTTGAATGTATTACCATTAGGGTCTTACGATGTCCTTATTGGTATGGACTAGTTAGAAAAACATTGGTCCCTTATAAACTGCAAAACTAAGACCATTAATTTTCGGGATGACAAGGGAGAAAGACAAGAAATGCAAGGCATACAAAAGCCTCTACAGGTAAGACCAGTAAAAGCCTCCCAACTAGAAAAATGCATAAGAAAAGGGCTATCAAATTTTTGCCATATAGGTAGTTTACGCTGACTCTAACGAGAAATTTGCTGCTTTGGAGAATATACCAGTGATACAAAACTTTCTAGATGTCTTCCCCGAAGAAATCTTGGGTTTACCTCCAAAAAGAGATATAGATTTTACAATTGAGCTCATTCCAGGAGCAGCCCCAATCTCCAGCACCTCTTGCTGCATGAGTGTACTCGAATTAATAGAATTAAAAATGCAACTACAGGAGCTGCTAGATAAGAAGTATATTTGACCTAGTTTGTCGCCTTGGGGAGCCCCAATATTGTTTGTTAAGAAGAAAGATGGAACGTTGTGAATGTGTATGGACTATTGTCAGTTGAAAGAACTGACCATTAAAAATAAATATTCCTTAACTCGCATAGATGAACTATTTGACCAAGTTAAGGGGGCAACCATCTTCTCCAAGATTGATCTCCGGCTAGGCTATCATTAGATCCAAATAAAGGAGGAGGATATAGCAAAAACTGCATTCAGAACTCATTATGGGCATTATGAGTTTGTAGTGCTGCCTTTTGGACTAACTAACGCACCCGCGACTTTCATGTGTCTCATGAACAACATATTCCATCAATACCTGGACAAGTTTGTGTTAATCTTTATTGACGACATATTGATCTACTCCCGGAGCATTGAAGAACATAAGGAGCATCTCCGCATTGTTCTTCAAGTTCTAAGAGAACACCAGTTGTATGCCAAATACAGCAAGTGTGACTTCTTCAAGGAACAAATCCAATACTTGGGACATATTATCACCAAGGAGGGAATCGCAGTAGACCCAGAGAAAATAAAAACCATCATGGAATGGTCAATACCAAAGGATGTGGCAGACATAAGATCATTCATGGGTCTAGCGGGATATTATAGGCGATTCGTGGAAGGTTTCTCTAGGGTGGCATACCCTATTACCTCTCTGCAAAAGAAAGGAAGGGCCTTTAAATGGACCCTGACTGCCAAAGGAGTTTTGACCAGCTCAAACATTTACTCACCACTGCCCCAATTTTGAGTATTGCTGATCCTAACAAAGAGTATGTGGTATGTACAGATGCTAGCAAGGAAGGGGTAGGTGGCGTACTAACACAAGAAGGCAGGGTTATAGCCTATGAGTCAAGAAAGCTCAAAGAATACGAGAAAAATTACTCTGCATATGACTTGGAGTTAACAACAATGATTCATGCCTTGAAAATGTGGCGACACTACTTATTGGGCAAGAGATTTTTGCTATTAACAGATCATCACAGCCTGACAAGCTATTTCAAGCAGCCCACCTTAACCACTTGGCAAGCTCGATGGGATGATTTCCTAAGCGAATTTGATTTTGAAATTAGACATTTGAAAGGAAAGTAAAATCAGGTTGCCGATGCCCTAAGTCAAAAGGTAAATTGCTTATATGAAATTTCTTTTAGTGAGTCACATACTACCTTTTATGAGGATTCGTGAAACAGTTATCCAAGACATAGTGTATAAACATTTGTGGCAGCAAGAAAAAGTAGTAAACAACCATGAACAATAGATGGGATACGAGGTTACTCCAAATGAACTGTTGACTTATAGAAAAAGGCTATATGTACCTAACCAAAAATTGCTTAAAGATCTAATTTTAGATGAATATCATAAAAGTCCTTATGTTGGGCACCCAAGGTATTAGAAAATTATTTATGTCCTTAGAAAGGAATTCTTTTGGCCCAGAATGAAGAAAGAAGCAACGGAATATTGAGGACGCTATTTGGAGTGCCAACAGGTAAAAGAAGAGCACCAACACCCAACAGGGTTGCTTCACCCACTGCCTATTCCTGAATGGAAGTGGCCACTATATATATGGATTTCATCACTAGTTTACCTATATTGAAAAAATTAAACAACTCTATCATGGTGGTTGTAGATAAGTTGAGCAAATCTGCCCCTTTAATACCTGTTCAATCTTAAAAGCAGAGCACCAACACCCAATAGGGTTGCTTCACCCACTGCCTATTCCTGAATGGAAGTGGGCAGCTATATATATGGATTTCATCACTGGTTTACCTATATTGAAAAAATTAAACAACTCTATCATGGTGGTTGTAGTTAAGTTGAGCAAATCTGCCCATTTAATACCTGTTCAATCTTAAAAGCAGAGCACCAACACCCAACAGGGTTGCTTCACCCACTGCTTATTCCTGAATGGAAGTGGGCAGCTATATATATGGATTTCATCATTGGTTTACCTATATTGAAAAAATTAAACAACTCTATCATGGTGGTTGTAGATAAGTTGAGTAAATCTGCCCATTTAATACCTATTCAATCTACTTATAAAGCGTTACAAATTGCTAATATTTTCATGCAGAATATTTTCAAATTGCACGGCCTACCCAAGATGATCATTTTTGACCGAGATGTGAAATTTACATCAGCCTTTTGGAAGGCCCTGTTTGAGGGATTGGGTACTCAATTACATTTCAGTACCACATATCACCCTCAAATGGATGGACAGACAGAAAGAGTCAATCAAGTAGTTGAAGACATGTTGCGAGCCTATGTGATGCAACAACCATCTAAGTGGGAGGATTTCTTACACTTAGTAGAATTTGCATACAAAAATGGGTATCATACATCTCTACGGATGAGTCCCTTTGAAGTACTATATGGTCGTAAGTGTAGAACACCTTTGTGTTGGAGTAGCCCAGAGGACAAAATAATGTTGGGACCAAATATGCTAGAAGAAATGGAGAATATGGTGAAAAGTGTGCGAAATAATTTAAATGCTACTCAGGACCGGAAAAAGAACTTTTCTGATCGGAAAAGGAGCTTTCGATAATTCCAGGTGGGGGAACATGTGTACATACAAGTACAATCTAAGAAAAGTACTTTTCAGTGGACCAGATGTGCTAAAGTACCACCCTGATTTTGCGGGCCTTTTCAAATTTTAGCCTGAATTGGGCCAGTGGAGTACCAACTTGCTTTACCCATTCATATACGTGTACACAACGTTTTTCATGCTTCTTTACTTAAGAAATACATTTACGATGCTAAACATATAATAAACTGGAAGGACATTCAAGTGAGTCGGTTCAGTCGGATTCTCGAAAAACAGACTGTCATAGATATATAATATATATATATACATATATTTGTACGTGGAGTTGTTACAGTTCAATGAACCTTTTCTTGTTCATTTTAGACTTTGACAAAGTTCTGTTTTCTTTTATTTCAGGTCGAACTGGAAGGAGAATTCCTGGTAGAACCAGTGGGTATACTTGATCGTAGAGAAGTAACGCTGCGGAGACGAGTTATCACCCAAGTTAAAATTCAGTGGCAGCATTTTGGGCTTGAAGAAGCCACCTGGGAATATGAGTGGACCATGAGGGAAGCTTACCCTCAGTTATTCCTATAGAGGAACAACGGGATGATGTTCAGTCTTGTGGGGGGGGGGGATGTGATATCCCTTGTAAATGTGAATATTCTTTTATTTACTGCATATTAAAATAAACTAGAAAACTGATTTAAGTTTTTATGTTTTAAATTATTAAAAGAAATACAGTGCTATAAATCTGATCCAAAAATATAAGATAATGCAAATATACCCAGAAATAATAAGATAGAAATAGATAGAAATCATTCTTTATTGATATCAAACCCTTAAGGTAGGGCAACATCATACATTCACTCCTTAAGGAAGGAGAACACTCCACAAACCATATGCTTGTTCATACAATAATCCTTGACATCTCTCCATGTGGAGTCTCGAGCCTCTATATAGGCCTCATACATACAATACCATGGGTCATTACCATGGTTCCCTCATACCATCGAACTAATACCATGGGCCCATTACATTATTACTAACTACTTGTGGTCCCTTACATGATATGGGTTAACCACCTTATTTATTACTATGGCCCATCCCATTATTACATTATTACCTTGGGTACCTCTCTTTGTACCCCATATTATTCCCCCTAGGTATATAACATTCCACCCCCATTAGCATGTTTCGTCCCCGAAACATGGGAAGAACACAAATAATAAGATCTACTCAAAAGAGTAGTCCACTAGTACCATGCATGTGCATCTAGCCATCCAAGAGAAAGGTGAACCCTCGATCTCGCTGGTGCCTCGCTCACTTGAGATGGAAGTTGACCGTGGAAGCTCTTCTTTGTTGATGTGTAGTATGTGGATCTTTGCTCTTCTCTATCTGTCCTACGGGGGTTGTTGTCCTTGTGGCTAATTGGTTGCCATCTTGTTGGTTGTTGTCTTGCGGGGTGATGTGGGTGATGATATGTTGAAGTTTTAACCCACGGTGTCTTTGTCTTTAATTCACCCCTTACTGGACCCTGACTGTTATCTGGTGCATGCTGTGGTGCCTGTTGTGGTGTCTTATCAACCATTGAGTCCTCATCTGATGTATCAACACCTGTAACCTTTTCTGCTTCAGCCTCTGTTTGTGTTTGATTATCGATCATCACTGGCTCATCATCTGATATGTCAGTCCTTAGAACATCTTCTGCTTCAGCCTCCTTGGACTCTACCTGTTTATTAATGGAAATATCCTGTAAGGTAATTTTCTTCTTTTTATACCAGAGCTTCAGGAATTTCTTCTGCACATTAATATTGATAGTACCCACTGATTCCATCCAAGGGTATCCCAAAAAAACATCCATGTTATCCATATCTGAAGTATAAAAATCACAATGCAACACATACTTATCCATCGAAAGCTTCAAATCCTTATAAACTTGAACATCCTCATCATCAACCTGTGTATTTTCAATGTGTTTGGCTGGAACTTGCAATTTTTTTGCCAAATTAACATTGATAAAATTATGCTTGTAGCTAGGATTTATAGACACAACGATCTTCTCTTTCTGAATCAATCCATGAACCTGTAATAAGGAGATACCAGTAGAAAATAACCCTTTAGGTTTCTCCTTATCTTGTTTTCTGGCATGAGACCATCTGTCTAAAAGTAATTTTTCAAATTCTTCATCGGGCAGGTTGGAACACTTCTTTTGGTTAAGTAATCCCCACCATGTGGCCGCCTCATCTTCAAAATTACCCACTACAAAAAATCTCCAATGATGTGCCCATAATGACTTTTGTGATTTTATGTATTCTTCAATAGTAGGACCATTATCTTTTCCTGTAAAACATAGAACCGCCATGAAGAGGGTTTTGAAAAAATTCACTTACTTGGCGAAAATTTGAAATTGTCACAGTTTAGTCAATATTGCTCAGAATCCATATTATGACCTGTTTTTGGAAATGGAACAACCATTCTGCATCTGCCCATATGATAGAAATCTTGATCCAGGCACTGGAATTTCAAATCTACGCTACAACTCTCCCGTCGTCACCAAAATTTCTGCAAAAAAGAGCTAATTTTAAATCAGCGATATCTCCCTCATCTGGAATCCAATTTGACTGATATTTTTTTTGAAATTGGGTATTTTTTCACAAAGAATCTAGATCTGCAATTAGATTTTGCAGATCATGCATCAGGACGTCTAGATCTGTGCCACAAATTCGCTGCCCCGAAAAATTGTCTGCAACACCACTGATTTTTAAATTAGCGATATCTCCTTCATCCAGACTCCGATTTGACCGATTTTTTTTTTGAAATCGGGTATTTTTTCACATAGAATCTAGATATGTAATTAGATTTTATAGATCTTGCACCAAAACATACAGACCTGATTTGAAAACTCGTCGCTCCTGAAATCCTACAAAAAATAAAAAAATTCTCTACATTTTTGCTCAAGAAAGTGCTCTGGTACCACTTGTTATAGATCTGATCCAAAAATATAAGATAATGAAAATATACCTAGAAATAATAAGATAGAAATAGATAGAAATGATTCTTTATTGATATCAAACCCTTAAGGTAGGGCAACACCATACATTCACTTCTTAAGGAAGGAGAACACTCCACAAGCCATATGTCTGTTCATACAATAATCCTTGACATCTCTCCATGTGGGGTCTCTAGCCTCTATATAGGCCTCATACATACAATACCATGGATCATTACCATGGTTCCCTCATACCATCAAACTAATACCATGGGCCCATTACATTATTACTAACTACTTGTGGTCCCTTACATGATATGAGTTAACCACCTTATTTATTACTATGGCCCATCCCATTATTACATTATTACCTTGGGTACCTCCCTTTGTACCCCATATTATCCCCCCTAGGTATATAACATACAGTGCTGAAATTTTTGGCAAGAAAATGATTTAATATAATTTCATGAGAAGACATCTTTCAAAGGGTGATGGATGTAATTCTCAAGAAATAGTTAGGTTGGGCAGTTATCCAACCCTAACTACTCCTAAGAAAGGTTTTATCCCAAAAGATCAAGAGGATGGGGGATCTGAGATCAGGGAGGGAGAAAAACTTATGGGAGAAAAAGAAAAGAACTGCGTTGTAAGGATAGGTAGGAACTGCTGTAGTTAAGTCTGGTCAGGACCAGATAACTACTACGGATCAAGATCGAAGCTTCTTGAAAAGAAGACCCGGAAACGGGAAGCTCGGGGGGAGACAGAGGCGCTGTGGTACAAGTCTCAAGGTTGGGAGGCAAGACGAGTTTAACAATTCTATTCGGTTCAGATAACCAGATAAGTACTAATCTAGAAAGATTGTCTTGTTTAGCTGATGATAGAGCTATTTAAGTTCTAAAGATAGAATTAGTATAACTACTCTATATCTGGTTAAGTACATGTTTATAATATATTTAAGCTTTAAATACATGTACATGTAAATTCTAGTGAAAGGAAAAACTGAGGGTAACTCTGTTACATTTGAATACAGTATAAAAATAACCAATACTGAGTGGAATAAATTATAAAAGAAAGAAGAACACAGCTTGGTTCTGAACATAGAAGGTAAATACATATAGCTAGTTATTATTTCTTTAGGTAACAAGTAAAACCTCCATCGGAGGAGCATGAAACAAAAATAAAATTACAAGATACATTAATAGAATTTAAAGAGTGATCACAGAAAACTTAGCAGATATATACAAGCCTTAAAAAAAGAAGTACACGTCTTTGTAAATACATATCTTTATTAAAAAAGAGAAGAGCACAGCTCTGTTATTCCTTAAATCAAAATAACCCTTTCTAGAAAAATCGAAAGACTATCTTCCTGAAGATTTTATATATCTAATAGATAATGCATAAGATCTTTCAGAAAATCCACTCATTGATATTACAGCAGTAACCCATGGAAAAATTAGAGAATACAGTAGAAAATTTCCACAAAATGCATAAGGAAAATTCTTGTACAATATATTTGCAAATATCAAAATGTACAGTCAGATTACCGCGAGGATTCCTCGCCTTCACCAAAAAAATAAAACAGTAATAGTAATATCAGTAGCTTTCCACCTATTAGGACACATATGTGAAATGCTGGCATAGCCGAAACCCCAACCGACAGACCCCAAATCTTGAAATGGTCAAACAAGCACAGTAGACCCTAGGTTATAGATTTATATAAAAACAACTATGACCGGATGAAGAATTTCCAAATCCCTAAGGCCTAACCCTAGCTAGTTTGAGCATTGTCTTCGGATAGACTGAGAGACCCAGTATCTCATCAAATGATGGTTTACATAAATTCAACGAAAACTGAGTCGGGCCTGGGGGAGAATTACAACTCCAAGAAAATAGCGTAAACCAAACAAGTAAAAGTCAGGTCCAAGACTCATGACAAATACGAAGCCTCAAACCCTGGAACTATGTTCACTGTATCTCATACCTGATTTAAGTCGATGGATGAACCTGGAGAAGCGACAGCTGGAAGGAAACCACCAGGATCAAAGCCTATGAATCCTGGCAGAACAATGTGATAGTCAAGAATTCATAAACATAACAAGAAGCAAAACACCAAAGAAAAGACTTTACTGTCACTTACCTAGGTAGATGTCAAGCATCTCTGGCTTGTTAAGAAGCTTCCCCGGCATACCCAGTCCAGCTTCAGCCATGACAGAAACTGATGGCGAACATAAATAATGAGAAACGGCAAGGCCACACCAGCAATAACAAACTCTCAAAAATTTAACAGTTGCGAAGGGGATGAGCATTACTCACTAAGAAACCCTCTACTAGAAGCTAGAGCCGAAACCCTCCACAGTGAAAATGCCAACAGAAAATCCCCATTCTGAACTTGACTACATCTTAAGGGCCTTCGACTCAGCCTCCATCGTCGGATGATCAACTGCAAGGAGAACCGTTGATGGGGCACGGTCAACCACGCAGTTGGAGGCCAGCTGTAGCCCATATCAAAGACTCGTAAAGGAGCGGCCTCATTTCCCTAGGCAGGTGGCCAGACCCTTTTAATGACTACCACAAGGGAGGCGGTACCAGTTCACAGTTCACGTAGTGTAAAAAACTTTTGTATTTATGTATCAAATAAATCTTAGGTAAGGGTTTATGAAATAGTTTAAATGGTTTTGCAATGGCAACCATTATGTAATGAACATAGCAATTATATGTAGTGCTGACCCTTATAATCATAAGGACTATACCAATACATAACCACATGCGGTAAGAATTTAAAACTAAATCCGTTGGTATTTTCAACAATAGTAGTTGTCTTTTCAAAGTAATGGTTTAGACTTTGGTAATTAAAAACAAAAAATTATGTATTTAGTTCTATCTTATGGATATGTGACAGATAGTTCTTGTACCTTAGACTCAGATGAAGAGCTCGAGCACTAGAAAAATCGATTGCATGAATTATCTACGCTTCTGTGCAATATCATGACCAAATCACTATGGCGTGTCTCAACTAAGGTAAGAAAGCTTCCACATTATGATGGTTTGACTGATATTGATCTATTCTTGGATGAATCTGAAATGGAATTGCCTAAAGAACATCGCTTCCAAGAGATTGAATTGGCATTGCGCACTGCACCTGCCCGTTGGTGGGGTGTGCACAAGGATAACTTCGTTGGTTGGAAGGAATATAGAAGGATGATGAAATTAAGGTTTGGATATGCTAATACCAAGATGACTAAGAAATAGAGTGGGAAGGACGATCCTCATGAGCATTTGGCATGGTGGACTAGAGCTTGGGGAATGGAACCACAACCAGAATGGGTGCACATCTTCTGTCATACCTTAGATACAATCCCAATGAACTGGTATTTGGAAACAGAGCTTCTCCATGGGACAACTGAATGGGACATCTTAAGAGAAAGTTTTTTACTGGGTTCATCTTTGAGGATGGGTTCAAATGCATTGAAAAAGTGCTTGAGGAGATAAAATTTGCTATCTTTAGGATGCCTAAGGAATTGATAGAATGGACTCAGCTAAATTGGGGTACACAAATGTGCCATGTGTTGGAATCTTATAATGTGACTGCTGAGGAGGAAGAAGAAGATTCGCAGAATATTAAGACTCCAAAATTAGAGGGGCATTGCAAAGTTGAAGGACCGAAAGCAAAGAACTCGGATATATCAGAGCCTCTAAGGACTAAACAAGTAAATATCGGATCAGATGCAGAGCCTAAGTTCGCAAAGATAGGACACTATTGGGATGAAGATATAGTCGATAAGGTGGCCAAACTTCTGTGCGAAAACTAGGATCTATTCCCAACAAAGTTCTCGGATCTGAAGGGTATCGTAGGAGATCTAGACATAATGAAAATTACTTTGAAACCTTATGCGAAGCCCATAAAGCAGAGAGCTTATTGGCTCAATCTTAAGTATAAAGAAAAGGTGCGCAAAGAGCTTGATAAGATGTTGGAGGCCAGAATCATTGAGCCAATAGAAGAATCTAATTGGGTGAGCGCAATGGTTTTCGACGAAAAGAAACAACAAAGCGAAATTTGGATATACGTAGATCTAAGAAAGTTGAATGACGCATGTGTGCACGATCCATTTCCAATACCATTTATAGATGAAGTGTTAGAGAATGTTGGCGGACAGGAGGCTTATTCATTCGCTAATGGGTTCTCAGGATACCTTTAAATAAAGATCACACTAGAGGATCACATTAAGACAATGTTCGCGACAGAGTGGGGTTGTTTTCAGTATACAGTAATGCCTTTCGGATTGAAGAACACACCTGCAATATTCCCCAGGGTAGTAATCACGACGTTTGAGGAGTTTATTCATAAATTCTTGGAGGCTTATTTTGATGGCTGGCCTGTGTTCGTATTGGTGAAGCGCCATGTTGCACGTCTGCGCCTCATGCTGGATACATTTCGCAGATACAAGATCACGCTAAACTTGAAGAAATGTATATTCTTTGTGCCTTTTGAAATTTTTCTCGGCCATGTAGTATGAAGCCAGTGATTAATGGAAGACCCCATGAAGATAGCTGTGATTATGAATTTAGAAGCCCCCAGGAATGTAAAGTAGTTACACACGACATTGGGGAACATTGGTTATTATAGAAAATTTATCAAGCCTTATGCTCAGATAACTGCACCGATGGGAAGCTTATTGAAGAAAGATGCAACGTTTTGTTAGGATGAAGATTGTCAGTGTAGTTTGGATGCACTGAAGGAAATGATGGTGACTACATCAATATTGGTGTTCCCATATTGGAAGAAATAGTTTCACGTTCATGTCGATTCCTCTTGCATTGCGCTAGTTACGGTATTGACCCAGGGAAGAGAGGGAAATTGATCATTCGATAGCCTTCACAAGTAGGAAACTATCAAAGGCTGAGAAGAATTACTCCACCGCGAAGCACAAGGGGCTGGAAATGGTCTAAGCGTTACAAAAGTTTCAACATTACTTATTAGGCGTACATTTTAAAATGTATACAAATCATTCTGCATTGAAATACCTGGTCAATAAGCCTGTGTTGGGGGGGGAATATGCATATGGTTCTTATTATTTTAGGAGTATAACTTTGAAGTGATTGTGAAACCTGGAAGGTTGAATGCAGGACTAGAACACCTATCCAAGATCAAAATAGGAAAAGAACCAACTAGTTTGGAGGAAGGATTACTGGATGAGCGGCTCTTTGCTGTGTGCGTTATGGATGACCATTTTGCTGATATCATTTAGTTTTTAACCATGAGTACAACTCCGGAAGGGTATTCTACTCAACAGAAGAAGGAACTGGTGGTCCGCGTTGCTGATTTTATGTTATAACGGGCCATTTGTATAATATGGGAACAGATGAAATATTGCGTCGATATGTTCCGAAGTTTGAGTGTGCTAGTATCATCGCCGAATCACATGGAGGAGTGGAGGGAGGACACTGTGTAGGTAGAGCGATTGTGCAGAAGAGTCTACGCAAGGTTATGGTGGTTGATATTGCATAAAGAATCTAAGGTATTTTGTAAAGCATGTGATGCTTGTCAAACGACGAGCAAGCCTTCGCGAAGAGATTAATTTCCCTTGAACCCTCAAGTTTTGTTACAAGTATTTGAAAAATTGGAAATTGACTTTGCACGTCTGATACAACCACCAGGAAGGAAGACAGGTGCGCGATACATTATTACTGTGACGAAGTACTTAACCAGATGGGTAGAAGCATAGCCAGTAAAGGATTGTACTGCGGCTACAATTGTCAAGTTCCTGTTTGAATACATCTTAAAGTGGTTTGGGTGCCCTAAGGTATTAATGAATGATAGGGGTATGCATTTCCTGAATGAAACAATCAACGCGATGCTCGAAGAATTCCAAGTGTACCATCAAAATAGTACACCCTATCATCCCCAAGCCAACGGTAGAGTGGAAGTGTTCAATAAGATCTATAGAATGCATTGACAAATTTTTTTAAAGCAAAGAGGAACGATTGGGATGTACGAATACCAGTAGTCCTATGGGCATATAAGACGACATGCAAGAAATTGACAGGCCAAACCCCATTTAGGTTGGTCTATGGGATCGAGGCGGTGATGCCCATGGAATATATTTTACCAAGCCCATGCATTGTGGATTTGATAGAGATGAAAAATCATGAGACCTTGGAGGAATGACTTGCGCAGTTGATGGAGATGGAAGAAGATTGGTTTCTTATAGGATTTCACCAGCAAGTGCAAAAGGAACGTGAGAAGGCCTGACATGATAGGCATATTAAGTTGTGCATGCTTGAGGTGAACAATTTGGTTCTGCTCTATGATAGTAAGTTCACAAAGTTTCCGAGAAAATTCCAAATGCACTGGTTAGGCCCGTATATAGTCAAGGAAATCACAGATGGTGGCGCAGTTCAGCTCGCAAAGCTAAATAGTGAATTATTCCAGGGAAGGGTGAATAGAAGTTGACTGAAGTTGTATACAGGGGATCCTACCTTTGCACAATGACTATATGGTAGTAGGACGGTTTTAGCACTCTAGGCAGTTGCAAGGGAGAGCGAGAATATAAACTACACTACCCAAAGAAGTGGAAAATGCAATAAGGATGTTGCAGGATGGATGCAAGTGGTACGATAGAAGAAGATGTGATAGGAGAAGCTGCAATGGACGAGTTGCACCATAGGGGTCGATGCCACACAACCGGGTCCAAAAGTAGTCATTGAAGTCACTGTTCATGATAGGATAGAAAAAATCCTGTTAGGAAGAGAGGGTAAGCAACATTTATGGCGGAAATATTTGGGGATCTGCCACCAAAGATGCATTTATGATCAGAAAATGGAGGGAATGGTAAGATTTGAATTCAAAATCACGTATAAATCTTGCATGTTGGTCTGCTAAAGAACACTTTGCCTTCGGAGGATTGTGTATGAGCCCACTTGTTCCTGCTATATGAATCAAAAGGTTTGGGAGGATTTAGTTTCAAGTTCGGCATTTACAAGACTACCTGAGTGGAACTAGAATATTATCCTTGAACAAATGTTTGAGCTAGTAAGTTCTGAAGTTGCTGCCTCTCAATCAGAAACCCCTGAAGTTGTGTCAATGGAAGTTATGACATCCATGCCTACGACGCTGAGGTTTCCTAGGCCAAAGCAATTGGTTGCTACGGAGAAGTAGAAGAAACCACAACCTGTACCAGTGAGGTAGTAAAAAAGGAAGAACCCCATAGAGGTTCGATAGAAAGAGCGAAAGGACAAGGCAAAGCAGCTGGAGGAACCCATGGATTTGGACGTAGAAGAAATTCGTGATGGCATTGAGGAATTGGATGCTCATGAGGGTGAGCCTCTCACTAGGCTCCCGATGTATATCCCTTCTTGGAAAGGTAAAGTAAAGGTAACCAGGGACCCGGATTCGAGAAAATTCATGGTCTCTATCTCGTTGTTACTGAAATAAGTGGTTTTTGAAGGCACGATCTTAGCGCATATCTTGGTGTTAAAATTGGAGGATTGGGATCTCACTGACCATGAAAGATTTCCTCATTTGGCCACCAATAAATACATGACCAAGATTTATTATGAAGAGACTGGGGTCATAAGGTTGGAACCAATGAAATGGGTAAAAGTTGTTGAGAAGGTTGGATTTCTGCATATGTTGTGTGTGCTACAATTCCACCGATCAATTATCAATATGGTATGTGTGCAATAATTTCTCGCGCTGGTGCATGATGGGTGTTTATGGTTAGGCGAACCCATCCCCATAATAGATATGTTGATTCATTGAATTACAAAGTTTCCCTATAAAGGGGCGGACCTAGCCAAGGAGTTTGGAGGCAAGATTTGCACAAGCTACACATATAGCATGGTCGGTTGCAAGCAAGCGTGTGCCAAGCGAGTGGGGTTCAAGCAAGCTTTCTGCAAGTCGGCGCGAGCTTAATGGAAATCAAATGGACTCTAGACCTAAGAGTCATTCCCTTTCTAAAAGGAACATTATGCGGTGGATTTAGAGGAACATAACACCCAGCTTGGAAAGCTCAAAGGTGTAGGTATGAATTTAGTCGCGCTACCACTTCAGACCCTCCACGTCTTTCATTAGGGAGTCTCGGATGAGCTTTGGGTCAGAGAACATCATGTGCTATCGGTGATAAGCAAAGTTAAAATGAACAATGAGCAGATCTTTGCCAAGAAGGTTTAGGCTCTTCAAGAAAAAAAAGAGCTCGCAGCACAAAGCTAGAGCCTAGAAGCAACAATTACACAATCGTGTAATTCAGTGCTAGAGCTACACATTCCAGAGGATGTGGTCATGTCAGTAAAGGTTCATAAATTGGATGTTATAGTGGGACAATCTAAGGAATAGGTAGGTCAAGTTACCATTGATTTTCATATGAAAATCTCAATGCTACAATTAAAACTGCAGCCGACTACTCTGCCAAAGGTCAGGGAGAAGTGTGCGCAGTGATTAGGGAACTCATGACTACCTTGGATAGTGCAGTAACAAGCTGTAATGATCTCTTTGAACATGTAATGGAGCTATGGACCAGTCTACAGGAGGACTCTAGCTTGTATAGATTGGGTACAGAGGCCAGAGAGGCACAACAGAAAGTCGATGAGATCTGAGCAACTACACACACTTTGGCCCAATCCAATGCTTTGTGCACTTATAGGAAATGAAGGTGCTACAGGCACAAGTTGAGGAGTTTTAGTACAAAGAACAAGTTTTAAAGGCTCGAATTCAACCATGGATAGAGGAAGTGAGTCAGGTTACTCAGGATATCCAAAAGAAGCTGAAGACTTTCCAGCAGACACAGTGGACCATGCGCCTCGCTATGGAGGGGTCAACTACAGAGAATCTAGTCGAAGAAGTGCAATAGGCCACTATATAGAGCATAGAGGAACTTGAAGCCTTGAAGAGGGAGTTCAGCAAACTCCACCACAGAGTGGAGAAGCCATCTAAGTGACTCTAAGGCAAGACACCATATTTTTGTTAGGGGCTTGTTGGGATGGGATCCCTAGGGTCAAATTTTATCAGTAAAGTCAAATTTTGGTAATAGTTTTTTTGAAAGAATGTAAAGTCTTCGTAAAATGAGGAAGCAAAGCGTAAAACTAAGTAAAGAGTCAAAGGGGAATTAGTCCCTTGTACGGATATGTGATAGGTCGGTTTTGAGACTCACCCATGGTCCGCGGGCCATGGTATTGTAATGAAAAAGCATTCATAGTGAGTCTAAGGAGATAACTGTTGATAGAGAATCATTGTAAGAGCAAGGTGCTAAGGCAAGAAAGGTTTGTTTCCTATACTTACGTGAAAGGGGAAGGCTCCTGTAGTTGAGTGCGTGGGACCATGCAACTAAGTGCACAGGGTGGAAAGAGTCTGTGACTGAATGCTAAATCTAATAAACACTGTTTTGGATCAAATCTATTGCATCTATGCCTTGTTCCTTATTTCTGTTTAATTTGATGCATCTTCACTCAATGATCTATTTTCTATGAATTAAAGTGTATTTATTGTGTGAAAGTAGTGAATCTCTACCTTTTATGCATGTCAAGTATGATCATGCACCTTCGCAGAGATCTGAAGGTCATTTCAATAGAGTTGTAGTAGTTGACAATCAGAAGGAATAGATCTGTGGGAAGGAAGATCTAAGCTATCAGGACTTGAGAAAACCATCACACAGGCCTCTGGATGTAGAAACCCGGTTCTAGCATCCTCCAATACTGCTTCGGATGAGACTACATCCTACTCTATGCAAGTTGTTGCCGAAAGGGCCAATAGTTAGGGTTTTGTTGGTTGGCGCAAATAACTCTAAACCTGGGTCAGGCCCCCTTAAGCCAACATTCATTATCTTGCTTGGTTATAATAATGTTGAAGAATGAAGTGGGAATTTAATGGTGTTGAAAATGTATAATTCAGGGTCTCGTGCATGGACTAGGGTTTCCATGAAAGCAGCTGATTTATTAAACCTCTCTATTCCAATGGAAAGTTTTACTGGATAATTAAATGGAATGCAATCTACTTTTCACAATAGAATTAGCTATTGTAGAGAGGAGTTGGAGAAAAATTACATTTCCAGAGGTTTGCAAAAGTATTTGCCCATACCTAACATCTCTTTATTTAAGTGGTTGTGATGGAGGAGTGAGTGGTTGTGATGGGGGAGTGGTGTTAATACGCTATGGAGAGGAATGTGGCAGTATACACATTTGTATATTAAACAATGGTGGAGATTTTGTGTTGAGATTGCAACAAGATGATGGAGCTTAGTGAAAAGAGTCGCCTTCACTAAGTGGGACTGCAGGCAAATTATGGCGCAAGTTCTATTTTTGATCACAGTGTGGATGATCACAGTGTGGGTGACCACAGCGTGAGTGATCACAATGTGGGTGACCAAAGTGTGGGTGACCACAGTGTGGGTGATCAAAGTCTATTTTTAGACTGGCTGTCAAAAATAGAAAAGTCAAATATTATTGTCTCATAATAATATTTGGACTATAAACTTGATCTTATTCTCTTGGAGCACTTCAGTTTGAGCTACAGATGTGGCCCATGCAGCTGTCAGAAGGAAGTATGCTTTTCTTATGAGTCAGTTGAGTTGTTGCATGCATGACTCCAGTTAAAACTCAATCAGTTGAGTTTGGTGGAGTTGATTGTGGAGTTGATGGAGTTGTGTTCAGTTTGACTTGGTTAAACTAGTTGTAGTTAGTCTAACTGCAAATAGACGAATGATGAGTTGTTAAACTAATTATTAACTCATAATACAACTATAGAATACATCAGTTAACTCAGTTGCATGTCAGTGCATGTTCAGTTCAGCAGGGACAGGTGTTAGAGAATTAGATTGCTATCAGTTGTGACTATAGTTGTGCATCAAATCTTGCACAATCAAGGGATTGAGTATGCCAATGAGTTTGCTCATGTATTTTCCCAGTTTGTAGCTTCTACTCATGTCTTACACATTGTGAGTGATTCTTTGGAGGTGAAATACAAGTTTGGTAGACCATTCTCATTCATTCTTGAGCAGGTATTGAGTAGTGGAGGCAGGCAAGCAGTGGAATAGATTTGGAGATGAGATCTTAGCTATATTGTGTGTAACAGGTGGAGCTGGTACTGGATTGCTTGTGATAAGCATTGTACTTTGTAATGTTACATGGTCTCAATCATTAATATACAGATAGTGTGGGGTTTTTAGCGAGATGCTTTCCCCGGGTTACATACTATGTTAATGTGTGAATGCTCTTGATGTTTTATTGTTATTGATGCTGCTATATTGATGATCAACGTAGAGGAGCTTATGTATTGTGTATGTATTCCGCAATAGTACATGATCAGGATAATCTCTGTTGAATATGTGTTAAATTATTCAAAATTTCTACATTTTGTAGACTAGTGTGAACTCCGTGATATATGCAAACTAGAAGGCCATAATTTTTTTCTCGATGGTAGAAAACAAGGGGTGGGTAACGATGATTGACAGTGAAAATTAAAGCAAAAATCAACCCAAAAAATTTCACTACCTAGGCGGCTTCATAGGGACTTGAAATTCTCTTGATGGTTTCTTTCAGCCTTCGAATCCAGCAACGTTTTGTGGCCTTAGGCAATGAAAAGTTTCGATCAAATAATTAATCTTTTAAGGAGAAAATTTCCCTTGCATTCCACTCAATATGTCTAGACTTTCTATTATAGGTGCCACATTCAACATTCAATTTACACTAGAATATGATACTATCAAGTGTTTCTTTTAATCACGAAAAACAAGTTTCCTGTAATTTGTTTGACTAGTTTTACAAGTGAGCCATTTTTATCGAACCAAGAGTCTATATTATAGAAAATGATTCTTTTTCTAACATAGAATTTTGAATAAGACAAAATTATGATAATATAGATTTGGATAGAAAATGTTTTTTTTCAATATAGAAATTTGAATAAGATCAAATTACTAGAATGTAGATTTTTGCAATAGAGCATATTCTTTGTATGAATGTTTAGTGTCAGAATTTTGTGCCCCAATGTTTCTATGTGTAATTTTTATTTTTAGTGTAAGAATTTTATACGATTTTGATTTCCAATATAAGAATTTTGTAGCATCATGTTTCTAGTAAAATATTTCCTATCATCAATGTGAAAGATTTCATTCAAAATGTGAAGTCACAAAATTCTTTTATAATTAGATTAATTTATTTTGATTTATTTTGGCTTAGAGTGTTACTTGATAATTTTACTACAAAAGTTATAAAATATAAATTGATTAAAAAACAAATAAATTTATAGTTTTTAGGTAAATTTGTAATGAAGTCAATAATTACTACGTTGTTATTATTTTTTCTCACTGAGAACTGTTTGTGTTGATGTACATGCACCTCAACATATCATAAACCACATTTAGCTTTAGTTAGTTTTAGTGCTTGCATGTGGTGTATATGCAAATTAATAAAGAATAAAACATAGTTAGCTTTAGTTAGTTTAGTGCTTCCATGTAGTTAGGCTTAACTTAGCTACTTTACATTTTGATCACTAGTGAATATACATAATTCATTCTCTCTTCTTGCAATTTTGGTAATTATTTTCAAACTAGGTCCTTACCTATGCATGCTCTAACAATTTAACAATATGGATGGAAAGAGAACCTTTGATGGGTTGAAAGTCCATTGACAATATTGAGCTACAGAATTCTTACATAGTGAAATATAAACATCATACATTAATATCAGTTTATTCATGTGTAGTGCAACTTTAGAATTAGATGTTCCAAAAGGAAAAGACTATTAAATATACATTATTTTAAAATTGTTTCAAATCTGTAAATCTTAGGCAAGTCTATAATAAACTCTAATTACTCTGTTGTAATTCGTTGCACCTATTAACAATTTTCGTCTAGTTTCCCCATTATGGATTTCATTATCTTGAAGACTTAATGAATGGTATGATGGTTGTGTTTCTTGAACATTAATTTAGAATCGTTCAAACACTTTTCACTAAATCACTTTGTTGGTTAAAAAGTGCATGAAACGATGATTTACACTCCATTTATTCCTTTCATTTTTGCATTAATTTCCTATTTTTTATTCCTATGAGATTGAAGAGCCTTCTTCAATTGTGTTAGTATTATTTCCATATTGAATGTTAATGTGGTTGAAACATATTGAATTTTGATGTGGTTGAAACAAAATTGTGTTAAATATTTTGATCTTATACCTTCTGATATGGCTAACCTCCCAACTATCAAAGGTCACCAAGAAGGTTATGGTCCATTTAGTTTCCTTTGTATTTGGACATTCAAGTTTCAGGGAGGCCATTAAGATTTGGATACAGTTTTGAAATCCCCTAATACTATATATATTGTGGTAACTAATGTTTTCTAGCAATTTGTAATATTTTGAGAAAGTTTAGAGATACTAGTATTCGATGCATATTTCAGTTACATTTCCTCTCCCATAGAGTATATCATTTATCTTGAACCCATAGGGATTGGACTTTCAAGCGATTTGCAGTCCTTCTAGCAAATCTAGAGATATTGCCATATGGTTTGTAGCTTTATCGATATTCCGTACATATTCTAACAACATTTATTTACCTATGAATTATATTATGCCTCTTATGTTTGTTGGGTCTCCGTTTTCTTTTGATTTCTTATCTGCTTAAATTTAGTTTATCTAGTCATATTTTTCTAAAAGAGGAAAAAACCTACAATACTTTCTATATGAGGAATATACATGCTTCAGTGTTCTAGGTACTATTCAGACTCAACAAAAAACCTCAAAACCATTACAAACAAACCCATTATGTTATTTTTGTGAATTCAGCCTTGTTGGAGAAGATAACGATTATTCTTCCCAACTACTTAAAATAAACCCACCTAATGCTCTACTATTATTTTTATTAAAAAAGACATAAAAAATTGTACCACACATTTAAGTAAATGATATTTTTTTGTTTGATAAATAATAACATATTAACACAAATCTAAAAATATTTTTAAAAGCATATAATATTCTTCTGGATGATTTTTAAAACCATATGATATCCTTCTAAATCTCACAATATTATAAACCAAAACATCAATTTAATTGTATCATTCAAGTAAGAACATGAAACTACGCTAAACAAAAACAACCAGTAAAATAAGGTCTTTTAAAAATTCAAAATAGAGAATAACTAACACAATTTTTGAATGAGAAAGGAATTACTTGTCTTTTTCACAAGTCTTGTTAAATATTTTGAACAAAAATTAAACTTTACTACTTTATTAGTTGAACATTGGTGTGCAACATTAGAAATGAAGTTTGGTGTGCAACAAGAGAAATGACGTGTGTACTTTGGTAATTGATGGTTGATTAGTTGGATTCATAAATAAATTGCAATTTTTTTTTTTTTTAAAGAAGTTATGATTTATAATTATTTTATATTTTTTTTTAAGAAGTTATGATTTATAATTATTTTATATTTTTGATTGAACCAAAATTAATTGTTATTTGTACATCTTGTGAATTGTTATTAGTGTGGATTTTTTATATGATTTAAAAACTAAGATTTACATAATTAATAAAGATATATTAATAACAAAATTAATTCTTTTGTTGTAAATTTCAGTTCTTTATATTTATTATAAAACAATGAAAGATTACATTTTTATCATGTCTATACCCATGCTCCCAACAATACGAACCCACAAAACTAGTAATCATTATTGGAGCCAAAATATGTTCATCTATGAACACAACTACTAACAAATACATTTCATTTGTACCATGAAAACATTAAAATAAACAAGGTATAAGGCCAGGTACACTTATACAAGAGATGTGAACATCAACAGAAATGAGCAGCATGAGCTTGAAAATATTGTCTAGTTTGTAACCATTTCGTAAGAGAAACACCAACAATACTTTCCTCCTTGAAGATCAGAGAAGCATCCATAGTGCACACAAAATGAAAGAGGAAACAACATGCTATAAGAATGTAGGAAGCATGATATTTGCAATGCCAAGAGGAGACGATACACAACAACAACCTCCAGAAATAAGAAACTTGTATGGATATGGCCAATGGTTTATAAAAACGTCATGTAGTTGAGAGCCAAAATCCATTTGGAAATGTACCATAGTACACATGAATGCAATCTGAGAGAAGATGCACTATCTCATCAAGAGAAACTAGAACCATTTCATCAATATTATGGACCATAAACACCAAATTATCAAAAAATTGAAACATTTTCATCATTGGTATCATGTTGACCAAACCTGCAAGTCCCTGAACTTGAAATGCTATAAAGATAACAACTGAAAATGCTCAAGGCTCTAGAGGGGAGTAGTAGAACAACCACAAGACCTGCTTCACTTAAATGAAATCTTTAAGAAGTGGAGCTAGACAACAAGAAAAATATTCCCATGCTATGTACTTTAGATTGATAATAAGAAAACACTGCCCACAAGAATCAAGACCTAAAGAAAACATGAAAAATTGATGAGAAGAATACCTGGAGTCATCGTCCTAGCCATGGTCAGAGGAGATTAGAGTAGGCATCTAGACACTATCATCCAGAAGATTAGTGAGATCATCAAAGGCAGAATCACTCACCAAGAATATTTCTACCAAAGCCAAACTTGAGTCCACATTATCCAAACATAAACTATGGTTACAGAGCATACACTTAATTTCCTTTAATGAAGAGAAAACATTGTAAATTTCCACTTGTTTATCTTTGAAGAGGAGACACAATAGAGTAACAATA
This sequence comes from Pinus tabuliformis, assembly GCA_031772625.1. Lineage (NCBI taxonomy): Eukaryota > Viridiplantae > Streptophyta > Pinopsida > Pinales > Pinaceae > Pinus > Pinus tabuliformis. The sequence continues at coordinate 1,422,005,684 of CM062817.1, read as the reverse complement.
TGTTGATGTAACACTAGAGAATTCATAAAATGAAGTCACATTTTCCTGAATCTACCAAGGTCTAGAACCCATTTTATATTTTCCTTGACCAATTCAGAGGCAGAGTGATAAGGATGTTCCCCTGCCTCCCTATTTTCCAGAAACAAAATTTCCTTCCTCACTTCCAAAGGAACAACATCAAGAAAAATAGCAACCGATTCATAGGAAAAATAATGAACCCTTTTATGCCCAATGTTACCTCCACCACTCCTTTTATTGTTAATTCTCTATCTAGGAGGCATGAGCACAACTGCAATTGAAAACTAGGGACAAAGACTAATAGAAATTCTACCTATAAAGTAGGAAGAAGGATAATACAGAAAACCTTGAACTCCTGACTTGAATATAATTAAATCGTCACCTAATGGCCACACTACAAGAGAAAAACCCATAAGATTTTCAAACTCACCACATCTCAAGTTCATGACACAACCCAGAAACAACCCATGAAACTCTCTTCTACAAAGACTAAATACTAAGAAACTAAAACAATTCCATAGACCTTGAAAATTACTAGTAAACATGAAATTCAGGTCACATTGATCAAATTGCAATTAGCTAAATAAACTAAATTCTAGAGCTAAAAACACAGACGTTAAAGTCTTTAGAGGCATCGAGCATGGATAACACACCCAAATGTCAACAATTACCCACAGAGATGGAGAAAGTTTCCTCAAAGACTCAGTTAAATAATACAACTTTGAAATTACCCTCAAAGACCTAGAGCAACATATTCATGACAAAATAATTAGTAAATATATATTCATGACAAAAAAAAATCTAAAATTTTAAGTTACACATAGAACATTCCTACTTGGGTTACTCATAGTTTAATTGATACTCAATATTACCACAATTCATTGAGCCATTGATGGTTGCTTGCTAATATTTATTGTTGCTACATAATTTTAAAATATTTTTTTATGTTAATAGTGGTATAGTTTGAGAAAGAAGAGTTTAGAAATTTTGCTAAGCTCTTACCAATGTCGCACTGTGTCTTCATATCCAATGTAGTTAGAGACGTTGTAGCAGATATAACTAGTGTCCATCATTTTAGATCAGTATTCTGACTTTAGTTCTATGTTTTTCTAATCTATTATGTTTTTAGATTTGATCCCGGTGACCATGGGTCCCTCTGTCCCTCTATTATTAGTGGGTCATGGTTTGCTTTATCTCTTTGTCATGGTATCATGATTTGGGATCAAGGTTACACTTATTGGAAATATTAAAATCCAAGTATTTTTTTTTTTTAATTAAGAACATATATTTTATATAACATATGTAATTGAAATATATGCATTATATGTGTGTGTTATTATAAGTTATAATATATATAATTAAAAAATATATTCAATATATATGTCATATGTCTCTAGACAGATATTTCAATATTAAAATACATATCAAGACTTACATTATTCTCTATAGGTGCTTCCATCTATCTATTTCCCTTCTTCCACATCTATATCTACATAACCACAACCATGTATTACATCTCTGACATGTATTTATGGATTTTTTTGAAAAATGTTCATTTGACATATTTTTTCTAATGTGGTTCATGCTCTAAGTAATTAGAATTATTTATGAATTTATTTGAATAATAATGTATCATTATAACTTTAATGACATTTTATGTAAACTTTACATGCTGTAAGTTCACTTCTATCACAATTTTTTGTTTGTTTGTATTTTCAGGTAGAGTGAAACAAATATATTTGTAATGAGACTTTTTTATTCATGGAAATGTTACACTCAATCATGATAATATGGTATTTGATGCAAATAAAAAAATCACATAATTAATATTATTTTTGACATAATTGATTTGCTAATAACATTAACAAATTATTGACTGATGTTCTTCATAATACTTTTATAATACTTTGACAACATTTGATATAAATAAAGTTCTTAAAAATATTTTTCTTTTAAATATAAATATTATTTTCATGAATTTATGAAAAAAAATCACGAACTAAAAGTGTTTGTGTTTGACTAGGAGTTTGCTTGGCCATATAGGGAAACAAGTTAACAACCCAAGATCACTTGAGACCAAGTTAACAACCCAAAACCTATAAACATTTAGTAGGAGTGGAAGTTTACCTCCTTAGAGAAAACTATTGGGTTATTCTAGAAAGCATGGTTTTTCTTGAATAAGAGTGATGAGCTAGCCCACACTTGTTTATAATAACCAATGAAAGTTGTTTCACTATTAGTTTGACAACTAAATTATTATAGATTTTCCCATTATTTAAATTTTTTATAATAAATATGTATATTTGTCGTTTAATTTAACATATCTATAATATATATTTGGAATTGTTTTAAATATATTTAAAATAAATAATATATATTAAACTTTTATTTTGCTTTTAAAAATATTATTTATTTAAGATATAAAACGTTATAATATAAAGTTTGGTTACATATAAAAATTTAATCTAATTTTAAAAACTCAAAAACATAATATTATCTTTTCATCTAAATTTAATTATTACAAATATTCAAAATATATATTTCACTTATTTCTATCTTACTGGAACTGCACACTGCACAGGTTGGTTCCAAACACGTGGACCATACTTTTCCAATGTAATTTCTACTGAAAATGATTCAATTATTCAAAATATGGATCACAGAAGCTTGAATTTGAAAAAATTATTATCAAAGAATTAGATGCTCCACATCCTAATGTGGACACCCATATGAATATAAAAAAATAAATATAAAATATGATAATATATTTTATAATCATTTATTGGATTGTATTTGAATGTGAATTTTTAAGTTATTATTTTATAATAATAATTATTATTTTATTATATATATATATATATATATATATATATATATATATAATTTTATTGATTATTTATAAAAATATATGTCCATAAGTTTATTGTAAATTATTGGTTTATCGTTTGGTAAATTAAACTATTGATAATATAATATTTTTTTATAAGTTATTTTTAGGTTTAAAACTATATGTAAACAAGTGAATATAAGAAGTGCGACCTGTCTAAACTTGCCTAAGCTAGAAAGTCTATAAAAACTTTAAAAACAATTGAGTCCCTGGTTTCATAGTGACTTAGAAAATTAAGAGGCCGGAGAAGGTAGCAACAACAATTTGAAAAGTGATATTTGGACAAAATCTTGGCCCCAAACTTAAATCTTAAATTTGCAGTTCATTTTGTTAATAATGTGAAGATACTCGTTGTATTACTATGTATGATTACTATTGGGAACTCAACTCATTATTTCAACGAGGATGTCAAAGGCCTAATGATAGTCTTATAATTATTCATGGATAACTTATTCCTTAGCATCCTACAACTCTTGTTGAATTTCTTATGAAATTTTGTTGCAAAACATTCATGTTGAAGATTTAGTATTATGTCCACTTTTATTTATTGCAGAACATTCATGTTGAAGATTTAGTATTATATCTACTTTTATTTATTATAGAACATTCATGTTGAAGATTTAGCTTTATATCCATTTCTATTGCGGCAATGTGTTCAATAATACATTATAGTTATAATGGAAAACCAGAAATAAAACTCTGAAAGGAAAAAAAAAATGAAAATTTCATAAAATTATTATTTAATTTTGAAATTAACATTTAAAAAGGAATTTTTTATAAATAACAAAAATAATATAATAATTTAAATATACTTTTTTATTATAATTAAATATAAATTATTTATTATATCGAAGCTTTAAATTATCTATAAATAGCCGTTTTTAATTTTAAAGATTGAAAAAATAAAATTACAGTCTCAAAATGTTAAAGGATTCTCGCAATCTTAGATTAAAAAAAAAAAGAGAGTTAAGATTCTCAATGTTAGATTAATAAAAGAAAAGAAAATAAAAAAAAATAAAGTCATGAAATTATTCTCTTTACCTCACAACATCGAATGTGCCTAAACATAGGACTGGGAATCCGGTAAAGAAGGCATCACGAACGATAAGTTCGTAGCCAGTAAAGAAGATCTAAAAAAAGAAATCAGATGTTCAAAATCAAATCCCTTACTGATAAAGTTAATAAGGTTGTACATTAGTTGGCGTGTGCAGAACTTATCTTTTATTGATTTAAAGTTTACTAACAAGAATTGAGATCTGGATTCCTGAGGAATTGTTGGGATGGTTAAAAGTAGTTGGAATCCCAATAAAAAAAATTGTAAAAAATTTGTACGAGGGATTATGTTTTTGGTAGTGATAATAGATTTAGTCTCATCAAAAAATTGTGGGTATCCAAAATTTTCAAAAGCATGAAAAACAAAAGCCCATAAATTCAGTATAATTTGTAAACAAAAATACAACTTTTGTTCAACAATGAGATTAATCAACACTGAGATTAATCAAGGCTTTCTATTAGGCCAATCGAATTAAATTTTCTGCTCAAAAACCTGATTTGTGCAACTTCGCTAAACAAATTTGCAGTCAATATTGATTAACTGTGATAAGAGAATTTGTGAACCCAGTTCAGGAAAACTTCACCTTAGATTGTATTTTGAAATGGCTGCATTCAGAGATTGGCAAGGCAGGCGATGCATGATGCAGTTTTATATTCTTAAGTTGGTTGTCTGGTTGGGATTGCTCTGTAATATAGCTCTAGCACAGCTCGAGTTAAGTGAAAACTTAACAGGCTTTGTTAGTTTTCCTGACGTGGTGATTACCTGCATAGGCAATGCAGCAATTTTTATTACCAGTTTATTAGTAGGAAGACTTGATCTCGAGGCCAGTTTATTAGTAGGAAGACTTGATCTCGAGATGGGTGCCAGGGATGCTTTGGCCACCCTAGGAGGTCCTAAATTGGCAGACATAAATGGATTTGGACTCACAACATGCAGGATAGGGGATGCTTCTGTTGTAATACTCTCAAACCCCAAGCCCAATTCTTCCATCAGGCAATTCATGAAATATATTTCCAAGGCCTATAATGTTCATTCCATCTTACTGCCATGCCTGACTAAGTTAGAATTTGCACAAGTTGCTGAAGAGAGCTGTATCTGCAGGGGGGCATGCAGATGCATTGTATTCAGGACGGTAGAAGAGATCACAATCATGATCGCTTGTAGAATGCCTGGAACTCTAAAGAGACTGTCTGATTCTCTGTGTCTACTCCCATCTCTGAGCTGCCTGAGAAATGGCTGTCATGGCTGCAACCAGGGCCTGCTGCATGTGGAGGGCCAGAGATTGACAGAGTGTGAGTCCATGGTGGAATCCCCTGCTGCCATATATCAAATGCCTAACTTTTTTGAGGAATCCCCCATTTTAAATGAGCGCAATTGCATCTGCATTCCAGTGCATGAAGCAGAGAATGATGTCTGGACAAAGATGCTGATCAGAGCTTTGAAGTCTAAAGATAAGGAAGACAGGGAAATCAGAATCATGGCTTCGGATGATCTGGAAAATTACATTGCTCAAAGAGGGAAATGCTCAGCACGAGTAAAATACAGTACTGCTTCCTTAATATTGCCAAGAATCACAGGAGTATTAGTGAACCTTGTTCTAGCATTCTGGTTCAGAGTTGATGGCTTTTCTAGCTCTCTGGTTGCGAGGAGGGCGATAAGAGATCATCTCGTTGATAGTAAAGGAAGTTGGTTTGCTGCCAATGCCTTTTTAACCGAGGCTCGAGTCGATTCAAATGCTACTAATACGCATGTTTGCCAAGTGCTGACCTTCAGAGGTAATCGTCTAAGCCTCAGAACATTGTCCTTTATAGTGGGTTCTGTCAAACCTTATTTGTTCCATTAGTTGGGCTATGCTTATTGCATTTGAAGGAGGCGCTGGAAAATGGTATGATACAAAGTCCATGCCACCCTCTAAAGCCAGAGTTGCTGTAATAATGGCAGCCATTATTATTGCCTTGGGCTTGGACTGCCTGCATGTGTATTTGAATGCTATCAGTGATGGACTTAGTTGGAGAAAAATTCCTATGATTTGGACAGTGATTGTTTTGGAGATAGCATTCATTGTATCAGGCAATGCAATGGCAGGATTTTTGGATGCAAAGGCTTTTGGGCATAAAGGTTTTTGGGTATACAGTGCTCTTCAAGGACTGGTTTGAGTGAAGTGGGGAGTTGGCAGTTGTCTTCTCGGTGAGTATTCCCAGGAATTTGGTTTCAGTGAGTCGTCGGTAGAACTTGGTTCCAGACAGTTCTGGTGCACTGACAGAGGTGGAGTTCTAGTCTACTCCTCTTCATTCTTGCTTAATGCTATCTTGGCTGGAATTCGGGGAACGTGGGAATACTCTCCAACCAGCTAACGAGGTTCGAATCTCTTGAAGATTTTTTTTTTGGTTTCTTTTTTAATATTATAGAAGCTCTATGTTTAAAGAATGTAACTCCTCTCTTCAACCAAGCAGAGATATCCTGTGAGATAGGTTGCTGAAGCAAGAAGATTACAGAGTTGTAAAACCATATCTGTGAAGCCTAAAAGGACTGTGGGTAAATATCTCAGTAAAAGCTGTGTTAAAGGTGTTTTACAGAGATTATTTCACTATGTTGAATGAATAGTGTGGCTATGCGAGGGCTGTGAAAACCTTCTACACGATGGGCCTCCATCCCACTCTCTCTGCTATGTTTCGGTTCAAAGGCAGGGTAAGAAATAGACAGAAGCCTTGGGTGTGCAGGGCAGCATGAGTAAATAAAAGAAATTATATCCTCCTGTACAAGTAAAAATAAATTTATCTCACACCAAACACCCCTGTTTGTTGTTTTAGTGTAAACTTATACTCAAAAGTAAGAAGCTTTGAGTTATACAGGAAGGCAATGGTGTACTTAATTGGTATGAATAAAAGAGGTTGATGGTATTTTTTATTTTATTTTTAAATGTTTTGAAATATTATTGTAGATTTATTTTAAGTGTAAATTTAATATCAAAATTTTTCAGAGTGCAAAATATAATGCGTTATTTTTCATTGTTTAAATTATATTTTTGAATACTAAAAAGAATATATATAGAACCAAATAAAAATTTGAACCATAAAAGCTTACTTTTTTTTCTATTCATGTGTTTTTTTACTTCTAATTATTTTACAACATTTTTTTTTTAATTACAGGGGACATTATTTTTCTATTTAGAACATATATTTTTTTTTTTTTTTTTTTTTTTGAAGGGCGCTGACAGACAGACAAATTTACATATCCCCTTGTACTGAGCTGTAAAATGAACCTGTCCACTCAATTAATAAATTTTAAATTAATTTTTAAGTAGATCATTCAATTTACACATCCCCTCGTACTGAGCTGTAAAATGAACGTGTCCACTCAATTAATAAATTTTAAATTAATTTTTAAGTAGATCATTCAATTTACACATCCCTCATACAAAACTGTAAAATGAACCTATTCGCTCAATTAATAAATTTTAAATTAATTTTTAAGTAAATTGTTCTATATCAATTTTGATTTTCTTAATAAATTTAATCTCACATTGAAATATACTATCTTGAAAGCTTTTAAGTCCAACAAAATTTTAAATTTTTTTCTTCTTGTGCTTGTTTTGATTTGATTAGTGGATTTAATTTCACATTGAAAAAATTAGTCTTTTATAACTATTAATTTTTTTTAAACCAACCAAGTTTATGTAACAACTTAAAGAATTTTTAAACCAAACAAAATTTTAAATGGTTCTCCAAATAAAATTTTTAAATGGTTCTCCAAATATATATTTCCGTGCTTGTTTTTTTTGTTTTCGAGCATGCATCGATTGACAGAATATGTATGGAGGTCGGACAATGAGTCTGTCCTTCAACTCCATGAAATGCTATTCATAAAAGGTCATCTTCCAGAATAGCTTGTTTGGTGGATCTGTTCAAGTGATTTTTCCTATATATTATATGAAAGTTTCTTTATCAAAGTAATATTAAAGTATTAGTATTTGTTTTATTAATTGTATTATAAAATTTTAAAGAGAAAATATTTAGATTTTTTCTATATATCATATGAAAGTTTCTTTCCTTGAATATATAACACAAGGTTGGAAATTGTTATATATACCCTTTCGAAAGTCATAAAAAAGACAAATAATTACATGAAGATGTACCAATACAAAGTTGGAAATTATTATATATGCCCAGTTCCCTTTAAAACTAATAAAGAAAACAAACTTTGAATTTCTCCCATAAAAAAGCAATCTTTGAATTTCTCTCACATATCAATTGAAAATCCCATTCCTTAATTAATATATATGTCCTTTCATTCTTTTTTGTTTGTAATCTACATATCCAATTGGTATTGTTTCATCACAAATTACCAAAAATGATTAGAGTTGAATTCACAACTTTTCCAATAATCAATTGTTTTCCATTATAATTTTATTCTCAAAATGTATCAAATATGTTGGGAAAAACGATGAGTGTAAATAAGTGTGAAAAAGAGACATCCATTATTTTCCATTATAATTTTGTTCTTAAAATGTGCTAGATATGTTGGAAAAGAAGTGTAGTGTAAATAAGTGTGGAAAAAAAACTTAAAGAATACATAATAATAACCTAGAGCACACCATTAGAAAATAGAGCTCAAATTGACTTCAAAGATACATTAGAGTTCAAGTCATATTGCTAAAGTGAAGGGCATTAGAGTTCAACTATAATAATTTGAAATAAAGAAACAATTCATGTGGCATTGAAAAATCATCCAAAGGACTACTAACATTTTGTGACTACAATTAATATCCTATGAAAATAGGGAGTTGTGTCTTGAAGAGTTAGATGAGACATTCTTGGGAGAAGAGAACCAAAATCAAAAATTTTGAAGACGATGATGAAGATAAGCCCTTTAGTACATAGGCAAATGAATAAGGAAACAAATAAGGAAAGAAAATCAAGAAGATAAGGTTCCTAGGGAGGAGTATAAAACTTATTTTATATGTGAAATGGTAGGAATCTTACTAACGATTATTAGCACAATAAATGATATTCTCCTTAAGACATAGGGAAGAAGCATCTAAACAATGCATTAAAACATCATTGAGAATATTGAACAATTATTCATGTAATGGGTGAAAGATAAATACAGGGAGTCTCGAATCCTTTGATTTGTGTGATCTTTTGTCTAAACATATAATGCTAAAATATGAATGTCTCTCCATGTTTGGAGATGAAGGAAAACTTGAAATTTTGAATTTAGTGGAGCTTAATCTATTCAAGCACTGATGCAATGTTAATTCTCTTTATAATGAAATAATTACATTCTCTAAGTTATACCTTTGATCACCATTATGGAATATTTTTAGCATTCCTTAGTAAAGTATAAGAAAAAATGTATAATGAATAATAACAATTCATATTTACCATCCCAACCAAATACAAAGTATAAAAGATACAACATAAATTTTATACTTACAACATGAACACCCCTAAATTATATTTATGGCTTATAGTTTAATTCAAATGTTTATGACACTAAAGCTGTTATTACAATATGTACATTCCACAAGCCGCTCTCCAAGCTTATGATCCAATGGTCACTTAACAAACTTATCTAGTACATTCCTTTGCACACCATGCAAAGCTTGTATAATTTAATAACTTCTTTCCAAGGTTTTAATCATTAACATCATTATTAATCTTTGTTGTAGATGCCATATCCAATTTGTGGGCCATGACGAATCTTGTTTCAACCTTTTTGCAAGCATTGCTACTTTATAATTAAATTTGGCCTAGTTGTTGCATAATAGATTAAGGTATGGATCATGATTACAAGTGTGTATGGATCACATTGATGCTTCATAACAGTTTTTTGGGCTTCTTTTTCCATGCTCCGAAATCTAGCACCAACAAAGGTGCACTTTAGGACTAAATGACCTATTCTCTTTTGGCTACTAAGTGGATACTTGGGGGTGATTTTAACTTGGTTGAATGGTGTGGTGACAATATTGAGGTGTTAGAAGAAATATCTTGGGACTTGATAAACATGCATGGACTAGATGTGGGGCTTCATTATAGTTTTTTGACCCAAAATGGAAAGAGAAGAGAATCAACTATGGTTGATGGTTTAATTGGAGTACCAATAGCCAGGGAAATAAATGGATTTAAGTGAGACTAAAGCACTTTTATGGATCTTGGTATGGTATTTTCATTTAGTAAAATTTGACCTATGGATACAGTTTTGATGGTGATTATAGGCTTATATAATCTCCCCAAGGCCTCAAGGGGATAGAGGTTGGCTACTTTGGTGGGTTGTTACTATTTTTTGAATGATGAAAGTTATGAGGGGATGGGGCAGGCTGGTGGCTTAGCAAAGGAGGAAGGGGTTGAAGGATGTAAGGATTCAACTTAAGGATGTTTGAACATTTTTATAAAAATAATCTTCACAATACAATTATTAGAAAGAAGTATCACATCTAGAATTGAAGGTTTGAAGAGAGGATATATACATTGTTAGTCCTCATTTGTTTTTTTGAAGAATAACTCATATTTGGAATTTGTTCATGGTTTACACAGTGATGATGGAACTTTGAGGTACAATTCCTCCAAGATCAAGGACATGTTTGAGCTTCACTTTTAAAACATCCTCTCTCCTTTTCTCGTATTTGACAAAGTAGTGGAAGCTATACATGCATGCTTTAAATTAATCTCATATAAGGATTAAGTGGTTTTTAGGGACAAAATAGATGGTGAATTTTCAAAAGAACTAATTTCTATTTTTACATCAATGGATATTAATAAGTCCCCTAGGGTGGGTGGCCTTCCTTGTGAATTCTTTAAGGCAACATGAGATAGTATTGATGATGATATATGTTGCATGGCCAAGGAGGCTTGTCCCTTGGAACCCTACATAATCCCTTAACTAAGGGTAAATTAAGTTAATTATGAAGAATGTAGCCAAATAATTAATTTTGGGCTAGAGGCCCATCACTTCCTTCATTGTATATTATAATATTTTGTCAAAGCAGTTGCTCTTTGCATTTGTAGACTCAGTATGTGAGTTATTAGATAGAAGTAGACAAGTTTTTTGCAGGGTAGGCTCATCTTGGATATGGTGATTTCTCCATGTGAGGCCATGTAATGGGCCAGAAAAATGGACCAACATTCTCCATTTCCCAAAATTGACTTTGATCAAAGCATATTTTAGACTCGATTAGCCCTTCACCTTTTTTTGGTAAATAGACCGATCTTGTCCAAAAGCCATCTACTTCATTCTTAGAAATGGCTTCCCTCTTTGTCCCTATCCATATATATTCACTACTAATGCTTTAGTTATTTGTTGGACATTGCTCGGGTTCAAGGGAGAAGCGAGGAAATTTCTTTACTAATGTTGTGAATATGGTAAACTAACACTTTGCATATGATTGTCTCTTATCTATTTGGGTTCGTCAAGAGTTGGTGGAGATTAAATGGTGATGTATAGATATTTTTTGTGTCATTTTCGGTGTAGTTGTTAGGGAACATAACACTAAACCTTAGTTGGTAGGATTGGATGACCATCTAGATTGGATTCCCTCTGTGTGGAATTATATTTGGCTAGGTGTTACTGGGCACTTTCACAATATCCCTTTCTGAATAACGTCCTTCATCTATAGATATATCGAAGTGGCGTCTTCAGAAATGTTTAGACCAAGATTCACTTCTATCAATTCAAGGATCTTCCCTTTGTTGAAAATTCAATGATGTTTTGAAGATTCTTTAGGCCTTTCACATTTTGTATGTCTTATGTTGAGTTATCAATAGTATTTAGTATATATGTTTAGAGTACGAGATTATTTATTATTTGTAGTCTAAGTATACAAAGGGAGAGAGGACTACCAATAGCTCCATTGGATGTTTTTCTACCCAAGGAGGAAGGGTTTTGGTCCTAATCTATGTGGCTTCTCAAGGAATATTTCTTACTATCAAATGGGTTTTCTTGAGGTTTCTTCCCCTTATAGATTCTTTTGTGGCACATATATTATCTCTCCCTTTCACTTGTTTAATATTTCTAGTCCATTCATTTACAAAAACATAAAAGATGCTTGGAAATTTGTTGCTAGATTTATCCAATGGAATTTCTTAGGTACTTGGTTAGGTTGGGATGTAGCTTGGCATTTTGTTTTAATCTAGAAATGCTAGGGCCAATGTATTGCTAAACTTTTGTGGTTCCAAACTCATAGGTTGAGTAGGAAGGGAATTTTCTCCTAGATGGATCTTTGGGATTTTGAGGTCAGGTTTTAAAATGACTAGCAAGTGTTGTCTTAGTAGAAGGTTGTCTCCTCATATTATAATATAGCCATCAAAGACATTGTTGGGATGATTCCTTTAGAGGACTTATTCATGTTGAACGTTTACACGTGCACCCATCACCCCCACCCTCGTTCTGGAGTGATTTTTGCGGTGGTAGTGCATGGGAGGCGGGGGTGTTTTTTTTATATCCATATTCAATAGTTTGAACAAAAAAAGGTTTTAATCCTTGTTACATTGAGAGAAAACTCGTGATTCCTATTCTTAATGATTGATGGAATTCTTCCCTTATGGTTACTCACAACACAACAATTAGTAAGAAAGCTATCCAAGAAACCAATAAGGGATGAAATGAAGTGAAGTACCAACTGGAGTGGCCAATCTTGTACCACCACCTCCCACCCCCTGTACTACTCTTGGTAAGTGGGATGGTTGTTGCATTAAGCTACCCAATCTCCATGGTATCGTTGTGGAAATTGTAGGGTTACAAAATTATTCGCTTTCCTTAATTCCTTTATTGATTCATAGAGTCCTAAGAAGTTTATTAGTCCACAGAAACTCCTTCAGAACTTAATTACAAGTATATTTTAATGGTTTTAACAATTATATCATGGCATCTAATTCATTCTTAGCATTTCATTTAGACCTCTAAGTGTCATCCAAAGTCATGCAAGAAATAAAAAATATACCATTACTCATAGGGACATGCAAATTCCTGACATTCCAAGCATATTCACTTATTTATGAAACATAACTTACTTTCAATATAGGTAGAAATTTGCAACTCATTAATATTAGGAGAAATGCATTCCATGTCATTTGATACCAATAGACATATGTAATTCAAATGAAATAAACCATATAGAGAGTAAGAGTAACAACTTATATTATCTATGAAAGAAGAGTTAACTAAGGGAGGGACTTCAACTCTCCACCTAACCTTAGGCCAATTGCAGCCAAATATTTCTTGCATTTGTCCATCCTCGAGCCAGATCCATAGTCCAAGGGAGTCTTCTCTCGGGGATTAAAATTAAATTTAGCTGGGGTATTTCTCAACTTTTCAGTGTGTGGGATTTTATCATAGGTGATTTTTCAGTTGCATTTTCAAGGCAAGCATTGTAGGTTTAGTAACACACCATCTTGATGGTTTATCAACTTACTAGGAAAGCAGTGGGTCATTTATCATCCTCCTAGGAAAGAACCCAATGGTTTAGTAGGCCTTTTAATAAAGAACCTTTGGTGATTGCTACCCTGCCTAGTGGTTTATTAGCCTACTAGGAAAGCACTAGGTGGTTTATCAACCTCCTAGAAAAGTACCCAATGGTTTATCGACCCCTCTTTTAGAAATCACTCATCACGTATTTCCTTCCTCTGAGCCTCCAAATTATCTTTTCTCTAACTTGGATACAACATTCCAATTCCTCCCATCCATAAATTATGTGACTAATAACCAAAGCAACTCTATGTAGGTGAGTTCATATGTTCCTTCTTTCACTCTCGCACTTTGCGTCTCCTTGTTGGCTGCTCTTTTTTTTTTTGACACTACACTCTCTTTTCTCCTTCTTGCCCATTTATCTTCTCCACATCATGGAATCAATATCCAGAAATAGGCATGATGGCTCACCATCTTCCCATCATTGTCATTTCTAACTGTTTAGTAGAGCACCCTATCGCGCCTACCCACTACTCACAACTCACCCTAGACCATGGATCTATCATCCCTATCCCTCAGACCAACCAATCAGAATTTATTCTTTTATATTTACAAAATATTCCAACCACTCATGATCCTCCATATTGGCATCATATGGTTATTATTCATATTTACAAAATAGAGGTCACGTAAAAGGGGTGTTACAATTTTTTGTGTTATCTTGGTCAAGGATGAGGACCAAAATAACTTTGTTTTAAGGGGTGATTTCTAACATACAACATAAAAATAGATGATTAGAAATGAATTCAATGAAGAATATCTTGCATTAACAAATAATAAAAAGTAAACATGCATGAGATTAGAATCTAGAAATAAACATAGCCAAGAGAAAAGCAAGAACAAGTATGGAAGAAAACTCTTTTATTTCCAATGGAGAAGGCTAGTGGGCCTTGAATGAGACGCCAAAGAATATTTGAATGGCACCTATGAATCCTCTCCAAACCTTCCAAGGAAGGGTCCTTTGTTGAAGGTTGCACTGCTCTCTCTCACTACAAGAAGGTTGCAAGTTTATAGAATGGCAAAGAAAGTCTTGATTGGTTCTTCAAAAGTTTGGGAATTCTCTTGAAACTTGGGCAACATAATTTTTCATTCAACTTCTCTCATCAAATGGTTTCTCATGACTCTTATCTGTAGGTTTTTCTAAAGCTTCATTAAAATTGGCTCATGGTGTGAATAGTGCTCAAGTCCATTGTAGTTTCCCATGCATGAAAGGGGCCTGATAGGAGCTTTGAGTTGCCAAATTACTTATCATTAATGTCCTAGAGCTTTGAACCAATGACTTGCACTTGGTATTTTCCTTTTGGTGGGATATTCATTACTTAATCCATTTATTTAGTAATAAACTATCACTTTCTATGAATCCACATAGCTATTGAAGTGACACACGTAGATTATGCAAAAAATTCACTATGAGTTTGAATGGATGAATAAAAACTCACTTCATAATGTTTTCTCATATGCTTCTAGGTTGTTGATTAATTATCATGGATAACTTTTGAGTTGGTGTGTTAATTATATTTTCCAGTAATGATTTGGATTGGATCATTATCTTATTTTACATCCATCTTGATGCTTTTAGAATGGAAAAATTAGAGGAATCAATGCACATGGCCATTTGTACTGATGGCCCCAATTTGGAAAATTTTGCATCAAAAACTTCAAGAGCCATTTTTAGGCCCTAAATGAACACTTTTTGTGATCCCAACCTTATTACCGACCGATATTCCATAATGTACACATAGGTAATTTTCCAATGACGTGAGAATCATCTCAAATAGAGCTCATATGAGAAATTTTTTCCTCTCGAAAGATGGCCTTCCTAATTTTACCACCATGATTGGAGAGGATGCCACATTAGCCACCATTATTCATGGAAAATGGGTTAGCCATGTGATCAGGATGAAGAAGACTTCAGGAGAGTTAATATTGTAACTCTAGTTAAGAGTTGAAGGAGTCAAACTTAAACACTAATAGGATATTGAGTTGTGTTGTAACCAGGCCACTAGGAGGAAAAGGGGTTCAATTCTACTCAACTGCATTTTGTTCCAAATATGAGTAGAGTAGTTGAGAGTGGATAGGGAGAGATAACACATAGAGTGTTTGTGCACTATAGTATCCTATAGGCCACATGCCTCACTTATTTTTACTTGCGTCCATTTTTCATTTAGAGAAGGAGAGTAGAGAAGCCTCACCTTGTAGCTGGGTTTTCTCTCGAAAGGGTTTCCTAGGTTATATCTTGTGTTAATTTGTGGCTTTTGAGTTTTATTTTTCTATTCTCTAAAAAATAAGTAATAGAACCAGGAATCTAAGGAGAAATAATCCCTCGTAGTGTAGATTTCATATTTTCTAATATATTTTAGTAGATTTGTTGTGATGAATTGTCTAGTGGATCAAGGAGTCACCTTTATAGATGTGTAAGTTATTTTTGGGTGATAACAACATGGTATCTTATGAATGTATGAACCTATGACTAAGTAACATTTAAAGTCATTTTTAACCAAAATATTGAGTGCTTTTGACTTCCCAAATATACAATACATCAAAATTCTAAGTAGAAGTCCTTATTCTATGGACCATGGTTTTCTTGTAGGATCAATGAGACCCAAATGTTCCATGATGATATCTTCATTTGAAAATGATAGCAATGTAATCCATGTTTTCCTCATTAGCATCTAGTTTGGGTGAGACTCCAAACAAATTCAAAGTCATTAGGCCATTCATGACTAACACATGGAATAAATTTTCTAGGTTACAAACCATAGGCTTTTCTTGAGCTTTCGCGATGTCAACAACCACAAAGTATTTCAAAAGGGGAGCTGGAGGATGCACCCTCTTTTCTCCTCTTCATGAGGAGGAGGATTAGGAGGGGTCCCACCTTTTTTATGGTGAAGGATGTTGTGGCCTTAATGGGTTCCAACATACAAGAGGTTTTATTTTTTGCATGTTTCATTTTTTTATTACAATTGTCTTGTTTTGTTGGTAGTTCTTACTAGAGGTTTTATTTTTTGCATGTTTCATTTTTTTATTACAATTGTCTTGTTTTGTTGGTAGTTCTTGTGAACTACCAAAACCCAGCTATTATTAGCTTCAAGTGCTTATTGAGAATGATCAAATGGTCATATTGATTAACATGAGAAACTTGTGTTTGCCTTAAAAACGAGAGGGAAACCATAGATTTTGGGGTTTGGGATTTGGCAATCAAAGTGAGTATTGAACATATAATATAGCAAGCATGAACTAGTTATCATATCTTTAAACAAATTGACTCTTACAAAAATCATTCATTAAGGCTTGATGTGAAAGTAATTCGAGAGGCTTGTGGTAAATAAAACTACTACCAACGTAAAGGTATGCTCAAATAAAGGTAGGAATTGTATGGGGAAGCTGAGAAAATCAACTTGCATGGACAACATAACCATGCACATTGTTCATTTCTGAAAAATATACAACCTTGGGTGAAAATCAAACTAGGGAATTTTGATAGAACCAAGGTCTTTGAGCAATGATGACAACATAATGTACTTCCTCAACAAAGAAAAAAAATAAATTATATTTTTATGGTTTGAGCACCGAGGAAATGCCAATCATGTGGGTCCCAAACCTGATTGACTTCATACTTGATTGACCTATGGTCTTAATCATGGAATTTAGGGGTACATGGATAATAAAATACCTAAGTCATACATACATTTATATATGTATGAGGTATCCTCATCCCAAAAGTAGTGATATCAATGGTAGTATCAAGTGATTTATCATTACCCTTTGAAATACTTTTAGAACAAACTTCTATGGTCCCTTGGGAAAGACTATAGTGCTCATAATTACCAACAATAGAACTACTGTGAATTACCAAAATATGAGATGTATCAAGTGACTCCTCTTCAATCTTAGGGGAAGTTATAAAAGTCTCTCAAATTCCCTATGGTAGGTGTTGGTTGGCTCAAGGCTAATATAGGTCAATTTGTCTTGCAAGGCAAGTAGTTACATTGATAGGGATAAAACTGAAGTTCATGCAAAAGCTCATCAAACCCTCCAACTTAAAAACTATAAACATCTTAAAGCATAGGAATTAAAAAAAAAAAAGTTTTTTGTAAACAAATCATAATTCCCATACACAACAACTTTCCATCTATCATGTATGTCCTCCTTAATGTCAATGCCATTGACTAAAGGTCTTAAAAATCTTCAAGAATTTGTAAATTTAAGTTGAACATCACCTTCATGTAGAATTTAAGATATCGTACTTGTAAATATAACTAAACACCAAAGGAAAACATTGGGCCTTGGGCCTTTAAATTTTAGCTACATTCATCATAGGAAAAACTTGGGGTCTTTGGCTTCTCACTGCATTTGTTATCGACAAAATTGTTGATTTTTGTAGGATCTTGTAAACTGATAATTACTTCTTATGATTTATTTAATTACTCTGATCTTGCATTCATATTCATCATGAAGTCATTAAACAAACATTTTACCATGGGAAAACCCACATGGGGGAAAAACCCAACAAACTTTTCCTTAAAGAAATTGTTCAATCAACAAGAGACACATCTAGATATTCTAGTTAATCACAAGGTCAAACTAACCAGCAAAGTAGACTTGGTAAAACCTAGTCCAACTCCCTCCTATTCAAGTCAAACATCTTCCAAACAGACTTGATTTGGATTGCTTTGCTAGGTATGATCTGATACACCATCCTCCCACATTTACCCAAGTTAATCGGCCTGCTGGGGTAAACTTGTGATGAGAGGCTACTATGATCTAATTTAGCTCCCCATGTATAGTTAAGGAAGTGGAACGAACAAAAAACAACCAATCTGACCTTCTACACATATTACATAACCCTCAAGAGCCAACCAACCCTTCTAGGTGATCAACTGATGAGACAACTTAGCATTTCACTGACCTAGAGCCTCAGTTGCTCCCATGACATGGGCATGAATGTGACTGGGACCATCAAGTAGCTCCGACAAAAAGGGCATGCCAGTGAATGGGGACTTTTTCAGCTAGTTCAAAGCTAATGACCCCAGATTTTGTGCCACTTTTTCAGGGCTAGAACTCAAGGCACTGCCCATAACTTCATGAAACTTCCAGAAATTAAAACTACCCTTGAAACAATGATACAAATGTAAATACTAGAACAAATACTTGACTGGACCCTACTAACCATGACAGGAATTTTGTTAAACATGTCACGAATATGCATTCTACAAGTCATAACAATAGATTTGAGCATAGGGGTCTCATACTTATCTAAGAATCGCTAAGAAGCATCAATTCCTTATCACATTAGTTGCATTATTATCTATTAGGTCATATATTCATTGTTCATTAATTTACAAATAAAAACATGATGAGATCCATATAACATCATTGTCATAAAACATGCTCATAACCAACATATAACCTAGAAATAACAAGGATACAACAACCATGAAACCACATATAAACAAGTATATTTACCCATCAAACACAAGAGGAAAGAAGCTCTTATTAACATATGAAAAATGCAACTAGGTTTGGGACTTCCATGAACCATCCGACCATAGACTAGGCTAAACCAAATCTCTCTTTCAGCCAATCACCCCCATGCAATATTCCAAGCATGAATGTGGGATCTCATGGACCACATCAAACAAAACCAAACCAGAGCTTACATAGGCCAAACCACCTCAACCCTCAACCAGTATTTCCACATCACTGTGAGACATCACTAACCATGTTATGAAACCAGCTCAAGAAAAGATAGAAAAGATAAATCCATGCCTTAGAATTCAGCCTCTTCGAGGGGGCAACCTCCTTTACATTACATAAATGAACAATTCTTGGATGATACAAATGACAAAACCTCCTTTCTATATATAGGAGTCTAAGGAGTCACAATATAATCCAGCCGACCTAACAATAATAATATAAAGCCACAAAAATAACAATAGAGGGATTCTATGGGGCACAGAAATAACAATATGGGGGTAATAGGGGCACAACAATATAAATAAGGGGTATAACTACAATAGTAATGGGGTAATCACTAGTATTATAGGGACCCAACATGCCCCTCTCCTTCAAAAAAGTGTTGTCCTCAACGCTTGAGTAGTTCTGGATACTTCTGCATAAAATTCTCATCCTCCCATGTGGAATCTTTAGCGGATAAGTTCTTCCACTTGATAAGATACTCTGAAATTGATCGATTTCGTAGCTGTCGAGTTCTTGTTTCTGTGACTGCTTCCGGTTCCAATATAATTTTTCCTTCCTCGTCAAGTTCTGGCAATATTGTTTGAACTGGGAGCTTGTCACCTATAACCTTCTTTAAACATGAAACATGGAAAACTGGGTGCAATCGAGAAGCTGCAGGAAGCTCCAATTTGTATGCCATAGTACCAATCTTTTCCAACACCTTGTACGGACCATAATACTTTGGTGATAATTTATTATCCTTCTTAGCTTGCTTTAGGGACATTTGCTTATATGGTTGTAGCCGTAGGAATACCCAATCACCTACATCAAAACTTCTTTCACTGCGATGTTGATCTGCCTGTTGTTTCATTCTATTTTGTGCCAACACGAGGTTATCCTTTAAGAGTTGGAGGACTTGTTGTTGATGTTCGATGTGATGTTCCACTGCCTGAACCTTAGAATTTTCTCTTAAATATGATGTGATGGATGGTGGTTGGTACCCATAAAGTGCCATAAATGGGGTCATTTTTGTTGCTGTATGGAAGGAAGTGTTATACCACCATTCAGCCAGAGGCAACCATTTGACCCATTGTGTCTGTTTATCAGATACAAAGCAACGAAGATATCCTTCCAAACATTTGTTTACTATCTCAGTTTGCCCATCAGATTGAGGATGATAAGATGAGCTATGAGCTAACTGAGTACCAAGACAAGAAAATAATTATGTCCAAAAATTTCCAGTGAAAATGGGATCTCTGTCACTTACAATAATCTTTGGGTTTCCATGTAGCTTTTGAACTGTTTCCATAAATGCAGTAGAAACTGTACTGGCTTTAAATGGATGTGATAATGCACAAAAGTGTGCATACTTGGTAAGTCTGTCAACTACCACCATGATGACACTCTTTCCCTCAGACTTGGGTAAACCTGTGATAAAATCCATTGAAACCTCCTCCCAACGTTGGCTTGGAATGGATAAAGGTTGTAATAGACCTGGTGTCTTAATTGTTTCAACTTTATTTTGTTGGCAAACCAAACATTCTGCCACAAACTTTTGAATATCTGATTTAAGGCCATCCCAAAAAAATTCCTTCTTAACCCTGTGGTAAGTTTTTAAAAATCCTGAGTGCCCTCCTAAGGGAGAAGTGTGCAATTCCATAAGAATCTTTTGTTTTAGCTGGGAATTCTTACAGAGGTATAAGCGATCTTTGTACCATAACGAATCATTTTGCCAGCTAAATGTATCAGAAGTACTGGAATCTTGTTGTAGCTTTCGAATAAGTGCCCACACTTCTTCGTCATTCTTCCATTCCTCCCTTGCTTCGTTTATCCAATCTGGTTGGATAATAGAAATGGCACACAACAATGCTTCCATATCCTCATCCTTTCTTGAGAGTGCATCTGCCACCACATTTTGCTTCCCTTTTTTGTAGATGATTTCAAAGTCATAACCCAACATCTTTGTGACCCACTTTTGTTGCTCTTCAGAGGATAATCTTTGTTCTAAAAAGTATTTAAGGCTATCATGATCCGTTTTTACCTTGAAGTGTCTTCCCATTAGGTAGGGTCGCCATTTCTTAAGTGCATGGAGTATTGCCAACATTTCCTTCTCATAAATAGCTTTGCTTAAAAACTTTCCCTTGATTGGACGACTTTCAAAAGCAATGGGTCTTTCATCTTGCATTAGAACAGCACCAATTCCATTTCCTGAAGCATCACATTCCACAATAAAGGTTTTTGTGAAGTCCGGTGTAGCTAAGACCGGTGCTTGGCACATTGCCTCTTTAAGATGTTTAAAGGCCTTTGTTGCTTCCGGAGTCCATGAAAATGAATCTTTCTTCAATAATGTTGTTAGAGGTGCTGCTATTCTCCCATAATTCTTAACAAACTTGCGATAATACCCTGTCAACCCAAGAAATCCTCGCAGATGCTTTATGGATGTGGGAATTTTCCATTCCTTAATGGCTTTAATTTTGCTAGGGTCTACCTTAACTCCTTCATGAGATACAATATGACCCAAATATTCCACCTCCTGGACTCCAAAGAAACATTTGGATCTTTTTGCATATAATTGTTTCTCCTCCAATAGTTGTAGCACCCTGTCAACATGTTCAACATGATCCTTCCAAGACTTGCTGTAGATTAGTATATCATCAAAAAATACTAACACAAATTTTCTAAGGAATGGTTTGAAAATTGAATTCATCAAACCTTGAAATGTTGAAGGTGCATTGGTAAGGCCAAAAGGCATGACCAAAAATTCATAATGACCCTCATGAGTTCTAAATGTCGTTTTCGGAATGTCTTCAATCTTCATTCTGATTTGATGATATCCCGAACGAAGATCCAACTTGGTGAAGTAAATTGATCCATGCAATTCATCCAGTAATTCATCAATGACAGGAATGGGGAACTTATCTTTAATAGTGAGCTTGTTGAGCTCCCTATAATCTGGACACATGCGCCATGATCCATCCTTCTTGTGCACCAATACTACTGGAGCTGAGAAAGAACTTTGACTCGGTTGAATTATACCAGCCTCTAGCATTTCTGCAACCATACGTTCAATTTCACTTTTTTGGACATAGGGATATCTGTACGGCCTGATGTTTGGAGGAACACTTCCTGGAATCAGATGAATAGCATGATCATGATCACGCATAGGTGGGAGACCTTTGGGAGTCTCAAATACCTTGGAATGATTGTCCAAGACTTTTTGGAGATCTGGAGAAATAGATGATTCCAATGTGGAAACATCTAGCGAACATAATTGTGCAATTACACCTCTTTGCTCCTTTTTTAGAAGCTTTGTCATGCCATTAGAGCTGATTATCTTTCCTGGTTTCCCTGCAATACCCCTTAATTCAACTTCCTTTCCTTCCACAGAAAATTTCATGAAAAGTTCTTGAAAATTAAAAGCTATTGTACCCAAGGATTGTAGCCATTGGACTCCTAGTACAACATCAGCACCTCCCATTGGAATGGAAAGCATTGGGCTAGTCAATACATATTCTCCCATGGATAGCTTGATATTATGGCACTTTCCAGAACAATTTATTGTTCCTCCATTTGCAATCATCACTTGACACTCTGGTGCTGGATATAGGAAGCAATTCAATTCTTTTGCTACCCTACAATGAATAAAATTGTGGGTGCTTCCTGAATCAATCAACACTATTACCTTTTTCTTCTTGATTTGTCCTTCTATCTTGATGGTTTGAGGAGTGGTAATTCCCGCCAATGCATTACAAGATATGGTCGGATTTATTTGTTCTTCATCTAGGCTTTGTTCCTGGAATATATCCTCTTCTTTTGACCTTTCTTGCTCCTTTTCTTCTTCCTCTTCACAATCTATGTAGAATAATTTCTTCTCAGCACACTTATGACCTTTTGTGTATTTGCTATCACAATTGTAACAAAGCCCTTTTGCTCTTTTTTCTTCCAATTGTTGTGGTGTCAACCTTGTAGGTTGTGGAAGACTATGGGCAACAACACTTCCGTCTTTATAGTTGTGAATGGTATGCTTCCTAGTTGCCATAATTTTGCTTTCCATTTTTCTTGCTAACCTGAATGCCTTCTCTAATGAATCAGGTTCCCAAAGGCGCACATCATGTTGGATATTATCCTTTAAAGACCCTATGAACACATCAATCCTATGCTCCTCTGGAATATCTTTTACCCTTATGTTCAATTTTTGGAACTCCTCAATGTGCTCCATTATTGAACCCTTTTGTTTGAGACTTATCAATTGGCTAAAAAAAGTGTTGCTTTTTGTATCCTCATAATGTGCTATCAATTCTTCCGTAAAAATTGCCCAAGTGATAAATTGTTTACGAGAACAAAGCCATTGATACCATACAAACTGATTTGGTTCCAAATATAAAGTTGCCATACGTACCTTTTGTGTGTTTTGCACATTATTGAGATCGAAGAATTGCTCCATCTGTAATATCCATGTGGCGGGATCCTTGCCATCAAACTTCCTCATATCGATTTTTGGAACATGGTGAGTCTTCGATCCAACATTAGAGTCTATGGAATCATGATTAACATTTCTTTTGTTCTCATCATGAGTTTCCTTTACTACTCTTTCACCCTTAGTGACCATTTCTTGTAGCAACTTATTCATATTTATCTTCAATTCTTCCATGTTATCATCCATGTCATTAATTTTAGCGTCCATGCCATTCACCTTAGCTTCCATGCCATCCATCTTAGCTTCTACGCCTTTCTTTAAACATCCATCTTAGCTTCTACACCTTTCTTTAAACCATCCATCTTAGCTTCTACATCTTTCTTTAAACCATCCATCTTAGATTCTGTTCCTTTTTGTGCAAGGGACATTTGTTGCACTTGTTCTTGTAATTTTGATATATCATGTAGCATTTCTTCCTCTTCTTCATGAGTCATGCTAGAGCTTTCAGGTTCCTTACTAGGTGTTTGCATTTTCTTTCCTCGGGGCATCAGTTACCGATAATAATGCTCTACTATGCCCTTTGGATTTCTTCAAAATAAATTTTCAAACCAAGCTTAAGCAAAAATTTAAAAAAATCTACACACCTTTTTTCACTTTGTAGGAGCTTGATATTGCCTCTGATGTATCTCTGTACTTTCCAATCATCTAGTTCTGAATTTGTGACCTGTAGTAGCTCTCTGTGTCCTCTTTCCAATGCCACCAGTCTGATCCAAATTGGATTCTCCAAGAAAGAGTTATGCAAATCTCCCAAGTGACTTGATTATAGACTTTCAGTAGAGCGAACTTGTACGAAGTGCCACGTGTACAATTTTCAACCTTTGGATCTGAAAAAGATATACAAGAAACTACAGTCCGTCCTCTTTCTGTACCTTCTTACGAAATTTCAATCCGATCCCCAGAGAGAAAGTTATGATGATTTTCCCCAGGTCACCTGTTTTGAATGTAATTCAGGAGTCTGCAAAAAGACCAACTTCCTCAGATCATATCTCCGCAAATATTGCGCGAAAAGCTCTGAAATTTGGACCCAAGGTTCAGCGTGATTTCTTCTCAAATGGGTTTTTTTTGTGACTTCTGAAACATCACAGAAAAAAAGTTATAGCGAAAATTCCACGATGACCTGTTTGGAGCAGCGAAACCCTAGAATCCAAAGCTCTGATACCAAATGTTATGAAACCAGCTCAAGAAAAGATAGAAAAGATAGATCCACGCCTTAGAATTCAGCCTCTTCGAGGGGGCAACCTCCTTTACATTACATAAATGAACAATTCTTGGATGATACAAATGACAAAACCTCCTTTCTATATATAGGAGTCTAAGGAGTCACAATATAATCCAGCCGACCTAACAATAATAATATAAAGCCACAAAAATAACAATAGAGGGATTCTATGGGGCACAGAAATAACAATATGGGGGTAATAGGGGCACAACAATATAAATAAGGGGTATAACTACAATAGTAATGGGGTAATAACTAGTATTATAGGGACCCAACAAACCATCACCAGATTGGTCTCTAGCCAAGTTGTCCAGGGCTCTAGAGCGTTTGTTCCAATCAGGGCTTCTAGGAGTAGTAACTCAAACCATAGTGGTTGTTGGACTTCCATAGCATTTGTCCAACCAGGGCTTCCAGGACTATGAACTCAACCCACCAAGGGCTTCCAAAGTGTTTGTCCAACCAAGGCTTCCAGGAACTAGTAACTAAACCCACAACCAAAGGAAGATGAGAACCAACCAGAAAAAAAATGAAATACACCCACAACACCATGTCTATCCAAGAAATGGGAAGGCCAAGAAAATCCACCATCAATCCAGAAATTCCTCCATGCCAATGACAAATCATAACCAAAATCCACATGCATATGCCATGCATGCCAAAACTAGCAAGGAAATCATACATGAAACTCAGTACCTGCAAGCAAAACCTATTGTAGTTGTTGATCTCAATGTCCTCTTGTGCCTTCCTACTCTTACTTTTCCTTCTTTCTCCAAAAATCCAAGTCTGCCACACTTTTCCAAGAGTGCTCCAAGAAAAATCTAAGTGTCCAAGAGTATGAGAGAGAGAGAATAGAGAGAGCTCAAAAATTTAACTGACAAAAGGTATCAACTGATCTTCATAAGCCTTTTTATTAATGAGGCCTCTATTTTCTTCATTTCCCATTATTTTCCTTCATTTTCCTCCTCACATGCAACCTGTGACTGTTCATCTTCCTTTTCTCCTAATTTCCATTATTTTCATAAATAAAATGCCAATTGATGCCTCATGCCTTTCCAAAGCCTTTGCCATTACCTTTGCTAATTTCCTTAGCCATTAATTAATCACAAATGATTGCCATCACTATGTTTCTGCCCAACATTTAACTTGGAATACATGTTCCATGACTAAGGTTATTATTTTTCCTTTATTGACTTTATTACATGGATTTTTCACCATAGTTGTTACAACCGAATTTCGACCTACTTCTGTATCCAAGAAACTAAATCCTGCTGCTCTAACATGCCTCAAAGATTTGGTCCTTCTGTTCCACACATGTAAGGACAAAAACACAGAGAATACCACACGTGTGAATTCAAATGAGAGAGAGAGATCTTCATGCTTCTTCGTCTTCCTAGCCTCTTTCTTCTTCACTTGATGAATAGATATATCTTCTTGTGTGTGATACGTATTGTGCTGAGGAGAGGAGGTCAAGTGCCTTATATATACATATCTCATTGGTCAAATGGGTGCCTCTTTGACTGGGGGTTAGCATGACTAGGAGGGTTGAATTGGCTTGTTTGGAGCCAAAAAATCAATTTTCAAAAATTCAAAATTTCTCTTTTGACAATAGCATGAAGAACATTCTTTATATTTATCATTACAAATACATCAAGGGCTAAATATTAATTATGAAGACAAACCATAGCCACAAAATTCAACACTCCCTCTTACCTAGGGAGGTATTCATAATGATTATCTAGATGTTCTCATGTTGACAAATTTATATAAGAAAAAGTTATAACAATTCATCATCAACATCAACTTCATTTAATTACCATAATCCTAGTCAACAACCCTGACTGATGGTAAATCAACAACATCAATTAGTAATCTAGATTTAAACAGGAAATCAACAAATCACATAGATAACCATAAACACAGAGATGCAGTGGAAATAATACTTCATTTCATTAATGTAAAATACTGAAATATGCTTACAAACAACAATAGAAATAAACCAACGAGAGCGATGGTAGCTTATCTATGAGAAGAGATGTGGTGGATACATGCCTCTGAGCTATGTTACAATGAAGCTCGAAGGCCTATTTATTGTTGAGAAACAATGGAAAACCATAAACATCCAAAATCCTAACCCTAGAAGATGAAACGCCAAACTGTGGGCCCCGTTTGGGTAAATTGGTACATCAACTTCCTGGGGTCGTAACTTTGGCATATGACCTCCATTTGACATGCACAATATCTCATTAGAAATATCTATCTGAGAACTACAACTTTTGGAAGAGAAACATCGGTCCATGGACCCATGTTGCTCGCAATTTTCCCAAAAAACGTCGTTTAGGGCCTCAAAACGGCTCCGAAAGTTCAAGACCCAAAAAACTGCTAAAAATAGTAAACTGTGCTACAATTAAGGAAACTGAAAAAATGAAAGAAACAATGGTGGGGGTCCAAGTGGACTTGGCAAGCGGCCACCAATATCCACCTAGATCATTCCTCCCTCCTTAGGAAGCAATGGTCCCCATTGCATTGATTTCCTCCATGAGATGAGGAAACTTCTGTTGAACTTGGTCCCTGGTGAGCTGCTTGCCCTGGTGAAGGAGTTGGCCTGCTTTGACAACTTGATACAGTTGGATATTCTATTGGTGAGTGTGCTTGATCTGTGTGTCCATGATTCGATCAGTTGTAGCTTGTTCCATGCAACCAGGATTTAACTCTGTGGGTGTGAGCTGTTCTGTAATGTCGGATGTATCTAGTAATGGTGGAAAGTATGGCCGAAGGCGGTCCACATTGAACACTGGGTGCAGGCCGAGGAATGGGGGAATGCTGAGCTCAAATGCATTGTCTCCCATAACCTTAGTAATGGTGTAAGGACCATATCAGAGTGGTCTGAGTTTCTGATAGGCTCCAATAAGGCATTCCTTTTGCAAATGAAACCAAACTTTGTCACCCACATGAAACTTGTGTGGCACCCGATGTTGATCATGTCGCTGCTTGTACTTGGCATTTGATTTCTCCATAATGTCATGGACCTGTTGGCAAATATGTTGGATGTGCTCAATGAAGCTGGTTGCCTTATTTGTTTTGAACTAGACATGAGCTGAATCTACGTGAGTATCTGCAAATGGCATGGCCACATCAATGGGACATAGTGGCTGGAATCCCAAGCCCACCTAAAAAGGGTTGTGGCCAATTAAACTATGAAGAGCCCGGTTGTAGCTATGCTGAACATAGGGGAGGCTCTCATCCCATGTGCGTGGATTATTTGTGTTGTACATGCATAGAATGTGTACGATCATCTTGTTGACAACCTCTGTCTCGCCATCAGTTTGAGGATGGAAGGCTGTGGACCTAGTGAGTTTGGTGTCCAACATCGACTAGAGTCTAGACCAAAATGTATTGAGGAACCTGCTATCCCGAACTAAGATGATAGACTGTGGGATCCCAAAGCGTATCCACACTCATTCAAAGAAGAGTTTAGCAGTGGCTTCTACTGTGATATTCTTCTTACAGGCCGCCATAATGACCATCTTCGAGAACCTATCGATGACCACAAAAACACAGCTGTTTCCATGCTTAGTGGAAGGAAGGCCTGACATGTAATCCATGGAGATGGCCCAAGGTCAAATAGGGGTAGGCAGCAGGGTATATAGGCCTTGCTTCTTGATGGTTGGTTTGGAAATGGCACAGGCAGTGCATGATCTGGTGTGCTTCCCGACATCCTGTCGAAGATTCGGCCAATAGAAATAATTCTGCAGTATTGCCACCATTTTCTCAACCCCAAAATGCCCAGTAATTTGATTGTAGTGTGCTTCCCAAATTATTTTGGCACGCTCTCTTGAAGGAACACAAAGGTGACCAAGGTGACATAACAAGGCATCCTAGAGGTGAAAATATAGAACATGCTGACCCTCCAAGAGTGTCTGGTATGTGTGGCTGAATTCTAGGTCGCTTTTGTAGAGAAGTGGCCAATCAGAAGTCTCGTGCCCACAAGAGTTGAGCATAGTGGTTAATGCCATAGTCAGTGGTTGACTGAGGCAATCTACAACATTATTGATGTTGCCCTTCTTATACTTGATATTCAAATGGAACTATTACAGGTATGTGGACCACTTCTGATGGCGATCATTCTGCAATTTCCCTTGGGTCTGTATGAACTACAGGGGTCAGTGGTCTATGTGGATGACTGTTTCCTTCCCCAAAATGTAATGCTTCCATTTTTGGCAGGCCTGCATAATGGAATACATCTCTTTTTCATAAGTGGGACACTTCCGGACTATGTCTGAAAGTGTCTCACTGTGATATGCCACTGGATGCCCATGTTGAGTAAGGACTGCCCCAATAGCATAGTCAGAGGCATTTGTCTTGACCTCAAACAATTGTTGCAAGTCTGGTAATGCAAGCATTGGTGCCGTGAAGAGATGATCTTTCAACACTGTGAATGCCTTCTGTTGAGATTTAGACCAAAAGAATTTTTCTTTCGCTCCTCCCTTGGTGACTTGACTCAAGGGCCAAGTGATATGAGAAAATCCCAACAGGAACCTGTGGTAGAAGTTGGAAAGAGCTAGAAAGTTGCGGATCTCTGTCATAGTGGTTGGAGATGGCCAGTCCCAAATGACTTAGATCTTGGCTGGATCCACATGCACCCCCTATTCATCAATAATGTATCCCAGATACTGAAACTAGGTCATGCCAAAAGTGCATTTCTCCAAATTGACACATAACTTGTGTTGCCGCAGTGTTTGGAGAACCTGTCGGATGTGGTGGAGGTGCTCTTCCCAACTCTGGCTGAAGATCAAGATGTCATCTAAGTATACCACCACAAATGAGTTGGTGAATGGCCGCAAGATGTCATCCATTAGTCTCATGAAAGTTGCAGGAGCATTCGTCAATCCGAAAGGCATAACCAACCATTTGAAAAGGCCCTCCTTGGCTTTGAAGGTAGTCTTCCACACATTAGAGGGTTTGGAATCGGGTACCTATTACAAATAGTGATCTTGTTTAGCACCCGATAGTCAATACAAAGTCTCCAAGTCCCATCCTTCTTTTGTACCAACAAGATCGGGCTCCCATAGGGCGATGAACTTGAACGAATGTGACCTTTCTATAGCAGCTCCTAAATCTACCTCTTGATTTCATCGTTCTCCAGAACGGAACGTCAATATATTGGTCCATTAGGTAGCAGCACACCTGGGGTCAGATCGATGGAGTACTTGACCTGACAGTGCAGAGGAACCCCTGCAGGGGAGGTGAAGATGTCCTCATACTCCTCCACGACGTTGTCCATCTGTAGTTGTCATGCAGAGGGGCCCTGTCTAGAGGTCGTGGCCACTGTCTTCTTCTTTCCTTGAGGGCATATCATCAGGAATACAAATTTCCCGGTTTTGAAAATGAGCTTACTGTATTGTTTTGCAGTAACCAAAGAGATGGAAGTAGGCGGTGCTACCTCTGGTATCCTATACAACTTATTTCCAAAAGTAACAATAACAACACTGGGCCTTGATTCATACACAACATGTCGCTTCCATAAGTATGGTTGTCGTAATAATACATCACAAACTTCAAGGGGAGCAATGTCACACAATACCTCATCTGTGAAGGGCTTGATGTTGTATGAAAGGCGACACTGCTGGCTCACGTGAAGATCCCATCCTTGGTGAAGCCACCCAATGGTGTACGGTTGTGGATGTGCTATGGTCGATAAGCCCAGGCGCTTCATGACCTCTACCGAAATGAGGTTCTTTTGGATTCTACTATAGACAATGAACTGTAGCAGGGAGCCCTTTACCCACACCTGGGAGTGGAAGAGATGCTCCTCCTCCTCTGGATCTTCAGGTTCCTCCTTTTGTATCTTCGTGGTGGCAACAGTGGCATTGGGCTCCGCATCAATAATCTGCTTCCCTTTGTCATTACCCTTATTGGGTTTTGACTCAGAGTCGAAACATGCATCTAATTCTAAAACCTTTAGCTCAGCCACCAGTGACTGCTTGGCCCGACACTCACTTTTGTTGTGGGTGGAGCTCTTATGGAACTCACACTACTTGCCCATGTCTTTTTTCGGCTTCACGGTGTTGTTCTTTGCTTGCAACTTTGGCGGGTTGTCTTGCATCACCCCGCCTTGGCTTTGTCCTTTGTTTTGTGGTTTAGGGACACCTTTCCCTTGCTTCAAATTCGCAGATCCAAAGTCTCACTTCTTCTGTTTAAATTTTTGCTCGACCTTGACGGCATATCGGTATGGCGTGACGAGCGAGCGAATGTTCAGGAATTCTATTTCTTCCTAGATTTACTTGTGTAGGCAGCCGTGGTATTTGAGTACCAAATGCTGCTCTGAATCCTTGATACCCAACTTTGTGCGAAGGGTATGGAAAATATTGGTAAACTTCGGCACATCTTGGTCCCTCCCCTACCATAGCGTGGTCCACTTTATGTAAACAATGTAAATTTTGAAACGGGAACTGATACTGCTACCCGTTTTGTAGAGATAGCAAAAAAGTGACCTGATTTTGAAAAGGGGTGATGCAGAACGAACATGTTTTTTTTAAAGCAGAGTTTTTGGCACTTTAATTTTTTTATGTACATTATGTTTTAGAATCATTTTAAAATAGTAGTGATTTTCATGTTGATTTAAAAAAGAGAGTATTCTGCATCACCCCCTTTTTTTAAAAGACCTGCTTTTTGGCTTTAAATTTTCTAATGTATAAAATGTAAATAATTATTTTGTAAATTTGATCATTTTTGAAGTGGTCGTTTTCTTCACATTTTCTTGTTTTTTATTTTAATTTTAACCTTTTTTTTTAGTGAGGTTTTTATTGTTTTGCGTTTTTAAATTAGGAGGTAAATATTTAGAATTTTCGATATTCTACATATTTATACATCCTTAATTAATTTTTCAATCCACATGAAATAATTGTTTCTAAAAAACAATATTTTTGAACAATGGACATAAAAATAACCATTTTTAATATAAATATAACTAAAAAACTACACGTTTTGATATTTTTTTTTTCTGGAATTGACATGTCAAAATCACAATTTTTATACGATAATTTTAACTAAAAATGGTAAAACAATAGCTTTTTTTTATGAATTTCATGTCAAAAAAATAATAATAATCACTTTTTTTTTCAAAAAATAATGATTAACTTAAAAATCAATGCGAAAATCACATATTACAAATATTGAACGTATAACAACCCTAATTGAGTGTTTATTCTTCTCATAAAATGTCAAAGTCAAAACATTACAAAGCTTGATTTACAAGCATAACTTAAATTTAATCAACAATGTCACGTAATCCAAACTCTTCGTCCTCTAGAGTTTCATCATTGTCTTCTTCCACAACATTTTCTGTTTCATTTTGTTCATATTCCTCTTCTAATGGGTCTTTGATGTTTACGAATCTCCAAATGTATGTCTTTCCAAACATTCCATGTAATGGTGGTTGAGGTTCCTTTGCCTTTTTTGCCACACGTGATTCATTGAAGTCCCCTTTCTTCAACCCAATTTCTTGCATTGCATCTGGAAGAAATTGAAGAGCATTAATTCTTTGCTGAATGAAATTGCACTGTACTGAATCTTTTTCAATTGCAATGCAATTTCTTCCTTTTTGAAGGCAACATGCTAGTGTTGTACCTAATTATCAAACACAAAAGAAATAATGAACTAAATTAGTACAATGACATATTAATTAAAAAATAACATATTGAAATTCAATTCCAAATAATAAAACTTACCTGAGCCAGAAAATAAATCCAGAACCCAATCTCCTTCATCCGAACAAATGTCTATAAGATAGTTAATCAATAATTGTGGTTTTTGATAAATGTTAACTATCTCTCCTTTTGCTTCTTTGTCTTCATATGTTAGTTTTCTCACAACAACATCATAAGTCAGTATTTGGCTATGACTCTTTCCGTCTACCCGATTAAAAATCATAGACATATGGCTATCATCTTTTGCCCAACTATCAATATGAATGAACTCACAATCATTTATAAATTGTTGATCTTCATTGTTAAGAAGATTTGACTTTTTCCTATAACATGAAATAGTAAAAGTTCAATTAACTTGTACCTAAATAAATTTTTCAACATTAATCAAATATACATTTTAAACGTCTTAACATATAAGCTGCATCCTTGAATTTGTTTTCCCCTTGAAGCTTGACAATATCAATGCCAATTGTGTGTCTGAATGAAATGTCACAAATCTCCATAATGGTGATGACGTGACTTCTACAAATCCCGCAACCACTTTAATAAAAGCTTGATAAGTATAAGGGTCACTATCATATTCAATGTTTGGAATATTAAAACCATGGGGAATATCTGCAATGACTAGGGCATAATCCCTTTTAGGTATGAGTTTAGCAATGTCTTCACAGTCGTCTTGTATTACTTGATATTGAATAGTGTCTAGCCTATTCCAAATGAAATGATTAAGACTTGGATCAAGTTGAAAATTCTTAATACGTTGCTTTTTTATCTTTCGATCTTTATTTTTTCAATAAAGGTTTTGAAACTATCTGGCGCTCCATTATCATCCTTCCTCATCTATTATAAAATAAACAAATATATGTGTAAGTTGTAAATTAAAAATAGTACACAGGTGAATAAAAATGAATGTATAAATCAAGATACCTTTTTAAATGCAGGATAAAAAGCTTTTAATGTTGATGTAGAACTTGAATCTTGATAGTTGCGTACAACATCATCCCAACTATTTTCATTCAACAATCTAACCATTTGTTCTTGAATTTTCATATAAACTTTGTGACTGCATAGATAAAGTAACAAAAAGTTAATATAATGATATGTATAACAAGTACTACCAAGAACAACATGTTTTATTTTAAATATAATTATAATCTAGAAATAAATGAAAACTAATTCAACAAACTTACTTTTGAAATTCTTCAGACATTTCCTCCAATGATAATTCCCCTGACCTCACACGAGATAATATTGTTTTGGCAATTTTATCATCTTTCACTCCTTGCATCGCCCTCCAAGGTGTGATAGTCATTTTGTCTGGAAGCTGCTTCATTTCAAGAGCTAATTTACTATTGCCACATATCAATGGCTTAGACTTTTTGACCTTCTGGTTTTTAATGGCAATGCCTTCCCACATGCTAAAAATCTTATCAATCAACTCCCAAAAATCTCCAGTTCTAAATGCCAATTGGAAAATGTTATCAACACCTCTAAATAAATCACTATTTTTGTTTCCTTTTCCACCTTTTGAATTTGTTTTCTCTTCAATTTGATATCCTATTTCCATACAACATTCCTTTTGGAAATCTGCAGTAACATTTGTCCTATCCCCACCACATTTTTCTTCAAATTCACTATGAATAAATCTAACCCTTTGGATGAAAGTCATAGACATCCTATATTCATTATCTGAATTATGATCCCATGCCACTAACTTTGCTTCTGTATCTGATAAACCAACGTAAATGATACATTTCATTGTTTCAAAATGTGGGTTATTAGGATATTCATCCATCAATTGTCTTTGAGTTTCTACAGAATGGTTCCCCCCAAGCACATAATAATTGTATTCAAAACATTTTGACTTATCAAATGCTTCTTTGTTGGGAACTTGAAGTGGATCAACAAGAAGCACATAACTAACCACATGAGCATATGGATTGTACCTCATCAATGTCTTCAAGTTGTGAACATGCAGATGATGTGGCTTTCTAACTTGATATTGACATTGTCCTTCACTTGCTTTATAGGTTTGCCTGACATTAAGCTGAAATGTGCGACCACCATCAATTAAGTTTCTCTTTGTCAAATTCTCTCGAATGACATTTTGTTTTGTTTTGATAATGCCATCCTCTAAATCAGCTCCTGGTGTAATGATTTCTCTGCTTTCTTTTGAAGTTTCACTAGGTTCTTGACTGCTGGTAATGACTGCTTCAAAATTTTCAGCGTTACTTTTCTTGGTCATAACATTCCCAACAGATTTATTCTTGGGCATTGTTACTTTTGGTTTTTTATGGCTCTTCTCAGTTCCAATGTCATCTTCAGTAATGACAACATATGCTTCACTGTCAATTTCAACTTCATCATTCTCAAAAGTAACTTGTTTACCCTTGCTAGATTTATCCACCAGAAGCCTTTTTTTCTGATTCTTTGGATGTAGTTTTGTAGCATCATCAATTACTACATTTTGCCTATTTTCCATATCTTCTTCTGACACTGAGTAAAAACTACTGACAACTTTCATGATATCATGCTCTATGAAATGAATGCCTCCCAACCTAATTGAACAACTTTCAACAAAATTCTGCCAAACAAAATATCATATGTCAATAAAAAAAAAAGCTAAAAAATATAGCGACACTTTCAAGAATGCAAAATACAAATATAAATAAAAATACTTACGATGTTTTGT
Source organism: Pinus tabuliformis (assembly GCA_031772625.1). NCBI lineage: Eukaryota > Viridiplantae > Streptophyta > Pinopsida > Pinales > Pinaceae > Pinus > Pinus tabuliformis. Next base: position 1,421,970,490 of record CM062817.1, on the reverse strand, counting down.
GTCATCTCATTTACTATTTGTTTACACAACTTTGTAGATACCTCTCTCATGTCATACAATGAATATGATAGTCGGTATTTAATCCTTTCATGTGACTTGGAAAACTTTGTAAGTATGTAAACAACTTCAGTGTCTAGTACTGAAAACATATCTATGACTCTTCCCATCACCTCAAAAATTCCATTATCATTCTGTATATCAATATATAGATATATATTCACATTTGTCCTTTCTTTTTCTTTCACATACCAGATTCTTGATGGAAATTTCACTTCTTTCGAATTCTTCCAGTCTGAAATCATCTTCTTATCACTTGAAAGATTTTTAGTCACGAGCTCAGGTGGAGTTCGTTCACCAATGTTTCTTGAAGATGCACCTTTAAGAGTCTTTGGTCCAGAAAGATTCACTGAAATTCTCTTTGATGCCATTTTCCTGAAAAATAGAAACATATAAATCAGTAAATAATAAAAACATATTAACTTAAATTAACAATGAAAATATATCATAAATTTTTTATTTGTATGATCAACAATCGCCCCACCGACCGCCCCTCACATTCCAAAAGGGCATGCATTAACATTCTAGTGTAAAAAAGGTAAATCACGAATAAAACATTTCAAAATTAACTATATATATATATATATATATATATATATATATATATATATATATATAGATATATGAAATGTCAATTTTTTTTAATAAGTACAAAAAAAATATGTAATGGCGCCTCACCCCAACCCCTCAGCGCCCCAGGGGCCCACCCAGGCCCCCCTGTGGGCGCCCACACAGCCCCTCCCCGCCGGTGCCCCTGTGGACCAACCCTCCCACCACACCTGCCTGGGCGCCCTCAACCACCCACCGGCCTGGGCGTCGTCACAACCCCATGTGCCCCAACCCTCCCAAACCCCCCCCTGCCCAGCCCGGGTGCCCTCACCTGCCCCCCCGCTCGGGCACCCTCGCAACCCCCCCCCGGCCAGCGCGGGCGGCCTTACCCACCCGCTCACCCCAACCCTCCCAACCCCCCCGGCGGCCTGGGCGACCCCTACCCAACCCCCCCCCCTCCTAGCGCAGGCACCCACAACCCCCAAGCCCCCCACCCCAACCCCCCCTCAGCCCGGGCGCCCTCACCCACAACGCCCCCCCCCAACGCCCCCCCCCAACCCGCCCAATCCTCCCCCCCAACCCTCAGCCCGAGCGCCCTCACCAGCCCGCCCGCCCGGCACCTTCACGTGCCTCACCCGCCCGGGCGCCCTCACCTGCCCGCCCGCCTCCCCCGCCCGACTCGCCCGGCGCCCTCGCCCGCCCGACATGCCCGGCGCCCTCGCCCACCCGACCCGCCCGACGCCTTCGCCTGCCTCGCCCAGTGCCCTCGCCCACTCGCCCCGCTCGGCGCCCTCGCCCGCCTGCCCGCCTCACCCACCCGACGCCCTCGCCCGCCTGCCCGCCTCACCCGCCCGGCGGCCTCGCCCCCTCGCCTCGCCTGGCGCCCTCGCTCGCCCGACCCGCCCAGCACCCTCGCCCGCCCCACCTGCCCGACGCCCTCGACCGCCCGCCCCGCCCGGCGCCCTAGCCCACCCGGTCAGCCCACTCGCCCGCCCAGTGCTCTCACCTGGCCCGCCCGCCCGCCCACCCGACGCCCTCGCCCACTCACCCGCATCACCCACCCGGTGCCCTCGCCCACCCAACGTCCTTGGCTGCTCACCCGCCCGGCGCCCTCGCCCGCCCGGGTGCCCTCACCCGCACCCCTGCCCAGTGCCCTCATCCCCCTCACCCGCCCGGTGCGCTGACCCGCTTTCCCCCCCACCCAGGCACCCTGACCCGCCCGCCCTCACCCACCCTACCTCGGCCGTGCCCCCACCCGACAAGCAGCAGGGCGATTCCGGGAATCGCCCTGCTACCTGCCGGGCGGGGGCGAGGGCCACCTGGGTCATGCGGCCGAGGCCTCCGTGACCCGAGCGGCTCTCGCCCCCACCCGGGTCGCACGACCGAGGCCTGCGCGACCTGGGCAGCCCTCGCCCCAGCCCGGCAGGCGGCAGGGCGATTCCCGGAATCGCCCTGCTGCCTGCCAGGCGGGGGCGAGGGCTGCCCGGGTCGTGCAGGCCTCGGCCGCGCGACCCGGGCGACCCTCGACCTAGCCCGGCAGGCAGCAGGGCGATTCCAGGAATCGCCCTGCCGCCTGCTAGGCGGTGCCGAGGGCAGCACGGGTAGTGCAGGCCTCGGCTGCACGACCCGGGCGGCCCTCACCCCCACCCGGCAGACAATAGGAGGAATCACCCTGCCACCTGCCGAGCGGTTGCGCGGCCGAGGCCTGCGTTACCCGGGCTGCCCTCGCCCCCGCCCGGCAGGCGGCAGGGCGATTCTCGAAATCGCCCTGCTGCCTGCCGGGTGGGGGCGAGGGCCGCCTGGGTGGCGTGGCCGAGGCCTACGCGACTCGGGCGGCCCTCACCCCCGCCCGGCAGGTGGCAGGGTGATTCCCTACCGTTTGTCGGGTGAGGGCTGCCCGGGTGGCGTGGCCGAGGCCTGCGCGACCCGGGCGGCCCTCGCCCCCACCCGACAGGCGGTAGGGCAATTCCGGGAATCGCCCTGCCGCCTGCCGGGCGGGGCCGAGGGCCGCCCGGGTGGCGCGGCTGAGGGGGGGTGGGTCAGGCCACCTGGGAGGGCAGGCGGGTGAAGGCGCCCGGGCGGGGAGGTAGGTGGGTCAGACCACCGGGCGGGCGGGTGGGGTGGGTGAGGGCGTTGGGCGGGCGTGTGAGGGCGCCGGGCAGGTGAGGCGGGCGAGGACGCCGGGCGGGCGGGCAGGTGAGGGCACTCGGGTGGGCGAGGGCGGCAGGCGGGTGTGTGAGGGCCCCGGGTGGGCGGGCGGGCGGGTGAGAGCGCACGGGCCGGGTGGGGGTGAGGGCGTCGGGCGGGTGAGGCGGGCGAGGATGCTGGGCGGGCGGGAGGGCGGGCG